>JAQIUQ010007444.1:0-355000 GCA_030378365.1 Hybognathus amarus | reverse complement strand
TGCCAGATTTTACGGGTGCCACGGAAAGGTGTTTTCCGAAAAAGCAGACACTCACCCCTTATTTGTTTTTGTATCATCTAGCCATTCAGCAGTGCTTCTCTCATAAATCAGCGAGCAGGTTAGATGGGAGGTTAATGCTGATTATGGGAAGAGATACAATTGCTCCATTTGTTTGCTTATATTGAAATGTTCATGCTCATCAATATCTGTCAATTTCATGCTACAGTTATCACTTGTATGCTACAATGGTGCTTGGACTTTATGTGAAGTATGGCACATGTAATGGAGCGATTCATTTCCTGCTGTTCCTTTTGACATAGGTATGAGTCAGAGTTGGTATTCAAGGACACATCCATAACCATCACATTCACACATCACACTGGTTGGAACCTGTGGTTAGTGTAGGGTGACCATATTTTAGTTTTTGGAAAACAGGGCGTGGTTGATGGGCGGGGCATGATTTTGGGAGGCGTGGTTAAGGGATGGGGAGAATGCATCAAAAAATACTTGACAAATGCATTCACAACCTTGCAACTATGTTATTGTACTTTAATATATAAAGTAATACATCCTTTCCATTCAATGTTTGGCCCGCAAAAATAGAATACTATTTTTTTTTAAAGTTTAGCTTTTAACACCTTTTACATGACACTATTTCTTTTCATGGCCATAGCATAGGTTAAAAATCTACTAAAATAAAATAAAAAAAATCTACTAGGCCTACATTATTTCAGTAAAAAAAACAAAAACAAAAAAAAAGCAATTTGAATCCTCCTGATGTTCTCTTAGCCTATACTTTCTTTATGTGGGCTTCTAGGTCGCTATCACCTTGACACGACACGTACGTGCCAGCTTTGCATTGCAGTTCATGCATTCTGCTTTACACGGATCTCGACCGAAACGAAAACACAGGAATTTTCTCTGTAAATCATCTGTGAATTTACATTTGGGTTTTTTTTTTTTTTTTTTTTTTACGCTGTTAGCTACTTACATCTTACCTCGCACTTGACCGTAAACTGAAGCGTCTGAAGCGTCACACTGCTAAAATTCTGTGAACGTAAAGTCTGCCTACTTTGATTTGATTGGTCATTTCAAATATTATGACATTGACAAGCAGTGACAGACCAATCAGGCTGCAATGAACCAACACTATCTCACGCCCAATTCGTACGAATTTGACGAATGATTAAAAAGTGTCTAATTTGTGCTAATTCGTATGACCTCACTCGTACGAATTTGTACGTTTTGCCTAAACCCACGTGATGGTTAGGTTTAGGGCGGGGTAAGGGGTAGGTCATTCGTACAAATTCATACGAATTGGCCAATTCGTAAAATATGTACGATTTAGCAAAATCGTACTAATTCGTACGAGTGAGGTCGTATGAATTGTTACGAATTAGACACTTTTTAATCATTCGTCGAATTTGTACGACTTGGTAGTGAGATCAGGTTGGATGAACACACACACACAGGCCTCTGTATTCTGATGATTCTGAGTCTGACGTGCTCTGTGCTTGACGCTGCAGATTGAGGAACACGCTGATTATAACAAGAGGGGGTGAAGCCAAAGTCATATGTTTTGTGTGCAAAGGCAAGTGTGTATTTAAACTACACGCTTAATGGCACAATGAAAAATAATGAAAACCAGGACATTTTCATCAGTTTTAAAAAAACAGACAGGACGGCCAGGACAGGATGTGAAAACAGGACATGTCCTGGTAAAACAGGACGTTTGGTCACCCTAGGTTAGAAGCATAGTTTCTTGTTTGAATGGCATGTAAACTTAATAAATGAAGAGTTCAGATGCAAAAGCCTCTAAATACCATTTGCAATTTTCTTCTAAAATGACCATTTTTATCAAGCTTGTACATTTAAGTTCAGTAATTTCACTTAAATGACAATTATTAGGTAATCTTCATGGCCATTTAAGTGAAATTACTGAACTTAAATATACAAGCTTGATAAAAATGATCATTTTAGAAGAAAATTTCAAATGGCACTTAGAGGCTTTTGCATCTGAACTCTTCAAATCCTTATTTTGAGAGGAAGCAAGCTGACATTCAGTAGAATGTTTTATTTTGAAAATATACAAATGCCATTTACATCTTTTAGTTTGTTAAAGGTTTATAGCGCCATTTTTGAAGAGTGCACATATGTGTGCTAGTACATGAGGAGCATGAGCTTACGATTGAATCTGGAAATAAAGCAAAATTACTGTCCTCAGATCCCATGTCTGTACTTTATAGCAAAACAAATTTTACGACAATACAGTTTCAGGAAACAGTGGTGACCAGCTAGATGATTTCTTCAATGATGCATCATACTATGGTAGTTATGCAGCGAGGTACGTTGTTGTATGGAAGACTCACTCTAGGTCAGTGCTACAGAGGCCCTTAATTATTTTCAACAAAATGCTCGTAACTCCTGTCTACTGGCCACAGGAGAAGAGCAGGCTGACATTTAGTCAAGTTGTGGATGGAAGTGCTCTTGAGATGTAAAGGGTACACACAACAACACAGAAGAGAGTGACACACAATCCCTCACCATTAATTTCTGCTTTCTCTTATTGCACACTTAGCTTATGCTTTGTCATGTACACAGCTATTCAAAATACATTTGAATGTTTTTATGTGCTTTAAAGAAACTGACAGTTTATTTCACATGAGATGAGACTGACTGTGAGCTAGCGTCAGTCCATTTATTAAGATATTATCCTGATGTTTCATCTCATGCTTTCTACTGCATTCCGGGTTATTTATGGCTTCTATTGATTAAAGTGTGCCCAAAACAGCTCAGATTCATTATTATGTAATTCATACCATCAAATCTGTTTATTTTATGACAAAGTAAAAAATCCAATGTCGCAGCACATTACTGTTACTTTTAGACTATATTTACTGAAAATGGAGCTTTGACATCATAGCTTTTAGTGTCAAAATATAAAAGGTATTTGAAAACTGTAAGGTATTTGAGGTATTTGATCACTGCTTTGTGATTCATTAAATAATTCAAACAGAAGGATAAATGTCTTAAAAAAAAATTGTTTCCAAATTTTTGAACGATAGTGTATATATGTATTTTATAGCAATAAGGTGTAATACATTTTTTGGGGTTTATACATTTGACAACTGTTTTACGATATAAATGTTCAATGACCAACAGTATCCAGCGATGCAAACTACTCAACTGTCACACATAGAAGAAGAAACCCACAGATCCAATATTAATTGTATTTATATGAATATAGAATGCAGCAGAAACAAGGTACAGTAGCAGGGGCGGGCTAATTGGGCTTAAGCCCCGAATGTTTTGTCCAAAGCCTCAAATATTTAAGGTTTTTAAAAATAACTTCAAATTGTTTCATTTCCTCTCAGTCTTTTTGACTGGAGCAGCAAAAAATGAAACAAAATTTCTATTACCGTGCATGATGGCGGACGGTATGCATCGCACATCACTCAGCTTGTTTGCCAACTGCCAATAAAAACTAACAAAGACGAATATAAATTGTCATCAGGGGCTGGCGGGATCACCCATAGATATCATGTAGAGACTAGACGCCTTATTGGCCACTGGGCACTGAGAAATCTGGCTGCCATCTTGAACCGGTTGTATTCATATTGTGTTGCATAGCAGCAATAGATGCCAGAGCACTGTGCAGCATTCCTGTTAATCATACTTTGCTATTTCCCAAAGAACTTTAATATAAATTTAATAAATGTTGTTCTGTTTGCCTGATATTCGATTCAGAATCTTGAAAAGCACATTTACTTGGAACGGCAGCATTTGCTGTTTCCTAGTAGAGCAGCCTAAACTAAACAGAACTGAACTTTTAAGATTAGTAATGTTGTTTACACCAAATTCCAATTTTACCTATGTAGCCTAACTTAAAAATAATCAGATAATGGTTGCCTCTTTTTAGTTGCCAGAGGTGAAAATGAGTCCTCCTTAACATTTTTGGTGTTTTGGATTCACTACAGCTGGAAAACAATTAAATACAAAATAGGTTGTAACGCTCTACTGGGTGATTTATTTATTTATTTATTTTTGTACTGAGTAACTATCATAATTTTCCCAGATATAGATTTTTAGGCATTCTATTATCTCAAAAAGCCTGAAAAACAGTGCATTTAGCTTACGTAAATGGGGAAAAAAATCTCCCCCCGACTCCCCTACGTTTGTGCTAAGCCCCTGTAATATTTACATTGTCTGGCTCCGCCCCTGTACAGTAAGTAAATTAAACAGCTGGAGTGCAGCCCTAGCTCAACCACGGTCTTTGTTTTCTTTGGTTAGAATTTATGGCCATGTAATACGAGAATGAGAAATTGCATTGATGCATGCCTTGAAGCTTCAGTGTCATATGTATCACTATTTGGATCTTCAACTTGTGTGTGTGTCAGAGCAGTTTGATACAATACTCTGGAATATTTACTTTCCTTATTTCCTTTTCTTTATTTCATCAAGTGCCTTTTAACCATTTCATTATTTAATTCCTTTAAAAAAAAAGACCAATAGCCCAGTAACGCATGCATAAAAAATATAAAAACTTTGGTCACCCACAATATTTAAGACATGGCTTTGCAATATATTAGATATTGTCTTACTCCATATATTTGTATATTCATTAATATCCAACTAATTCCCAAAAGGTTTGATGAAGTTTTGTCTGAATCTGGGATGTGTATTTCCAGATAATCACCCTGCAATACAGGAGTATTATAGCAGAGGAGCATTTGCAGCACTGAATGCACCTGCTCTTGTAAAATGCCTGATATTCTTTGGCTGTTATACAAATGCATAGTGCAATCGCTGGACCTAATGGCTCCCATGAGGTGGCAACCCATGCCATTACAGATACCCACCTTATTTAACAATTGACAATTTGGTCCATGTTTTGTCCAAGTGGTTTACCAATGGTAGTACTGCCAACAATTTGGTTTGCGAAAGCTGCTGTAATGCGGATTTTGTTGTGACAGGTTCACAGAAGTGATGATGAAATCTGGTGGTAATTTCTGAGGCCGTACATTCCTGCCATTTAGCACCTATTCTGTTAAGTGGTCGGCTGTTCATGTTGGTGAGCTTAGACTTTCAATGATTACTTTTGCCAATGCAGTTTGTTCAGGTTTGGCATATGCTCACATTGCTGTTGAGATTGTCCCAAACGTTAAATAACTTTTCTGTTTTTGAGACTATTTGGCCAGGAGTTCAACTATTACTCACCCATGGCTTAAAAACCCCACATCAGACTGCCACTTGTCAGACGTCTTTTATATCTGATCTAAATGGTAATTGCCAATCGAGCAAGGGTGTCTCACCTCTGCGGATGGGTTTGTGGATTAAACTTGTTTCCTTCACCACCCCATCTTTGGATATATACAGTCAAAGCAAAAATAATTCAGGCACCAGATATAATAATTATTAGTATTTTTTTTACAGGAAAATATAGTTAATTTAAGTGAGGATAGCAAAATAAAGTAAACAGTGACATATTATATCCAAAAATTATGCATACATTGGATTACCAGTAAAGTGTATACAAATTTGGGAACAACAATTATTCAGATACTTTGACCTGACCATGTTTTACTATTCAACTTAATTCCTTTGTGAGACAGTCTAACAGAAGGATGGCCAAAACCAGTGAAAAATAAACTGATTTGATAACTCGTTTTTCTTTCAATTATAGTGAATAAATTGTGATAAGGTGAGATGTTGAAGGTGTCTGAATAAATTTTGGTTTGACAGCATGGACTAAACTGACATTAGGCAGTGGGAAGATCAGTTCTCAATCGTCAGCCCTCTGCCACCTGCACCCCTTTTAAATGAATTTGTCATAGCTCTCTGTTTGTGACTAGCCAAGACTCGAGGCTTCAGCTGGGAAACTTCCATCATTTTAATGATATCAAAAATAGTGTCAGACTCAAAGTCAATTTTTTCTGCAACTTACAAAATGTTTGGAATGAAAAAGTATCCTGCAATGGCTTTATGACATTCATTATTTCCTGTCATTGTTGTGTTGAGCTCTGAAAAAAACACAATCTATTTTTCTGTCCTGGTTCCCTGGCAGTGAAACTCCCAGTCATGATATAGCAAAGCATTCTCGTGACACCCAGGCTGAGTGGGCCACTGACAATCACCTGTGTGCTTGTCTCCTTACTCTGTTTCAACAGCCGATAAGTAACCCTAAAATGAATTCCATTAGGAAACAAATCTCAGGCCAATTCGCCTCTATCACACTGAGGGTCAAACGGCATAATACCCGAGGTCAGGTAAGAAATGGGTTACAGCGTATTAGGGCTGAAATCCTTTCACTGCTGGTGACACAGGTGGTGACTAACACTCTCGCCATAATGGGATTTCCCGAAAGATCAGCCATTTTGGCTCAGAACTCTGTGGCCCTTCACAGATTAATAACTCAATGGATTACCTGCTGCACTTTCCAAGGGCATTAAACTAAGTTCTCACCCTAATCAATCGGTTGAAGCTATTCGGCCATCAACACAGTTCAATACTGTACACTTCATTTCCCTCACAGAGGGAGGTACTGCACTTAATTATTCTCCACTGCGAAGCTTTGTATCAGCATCAGTCCACACTCACAGGTTAGACAAAGGCATGAAAGGAGGATTAAATTTCTCTTCACGCTTTAATGAGAGTGATGTAAATGGCTAGTTGAATAACTTCCATAGCCATGTAGTGGAACCAGAGTGACCAGTGAGTCAGGTCAGCGCTCAGAGGAAATCAATAAAGCAGCAGTTTTAAATGAGTTTAGCTCTGGTCACTGAGTAAAAGAAAAGAGGGGAAAAAACAAACATCACCTCCTCTCCAACCTCCTCCCGGGAAGGGGTTTATTGCCGTAAATTACATAGAAAGATGCTTTTTGCATTGATATATGAGCCCTGAGTCTCATCTCTGTATATTTCTTTGACACTTTGATGCAATACAAGGGAGGATGTTTATGAAGGACATTTGCGATCTAGATGAGGTGTTATCAGGGATTCGTGGTGACCATGTGTCACAAGCCATGTTTCCATCGACACGTTTTTATCCGAATTAAGTGATATCGAATGAAAAATACCTTATGGAAACAGTAAAATTCTATGAATTTTCATGAATATCGACTAAAATGAAATGCGTTCGGTTTTTCTCTTGATCGATATACGGCTAATGCGATAAAAGCTGATAGAAACGTTATTTACCGAATAAATAATGAATTGCGATTAGGTTTTAGGTCCTTTTATGGTTGCAACACGTCAGACGAGTTCATTTCCGGCCAGTCCCACTCTGTTTGCGCACACATGGCGGATGTTAACAAAGACAGATGTAAGTGGACAAAGTAAAAAATGCTTCAACCACAGGGTTTCCGTGAAGTGTCTCAGAACCAGGATCTCCCAGAACTGATGGAGCGCTGTCATTCCCACACTACAGTCCCCTCCGCTCTCGTCGGGCATTTACGTGCATCGGCATCATCATAGCAATGTTTATAGCGTTGTTGTTTTCTTAGGTTAGTTTTGCTTGTTTTTACGTGGCTTGGTTGAATTCTAATGTAGAATGTGGTCTGTTATTTTTGTTAACAGACTGCGGCGCTGCTAAGTAGAACACCGTTGCCATGGACGCAGTTCAGAGACGGAACAGACTATTTTCTTTAGCAGAAGCAATACTCGTTTTTAAATCAATAAACTCGTTTTTAAGTCAATATTTTGTGTCAAATTATTGTATTTATTTATTTATTTGTTTGATTTATATGTAATAAGCAGGATAATGCATAGCGAGGCGGTTGTTATAGCGAATACAACTCCTTCAGGCTAACGCCTCGCATATACATTATCCCATTCATATGTCGCTATCAGCTGGCACATAAGCATTATTAGGCTACAACTTGTGAAATATTGATCATTTGTTGGTAGATGGCGATCCGTTTTGTCTAACAAAACTTTGTTCGCAAAAGTTTGCTTGAATGTTGTTCGATTCAGTGCGAAAATTAATGGAAACACCTTAAAATGTCTCAAATCAATTCGATATACCAATTTGATCGCAAAACACCATGTGACGTCATTACGTACAGGTTTTAATTCGCTTTAAAGCCATTGGATGGAAACACACTTTTACCAGCTTTATTCGCATGAGTTTTTTAACTGAACTTCAGATAATTAGATTGAAAAGTGGATGGAAACATGGCTACAGTGTCTGGTTGGTGTTCTCTGGGTGTCCACTAGAGTTCCCTTCCCCATACTGTCACCACCTAATCATGGGCTGCATTTCCCATAATCCTTTGTCTTTCTGTGATTGTTGTGAGTTCATTGTTTAATGTCATTTTGCACACCTCTTTTCCACCCCTGGGTGGGTGACCCTGTTGTTTCTTGTTTTTTGGACTGTCTTGAATGGACTTTGACCTTTAGCCTGGCTGAGAAACATCAGAAACAGAGAGAGAGGAGGAAGCACAGTCCCTCAAGTCCCAGAATCCGTCCCCGAGCAGCCCGCTGTCATCTCCAAAACGACGCTTTCAGTGCGCAAGACCCCATTTCGCTTGGCTGTGTGCACCTTGTTTGCGCAGTCTAAATTGCAAAGTTCTTTGCAAAGATTTTTTTTTTTTAAGATTTTATAACCGACAATTGTGGCTCTGCATACTTCATCTCATTCATCGCTCTGATTGGTTTTGAGTCTATCCACCCAGAGGCATTTGAGCTATGTCCTTTGGTGATGCCCCATTGGAAATAATTTGCCAGACCATAACTCAGTTACAACTGAGAATGGTCTGGTTTTAACCAGGCTAGAAGTAACACATACTTCAATTTAAAAACGCTGGCAGCCTCCCACAATGAAACAATTTAATTATCCGGCAAAATAAATCTGTGTTATTGTATTACTGGCACTTACAAGCACTTTTGTATCTTTGTAGGTGTTAAAGCAGAACAAAGAGAGACATTTTACAGGACCATCTTCTACATGCTGCGTTCCCCCACCCAATCGCTCTTCACTCCCGCTGAGATGAAGAGCGTAGTGAAGCCCACCTATTAGACAGCACGCTAGCCTCCCTGGGCTCCTTCCCAGGAAACAGGTCCGGGGGCGTTCTGTCAGCAAGTTCCTCTGGGAGTAGTCACACTTTTTAAAAGACGGAAATTAAGTGGAAAAATGTCTGTTCCCTCACTGATGTAATTATCTGTCCTGGATTAACATCTGTTCACTGGCACAAGTGCCAAGTCCACTTCAACATGTTCTAACTCCTTGTGCCCAGGCTGGATGTATACCTGTATCTGTTTCTAATGCCGTGTACCTTGGCACACGTCGCCACTCGCTACGGTTTCTCCCTCTGACATTAGCAAACTATTCAACATCTGCCCCCCTCATCTGCACAGCATCTATTCGCACAACACTTTTTCATTCTAACCTTGTAAAAGTTTGTTCCCATTTATTCTGAGAAAGCAATTAAAGCCGGTAGAAGGACATTTAGCTGAAAGTGGAAAAATAAATATCTGTATACATACAAATAATTGCACACACATGCATATATATATATATACTGGAGTACTGGTCAAAAGTTTGGAATATGATATAGATTGATTTCTGAAGGATCATGTGACTCTAGTATGGCTGATGAAAATTCAACACTCACCACAGGGATAAATTACGCTTTAAAATACTGAAACAGAAAAGTTAGTTTAAATTGTAATAACACTTCAGAATGTTACAGTTTTACAGTATTTTGATCAAATAAATGCATCCAGGACTGGCTTTTTGGGAAAATGGATGGATAATTCTTTGTTTTCTATTGTTGATTTAACAGATGATATTGTGGTCCATTTGAGTCAGAAGAGCCTTGAATACAATGATGTCACACTCTGTCTGTTTCCACATATTTACATCCACACGTGTCTAATTCATTCTAGTGGCAGTACAGGAAAGTCTACTGTCATTGGATAATCACACACTTCCTACGTTAGCCCTCTAGATAACACATTATCATGCTTCATTTATCTTCATTATGTGTGTCAGTGGTTGTGTCATAGTGGGCGCACATCACGGAATCCAGCTGCTAGTATAATAAACTTGCACACACTATTCATAAAATTCTGGTGAAAATTATAGATCCCTGTTTTAAATTCTTGCACAGAACCTGTATAAAAAAAGGCATGGTGCCAAAGGGAGACTGGACATTGACAGGAAGATAAATTAATTTAGTGGTAGAAAATGTCACCTCACCTTCTCAGTTAGGCTGTGAGTGACGAGATGACCGAAGGACTAGTGTGTGTCACCCCATGCTAATGTTATGCCCACAGGGAGCAAATTAGACCTGAACTATACAGTGCAATAGAAGTTCTGCATCTCTCCTTTGCTTCCCTCTAATTATTGTTATTCTTTAGCTATAGCCGGAGCAGGGCAGGCAAACCGCCATGTTCTTTCTATTAAGTTAAATGTCTCAGGAGTTTTAAGGATAGGTTAATGAACTGCAGAATATCTTGGAAAGTGCATTCAAAGCCTAGTGATTATGGCAGAGTATGTAACATTTCAGTTTCAGTCTCAGGCCTGGGCCTCAAGCACTCTTGGGTATACCGCCAGTGTTGTTTCAGAAAACCGTAATTAGGCACAACACTGAAGGTTTTCCATGCTGCAATCCCAATCTCCTCTGCTCTGACCATCCTCCTCAGAGCCGCACATGTAAATGAGCTCTATTGGGCGATGATTTCAGCGGCGCTAATTGCAATGCAGGGCGCATCTTGAGCTGAGTCTGGCTAAGATTTGCTTAGCCTCTGGCTGGTCAAATGATTATAAAATTGATTGAATTAATAATGATCAGTATTAACTTAGAGCATAGGTTTGTGTTAAAGGAAATTAGTGAGAGCTCAGACACAATGAATACATTACGCGTCTTTTTAATGAGTGAAACTTTAATGAGGTTGTGGAATAGTGCATACACTTGTCTCATACAACTAATCAAATTTTATATATAAAATCGTCGCTGCCCGATGAACTCACGTATGTCCAAAACGGTTACTTTTCAGGAAGTGGAAAAAACACGTAATTTCAAAAGCAGCTGAACGTAGCGTTGTCATGCTTGGCACAACATCTTTAAATGTAACCATATTCTTGCCAGTGTCATGATATAATCCACATTTGACCCAAAATCGAGTTTAAATGGACATGTGTATATTGTATAGTAACGGTGGTCGATACGCGTTCTTCCGATCATTAATTCGAATGACCAAATCGCGTTTCATATTAACAGATGAATAGGCTACGCTCAGTTTATCAAATACGCTCAGTTTATTAAATGTCTCTTGCAAACTATGAAGAGACAATGAATCAATACACTGGCATGGCGATGCTAGACTGATACTTTATTTACACAATCCTACCGTCGGATATGAGCTGCATTTTATTACAGATGAACTGCATTTTATTGATCATCAGCTAATTTCAAAATCAAAGACATACATCAATAAGAGAGAGTGGCAACAAGGTAAGATCATTTTGTTTCTTTACTTGAAGATGATTGTGAAGATGATTAAGCATCTGTGACTTACTTTCACTTTTATTTGTGATGTTTGTTGGCTTGATGAATATACGATCATCTGCGGTGATGTGTGTCGCAGTAAGCCCATCAAATCTGACTATAACATGTCATATAGCCTACAGTATATAACACACTCTCACTCGTTTATTTTTTAGCATTTTTGGGAGGAGTAAAATATAACGTTATATGCGTGGTTTCAACAACCAGATTGCGTTTACCTTGTAAAGATCCGAACACAATGCGAGCCAGACTACCTCCAGATGGTCAGGCAAATCCGATCACAATCCGATCACAACATATTTATACCTTGCATTAACATGCCTTTTTTATTATCCGGATAACTTATCTGGATACAGATCGCATTATAATACCAGGTGTAGGGGTCTCAGAGACGAGACCACTGAGAAACTTCACGAGACTGGCGAAGATGCCTCCACAGGGCGGGAAGATACCATACGGTCTATGGGAGATACGCTGCGTGATTGACAGCTTTGACAGCAAATGGAAATACGTGGAAATCAGATGACATGATTTCACAACTTTTCATTGGTCATTTAGATAATGTGAAGCATGCTGTATACGGAAATGAACCTGGCCAAAAAATCTCAAAATAGGCAAAATGGACATACACGGTTTTAATCGGACAGCGACGAAATGTGCTACATTAGAATGTGTGCATGTGTGCGCAAAACTATAGTTTAATAAATACAAGTTAAATCTTTTGGGGGTGTTCTCATGTGAAAAGGGCATAAAATAAAGGTTTTTTTTATTTAAGAAACATGAAGATAGTTTTCTGTTAGGATTCGGTAAGGTTATAGTTTGGTTATATTTATAACATTTTTCCTAGCCTAATTTTAGCCTCTGATTTGAACGCTCTGTTTGAAGGGGCGTGTCTGCTGTGGGATTCAGTGTAACCGGCCACTGCTGTGATTGGTTTACATGCTTGCATATAAAATAACTCTGTAGCCTTTGAAAGGGACTTCCGTTAAATAAATATCTCGCTGAGGCATTTATAATTTTACAGGTATTATTTAGGCTCTAACAGCAACATTACACACTAACTAAAGTTTGAAAAATGGAATCGCGAAGAACAAGACCTTTAAGTGGATCATTCTGTATCCAATCATTTGGCCGGATCATATTTAATAACCACTAATGGTGATTGAGGAGAGATTCTCTGATATGATTGTAAAGCACTTTGAGTTTAGGCCCATTAGAAATATGAAAGTGCTATTTAAATGCCTCATTAATTAACTAATTAATTAATTCATAAATAAATAAATCTGGTTATCTCCATCCAGTCTAAAAAAAAAAAGTGTTTCCGGGTTGGTTTTCCTAAAGGCTAAAGTCTATTCTATAACGTCAATGATACCCTAATGCTGGTAGATTGGCACCTGTTTAATTTCCTTTTGTTGAAACAAACACACACACACACAAACAGACACACACACACAGTGTGAAACACTTGCTATACCAATTGAAATTTCTAGCCACTGGGGGCCATATACAGGCTAGGGGAACTCATATTAAAGTTACAAAACCTCATGCAGCAAGTGAAAATTTCATGTAAGGGGACTTTAAAAGACTCTTTGGAGTATGGCTTGGATTATCCAGCCATGTCCTTATTTTACAATGGATAGACGTCTATAATGGATGTATAATGTGGAAACCATTTAAATTCCTTTGAACAGTAGCTGACTCGATTGGGATTAAAGACGTGAATGCTTAGAAAAGGCTCATTCCATTTCTGAATGCTCTTTTGATAAATCAACTTGCAGCCCCTCGTATTGTACATAAATACACAAATGTGATGCTGTGGCGGTTCGGGTGTTGTGGATGTCAGCAATCTGCCAATCTTGGTTTTGCATGCACATCTTCACATTCCAGATTTTAAGGGACCTCAAGTGTGAAAATGATTTGCTTACATTTCACCCAAAGAGTCAGCTTCTGCTTTTTCATCAAACCAAGCAGATATTCTCTCTCTCTCTCTCTCTCGCTCGCTCTCACTCTCTCTCGCTCGCTCTCGCTCGCTCTCGCTCTCTCTCTCGCTCGCTCTCTCTCTCGCTCGCTCTCTCTCTCGCTCGCTCTCTCTCTCGCTCGCTCTCTCTCTCGCGCTCTCTCTCTCGCTCGCTCTCTCTCTCGCGCTCTCTCTCGCGCTCTCTCTCTCGCGCTCTCTCTCTCGCGCTCTCTCTCTCTCTCTCTCTCTCTCTCTCTCTCTCTCTCTCTCTCTCTCTCTCTCTCTCTCTCGCACGTTGTTTAATTTATGGTGACAGTTCATTAGTGAGTTTTAAAGAAACTTGTCAATGTGCGATGAATAGCTCTATATTATCCTACGTTTAATATGTGGTTTGGGTGATTTAGGCTATTCAGTGAGAGGAAGCTAAGCATTATGATTTTTTAAAACCCAGCACATCCAGCTGTGTTTGTAGTGCAAGCTGTTTTGCCGAATAATCTGTGTTTGTACCTCATTTGAGAAGCTTTCTAGCATGTCCAGTTTTGTTTTCATTATTTCTTCAGCTTGTCTGTTTTGTTTAGTTATGATGGTCAGCTGGTAACTGCAGGTGTAATTCAGCATGTTTCAGTTATTCTCACAATTAGGTGTCTCTGCGGGCTCAGCATTCTCATCTATTTTATTTTTTGGCATGTTATCATCTGTTGACAAGCTCTGCTCTATCATGTATTTAAATAGTCAGAATACTAGACGAGGACGGTTCTTCGCCCCAATTTGTGGAAAGGATAAAGCTAGCTGTGGTAAAGGTCTGGGCAAAACTGCAACAAAGCACACAAGTTAAGAAATACCTTATTTTCGTTTAAAAATGGAGAATTAAAACTAATGCGATCTCCGTCCACACCAGCATTTATCCGCGTATTAGAATTGATCTCTGTCCACATTAAAACGACTGAAAACACGCATCACGTGACCATTCACCAACACTGGGCATACACGTGCCGGTGTAAACAGGAAACGGATTGACTATTCCTCAGATTTGATGAAGAAGAAACAGGGACGGGTCATGTGATGGGTGGCTGACGAATCAGGGAAGGACACGTCATGACTGATGACACCCAATCATAGAGCCGAGCGTAAGCCTCTGCTTCATCGTTCCTAAAGTCCACTAAAACGCCTCTCGGAGATTCAAAACACAAAACAGAGCTTTTTTTTTTTTACTTAAAGGTAGGGTTGCAAAGGGGCTGAATATTTCCGGTGAATTTCCAGAAACTTCCCAAAAATCCTGGAAAGATTCCGAAAAATCCTGGAAAGTTTCTGAAAATTCTGGAAAGTTTCTGGAAACTTTGCAAAACCCCACCTAAAGGTACAGTGAGCAATTTTTGAAAACGCGGTTTAAAAGTGGATCAGTCCGAACGCCGAAACACACTTTTAACGGTAAGAGGGAGTATACTATACAGTGATCATGGAGGACGAGAGAGCTCAGTGCACAAAACCGACATTAGCAGAACGACTATAGAAAGAGAGAGATGGCAGAGAAAATACAAAAGGAAGGAAAAGGCCAGAGGAATATAACTTTAAAAATATGGGTTAAGATCAGGTAAAAGATAAGAACAAGGTTAATTTTTGAGAAGCTTTCCAGGACTGGAGAGACCTTAAGGTGCATGAAGGCCTGAAAACAGAATCAGTTACTTTATTTCTTCTCGATACTTGAGTAACGTTGGTTTTGTGTGTTTCACAGGACTAAGATATGTATTTTACTTGAATATAGTTGTCATCTTCACTTGTTTGTTCATTTGCATTATTTTTATTATAAGCCTGGACATCTAAACATCCTCTACCACCTGTTTCAAGCATAGACACTCAAAGTGTGTCTGAAAAGTGATATAACACTCCTAATATATGTTTTTTCTTTGGTTGATCACCTTTAAGTGATCACAAAACCCCTTGATCTGGTCACATTTTTAATATATTAGTTATTTGGACTTTTGTTTTATTTAAGAAGCTGTTCATGACAACTGTGTCAGGGTCCTTTTCACTCATGCCAAAAAACGTTATCTTCACTAATGTTTTTGGCATGAATTCAGTGCTACTATGAAAGTTTTTTGCAGCTCCATTCTTCTCTTTTTAACTGATGTGAAGCTCTGAATATGATCATAAAATCATAAATCCTACTAAATACATCCTTTTTTTCATCCAAGTAATTTTAAATTGTCAAGTCACCTTTATTTATATAGCGCTTTACAGATTGTTCGAAGCAGCTTTACAGGGATAAAATAAGGATTTGTTGATGCGAACCGAATTCGAGTATGCTCTAAGAGCGTCATTATTCAGTTGAAATAAGTTCAGTGTTGATTCAGATTGGTTCAATAACTGTGTAAAGTTCATCAGTTATGGAATGACTTCCATTATGATCTATTTTAAGGACGTCTGCATTTGGTCCATTTAAAACCTCTGTCTTCATTTTCCACTGTCCGTTTTAAATCTAAACGTGAACGTGCATTTTGAACCATTGGTTTGTGGGCTGAATTTTAATATTGTACTTCATCTACATTCTAATATTGACTCTAAATATATGAGAATGGAAGAGAGGCTGAAATAATAGGTAGTTGGCTGGCATTTGCAAGTTTTGCTAAACCCTGCTCCTGCTGGCTAAGCCAACCTGCCTCTCTCTGAGTGAGATGAGATGCTTCCAGCTCCCCACCTGCGCGCTCTCCCTGTCCCACCAGCCCGGCATCTTTGTGGGGAAGAGATCATCTACAGCATGGGGCTGACAGGCTCGCCACTCATTCCACACCAATGGCCAGATGATTATTTAGGTTTAGAGACAAGAAATGGGTACTTTTGCTGTTGTGGGGAATAGTGGGGAATATTTTGATGCTTTTTGGCATTATCAACAACACATCTCTAAGATACAAATTGATAAAAACCTGTCTGTGTTTATTATTTATGCTTTTATTTGTTATCTCTAGCTTTTTGCCTTTTCTTTAAAGAATGCCCTGAAGATCTTAAGAGCTATACAGTAGTTTTTTTTTACGCAAGGCTTTTCATAAGGCTTGCTCTTTAAGCTTGTGTGTTTGTTGCATTTCTCTTTGAGATTTCCTCTCAATAGGATCTGAGTGGTGTTGATTTTTTCATATGATACTAAAATGTCATTTAAAAATGTCTTTGTAGTGACTCAGCTCATCGCACAAGAAAGTAAATTCCCATTTTCAGTGTCAATAGGCCAATTCAGCTCTACACCGAAGAGTGTTGCCACATATCAGCCGAGATGCGTGTCGACAACTTTACAGACATGGTTGACATTTTCTCTTCAGCGAGGGAAAACAGTAACCTATATTATACATCATGCCTCTGCCTGCTCCGTTCTAATCTGATGATGTTTCCACGCTTGCTGTTCCAACCTGCGCCTGTCCTTGGCAGCAGATGCTTTTCCTTGTGTCTTTCTTTCTGGAGAGATTTTCCATAAAAACAGATGTGTTGACAGATTCGAAGAGGCTTGATTGTGCAGTACATCATCTGAGATCTCTTTATTGGGACTGAAATGATTTTCCTAGCATTTCTAGGCTTTCACTTGAGCCCTAAATTCACAGATTTCTTAGGATGAGAGACAAATGATGATTTGGCTAGCATGATGTAATACTCATGATAGGCTGCTGCATATTTATTAGGATCTGTCTCTGTAAATGTTTTGTTGTTGTTCTTAACCTTATGCACAACCAAGCCAAAGTGTCCCAGTTTCTTTAAAATTGTGAATAAATAACTCATTGTAAAATCAGCATCTTATTAAATGTTTGTAATTATCATTACGCTAGCTTTGATGTTTTTTTTGTTTTTTTTTAAGTGTAAATACTCTTTTAAAATGGTGCAAATATTATGATGACAACAAAGGCTATTTAAAAATAGATAATAATGGCTAAGCATGTATGCTCAAACCTGCTTCACAAACTACTAAAGCCAACTAAATCAATTCACAGCACAAATACTCTGTCGGATACTTGTAATAAACTGCAGTTGAATGTCTTGATTTTCTTACACTAGTGATTTTGCTTTTTGTGGACTATATATTTTACCCTCCCCAGACTCTTCCGTTCATGTTTGTCAAATCTAAAATTAATATGTTTTTGAACTTACCACCCCTTGCCATGTTGCTGGACTGACAGGTACAGTGTGTGCCACAGGGGACAAGCTTGCGTGCCATAAATCGGTCTCGGGTGACTTAGCACGCCTGTTTAGAATAACAACAGCATACAGTAAAAGCTGAGACAGCCAAATGCACAGAGAACTTCATACTCCCTGTGGACAATAAGATTATAAGCAAAATGTGAAATTCAATCTAAGTAGCTCCCCCATGAATTACAAAGACCAGACTGTTTCGGTTTACGACAACAGAAGCTTTCTGTTTGACCACATGATGCCTGCGTTTCAGAAACAATGAGTATGTACTCAAAGGCTTGTGTTAAATTGAGATTTACAAGTTGTGTGTGATGTTTGTGCTCAGACTTACTGTATGTGTGTGCATGTGTGATTGTAGTGACAGCTGTGCTGGATCCGTTAAATTCGTTTTTGAACGCTGCACTTAGGGGGCATAGCGTGTTTACTTCCTGAACAAGTGTGCACCGGAATCCGTGTTGCTTTCACATTCACGCGAACGGTTCGGAATCAACCGAACTCCAGGTAGTCTCGGGTTCGGTACCCCAGTGCGCACCCGGGTCCATTGTCAGCATTCACATTAGTGATTTTTCATGTGAACCGGTGCCTCGTTCCGAACTAAACTGCCAGTGTGAAAGCCCCCTAGGGTGTGGGCATTGCGCGTGGAATTAGAGCAACACATTTTGAAATTCAATTGACCTATGGCTAAGCCACGCCCTCAAACGCGATGAGCCAATCACAGTGCGCAGCTAACCTCAATACACTCGGACATTCTCTGCTTCCACTTCCATTGAAATGCATTGGAGTTAGTCGGTTTTCATTCGTTTTTTCTTGTTATTTTAAGTTTAAAATGGTCAAACGGTGTGCATGGGGTACATGCAAGTCTGACACTATTAGTAATTATGTATTTTGTATTTTTTTTTTTTACCCTTTCCCAAGCCACATCTCAACCGAGATAAGTGTCTGCTCTGGATAAAGTTATGGGGTAGCTAGACCACAACACCAACTAAACGTGAATAAATTAAACAAGGATGTCTACATCTGATCTAAGTTATGTCAACAACGTATTTGAACGTTATATTTTAAATCGCTAACGTAACGTTAGTCTAACGTTAGACATACATATCAATAACGTTAGCTTCTAGCTGTGTTGTACATCATGTCAATTAGCTTCATTAACGTATATCTGTAAATAACCGAGATTGCAAATGTTAACAATGTTGTGCTGAATGATTCATGTACATACGGTGATGGCAACGATGTGCGGCTGAAGCTTTTCGTCGATCTTCTCAATAATAAAAAATATTAAGATAACCCTTCAATGCATAGTTAATGCCCTTTCGGTGACTTCAAGATGTTCTATGATTTTTCTGTCTCCAAAAATCACCAATTGCCTCCTGTAAATGTCTCCTACTGTGACAGCTGCCATAGCACCCGTGCCGTGTTTGTCTGAGTGAGTGGAGGGGGCGTGGCTTAGCCATAGGTCAATTGAAAGTGGAAATCCACTGTCTCCTCAAAAGAGTCCGTTTGCAAGCAGCAGAAGTCACCCTTATGTGACACACATGCAAAGGAAACCTATATTGTTCACTCAACTGCGCATATATAGCAGCAAATTATTAAAAAAAAACACAATATTTACCCACATTCTGCTTTCTACTGTATCATGCGCCGTGCACGTCTGCGATGGAGCGTCATCTAACTGACGTTAAAGGGTACCCTAAAACGACTGATGTTGACGTATGGTCAAAAGCGTCAGTTAGATGATGTCTTGGGATGAGAAAGTCTTTCTCACAAACGCACCAGGGTTCGATAGAATCAAGTTGAGTGTGAAACCAGACAAACGCTGCGGGGGGCGCTGGGAACAAACATGCTCGGGCTCGGACCACAGCAAACGAGCCCAGTGTAAAAGCCCCCTTAATGTCCAGAAAATGCATTTCTCAGGGCTTGAATTTCACCCCTGACAGTTGAAGATAGTGATTCTCTGATTTAGTATTATCTGCCCAACTACTGCATCTGTCAACTACAGAGATGCTCATTAGCAGATCATGATCCTTTTGTGTGAGATTTACTTCATTATCATGCACAATGCCGAGTACAAAACCACTAATGATTTCTACCACTTTGTGGTAAACTATAATTTCTCCAATTCATTGATTTTAAAGCTCAGATGAACGATTAGTTAGTTGAAAAGTCATTTTTATGTATTCCTTTGTGGAGTCATTGTAAGGTTTTGAGCCAAAATAGAAAATACACAAATTTGTTTATCCAGCTGTTGTTTTGTATAGTATTTTGGTTTCAAACGTTTAGGTCAAAGCTCTTTTTTTTTAATTATAAACTCTTAAGTAAAAATCAATATCATCATTATTATAGGGTAAACAAGTGAACACAAAACCAAATTCACACAAGGTAGAATTAGATTAAACTGTTTTCAATATTTAAGTATTTTTCATATGCATTATGTCCGCTTCATTTACATTTTTGGCTTGCTCCAGTGTCATAACTTGCCCTAAACGTTTCTCTCTTTTTTTTTTTTTTTTTTTTTTTTTTTTCAATAATGGTAGAAATAGATTTGTAAACAGCATTTTTGGAGGTATTGTTATTTTCTTTTTATGTATGCTGGGCTGCAATGCTTTGGCAGAGTAATGTACAATTATGCGCCATGCCAATAAAGCCCATTAAAACTGAAAGTGAGAAAGAGAGTACAATGAGATATTAAAAGGGATACAGATGCAAAAAGCACTCGATTGAATCTGTGTGTGAAACCTGTTTTAATTTTGCCCAGAATAGCCAATGAAAATGCAGGTGGACTATGAAGGTCAATGTCAATGAGACATCAGGGGCTCACGCTCACAGTCGTTTTACACAGATCACCAACATTTTCTAAAGACCTCTTTCTCTCCATTTTCTGCTTGGCCAGCCGTTGTGAGCAGCATGAATAGCCCTCTGTTGTCCTGTGCTATGATCGTCACATTCAGACATTGAATGTGATGGATGAGCTTGTACAGCACTCCATCTCGTTACCCGATACTGTGGAGGGCAGAACAGTGCTTTAATTCTAGATGGTATAACAAAGAAGTACATTTATTGAAATTCCAATTAATGAATTTGAATACTGCTACACTCTGTTTAAATAACTACACCGGAACAAATGAGTAACACAATATTAACACTCTAGTAACTACTGTTAGAAACGTTAGGTACGAATTAGTAAATTATAGTGCCTCGTTGAATTTGGTAGTTCACTATCAACTAATGTTAACTCTTTTTGCATACATCCCATATGACTACATATGATAACTATTATATAGAGGTTCATTAAACACATGAATAATACATAACGTATAATTCATTCTGAAGTGAAGGTAATGGGAAAACTGGTAAATAGTTGAAGTAAGCAGACAGACTGGCTAAACCTAGCGGCCAAATCTGCTAGCGGCCTCTATAGATAGTCATATCTGCATACTATCACTATCTACGATTTTAGACGTACTAATTCTATTTTCAAATACTATTTAGGACGGAGAGTGTGCGAATTGGGATGCAGGGATTGTTTTTTGCCCCTCCGCTCCGCCTGCGTGATCTTAAAGAGAAACAGTTCAGCTGGACATTATAAACCGCTATTTTTCTGCACTAAACTAGTGAATTTTCCCAATATATATTCAGAGATGATAAACAAGATGTTATAGATTAATAATTTAATAAAAACCCAATTTTGACAAAAAAACTGACATTCAATCTATATTTAGACTTTTCTGAAGGCAGGTAACACAGATGACTTTGCTGGTCTCCGACACGTGAACTTCGAAATTCGACTAATCACTATTGTCTAATTTGTTAATCAGAGTTTCTTGTTCATTAATAGTAGTTACTAATGTTAATAGTGTTTTATTCATTTGTTCCTGTGTAGTTATTCATTAATGATGGAACAGTAAAGTGGTAATGAATTATCTTCCTAGCCACTTAAAGATAAAGAATACTGTATAATGTTTAATTTTCTGTTGAAGATGAAAACACAAATATTTTTAATTGAACTTGGTTCTTGTGCCCTCCTGACACGCAATTGTCAGCATCAGTGGCTGTTCAGCATTCCATGCAGGTTGTCCAGTGCAGTTCTGCTCTCCAGTTTATCTACACGTCCACACTCAATTTTACAACAACACCCTTGAGGAACCCCATGGATAGTAGTTTCAGATATCTTCAATGCTCTTTTTTCTCCCTATATCAAATCTCAAATCATTTTTGAGAATCTTGAGTTAAAAATTACCAGTGGTGCACAACAACTACTTTGAAAACTTTTACTTCACTTCCAAAGCATGATATCACTTTATTATTATTATTTTCTTAAAATCATATTACACATTCCTTAAGGTAACTCTACACTGTAAAAAAAAAATCTGTAGAAATTAAGGAAAATACAGTAAACCTGGTATGTAGTTGCCTGTAACTTACTGTAGATTTAAATTGATGTTATTTACTGGCAACAGATTGTTCAACGTTAAATGAACATTAAACATTAACACATCTGGTAACACTTTAGAATACTGTATCTTACTTACTGCATAACTAATAAGGAATTAATGAAGAACTAATAGGTAATTCTTTATTAACACTTAAGTCATTACTGTTAACTACTAAGGAAGATGTGTTAACTAATCAGTATGTAATATAATGTTATGATTGTGTTAAGTATCAGTTAGTTAATCAATAGCTAATGAATTCTGTCATACCTCCTGAAGAACTACTATTAATTATCTATTAATTAAGGTTCAAGAAAAATAACTATGAAGTAACTACTTATTAACAGTCATACACATAGTCAGTTTGTCATTCTTCAGCACTAATAAGAAAGATAAGTTCAGACATTTACCTATAGGCTCTGATCTGCAAATAAGCAAAAACATATCATGTATATTACACCTTATTATTATACTTAGTTCTTATACATTTTAAACTTATTTTGCACCATTCAAGTTCCGGCAATATCGCGGTAGCCACATACACTGAGCCTGGGTTCTCCCAAGGTTTTTTTTTTTTTTTCATTCTGTCACCTGATGGAGTTTTGGTTCCTTGCCACTGTTGCCTTTTTCACCTCTCGCAAGTAGTTGTCATGTATTTTACAAAGGTTTAGATGATTACTTTAATATATATATATATATACTGTATATATATATATATATATATATATATATATATATATATATATATATATATATATATATATATATATATATATATATATATATATATATATATTTTTTTTTTTTTTTTTTTTTTTTTTTTTTTTTTTTTTTACAGTAAGTTTTATTTGAGTCAGAAGTATGTGGTAATTCTTTATTAATTACTAATGGGTTCCCTATATTTTCACTTTAGAATACTGTTTCAGGTTATAAGTAATTCCTGAAGGACTATCTAATCATTATTTATTAATTACTAATAAGTTCCTTATATTTTTACTTTAGAAGACTGTTTCAGGTTATAAGTAGCCTAATTCCTAGATAATTATTTGATAATTATTTATTAATTATTAATGGGTTCCCTGTGTTGTCACTTTAGAATACTGTTCCAGGTTCTAAGTAATTCCTGAAGAACTATTTAAAAGTTATTTATTAATTACTAATAAGTTCCTTATATTTTAACTTTACAAGACTGTTTCAGATTATAAGTAGCCTTATTCCTGGATAATTATTTGATAATTCTTTATTAATTACTAATGGGTTCCCTATATTTTCACTTTAGAATACTGTTCCAGCTTCTAAGTAATTCCTGCAGAATTATTTGATACTTATTTATTAATTACTAATAAGTTTCCTATATTTTCAGTTTCCCTCAGTTGTTGCCTCAAATACATGCATTTACTCAGTGGCATTCGATGCTGAGGAAAACAGACACACACAGTACTGTATATAAAATATACAAATAATCTGAGGTTAGTTTTGTATGACTGTTCAGTAGTTACTTCTTAGTTATTTTTCTTGAACCTTAATTAGTTGATAATTAATAGTAGTTCTTCAGGAGGTATGACAAAATTCATTAGCTATTGATTAACTAACTGATACTTAACACAATCATAAAATTATATTACATACTGATTAGTTAACACATCTTCCTTAGTAGTTAACAGTAGTGAAGAAGTAGTTAATGAAGAATTACCTATTAGTTCGTCAATAATTCCTTATTAATTCTGCAGTAAGTAAGATACAGTATTCTAAAGTGTTACCACACATCTTTATCTTTACAGAATAAAACTAAATAACAGCATCATGCAAAGCATTTTGGGAACCAAAATCTGAAGGAAAAAAAAACTGATGAAGATTTCTGGTTCCCAGAATGCTTTGCATTATATTATTTTATAGTTTTTATTATGTAAAGACAAAGACTTGTAAATGTTAAATGTTCATTTAACTTTGAACAAACTGTTTGCCAGTAAATATACATTAATTTAAATCTACAGTAAGTTACTGGCAAACTGCTGCATAATTAAATTTTTTTTTACAGTGTAGACCTGATCTGTGAGGCAATAGTGATGTCTAATTTATTAATAAATGCTTCTTTTGAACATATTCTAGATTACTGAGGGTAATTTCACGAATGACACTTAATTTGTTCGCGATTGGATCTGTTCAGTGATTTGAAACTTGAGTGATTCTCAAGTTAATAATTCACTGAATTTGGTATTTTCTGACTCAATTAGCCAATAAATGGCTTACATGTGCGAGTATGTGGAGGGTTTTACTGAAGATGTGAAAAGTAAGTTAGTAATCCTTAATTTAACTATTGTTTGTTGTAAATTAAATGCATAGTTTATACAATAATATTTGTGGACTATACATTGTTTTAAACTAGATATCCTTTAAAAAATAGCTAGCTGTTTATGCTCATTGAACGAAGCTATAATTCACAATAATGCATGTATTTTTAAATAATTTTGTACTTTTACTCAAGGAAACTTAAATTGTTAACTTTACTGGCATGATATTTCATAAGGTATGTGTAGTTTAACTCTAGTACACAATACGTTTGTGTCCTTTTTTCACCCAAATTTTGCTTTTCTATTATTATTGCATTTACTTTTAACTTACCATTTAATATTCAATCATTGCATTTATTTAAAAGACTGGAGACTGTGACAGGCATCGTGCTCACAATGTCTAAGTCCTTGAAACAACACATTGGTTACAGCATGTGCTATGGTTTTTACAGATCTGTGTCTCGCCTGCTTTTACACTGTGAAATAGGCTGTATGAAATAAAAAGCCATGTTAGAAGCAGCACATCACTAGCATCTGTTTTGGAGGTGAAGGGCGCAGAGTGAGGACACAGAGGTCAGAACTGCCATGTCTGGGTGTCAGACTGTGGCGGTGGCACGTTTTATAACTCCCTGCTGAATCTCATCCCTTTCTCCTCCTCCTTTCTACCTACATGCCACATTACATTTTGAAGGTGAATCCCATAAATACGGAAATTATGAACCAGGTTGAGTTACCCAGGAGGATGCCTCTCAGTGAGCCTGCCAGATATTCTTGCATGGCGGCTTCTGTTTGGGAAGATGCCGTATACGACCGGCAGTAGAAGCCCTGAAGCTGGCTGTACTAAACTTTTGCTGGCAATGGCCCTTAAATCATCGCTTTCTTCTTCCTTTAAGAAATGATGCCTGATGACACAAGGAGAAATGAGAGGTATGATTGAGGTAATCCCTGAGAGGCCATATCATTCCGAGTTCGTTTCTTATGTCTATAGCTTCTATTTCCCTCTCCATCTTTTTTGATCTGTACAAATGGGATGAGAAAATTAGCCTAATCTCTATGAGGATTCGGATGGGTTCAAGAACGGGCAGTCGGGCATGCATATACTCAGCAGGTGCACTGACTTTCTCTTTGGTTGCCTTCTTTACTTTTCTTTTCTTTTATTTTCTCCTTTCTCCTTTCTTCATATCTACTTTGTATGTGTAAGCTATAGCAGTAAAAGCCATTACCAATTGAGTTTCTCGTTCGTTCGTTCTTTCTTTCGTTCTTCGTTCTTTCGTTCGTTCTTTCTTTCTTTCGTTCTTTCGTTCTTTCTTTCTTTCTTTCTTTCTTTCTTTCTTTCTTTCTTTCTTTCTTTCTTTCTTTCTTTCTTTCTTTCTTTCTTTCTTTCTTTCTTTCTTTCTTTCTTTCTTTCTTTCTTTCTTTCTTTCTTTCTTTCTTTCTTTCTTTCTTTCTTTCTTTCTTTCTTTCTTTCTTTCTTTCTTTCTTTCTTTCTTTCTTTCTTTCTTTCTTTCTTTCTTTCTTTCTTTCTTTCTTTCTTTCTTTCTTTCTTTCTTTCTTTCTTTCTTTCTTTCTTTCTTTCTTTCTTTCTTTCTTTCTTTCTTTCTTTCTTTCTTTCTTTCTTTCTTTCGTTCGTTTCGAGACAAATTAAAGTCTGGTAATAAAGCAAAACAACTGAGAACAATCAGAAATAGTCCTCAGATGACATGTCTGTAATTTATATAAAACAAATCTAGCCTTCGCTCTTAATCAGGAAGTTAATGATTGTCAAATTCCTCCATCAGATATCAGACCGATTATTAACCAATATATTTTAAATGAGTGGCAAGAAGAGTGGAATATGTGCGAGAATAATAAGTTGTATGAAATTCATCCGGAAATAACAAACAGACTTTCTACCAATTTTAAAACTAGATTTGATCAAGTGGTCTACACCAGATGCCGTATGGGTCATACAAGTTTGACCCATGCTTTTTTGCTTAAAGGTGAAGACCCAACTTTATGTATGTTTTGTAAAATTCCTTTATCTGTCAAACATTTTTTATTAGATTGTCCTGGACTTAATGCAAGCAGAAGGCTCTTTTATGAAGTTACTTCTTTGAAGGACATATTTAATGAGATTATGCCTGAAAAGGTTCTGGATTTTTTATCATATGTTAATTTAAAAAAATATATATTGTATAATATGACTTCTTGTTTATATTTGTTTTGTTTTTGTTGTATTTATATGATATTTATATTTTTGTAAATGAATTTTTGCCATGAAAATAGCTCTGACTGCTGACATGGCATGAAATAAAATAATCTGAATCTGGATCTCAAACAGTTTCATTAAAAGTAGTTATTACTCCACCATGTGCGAAACCAACGTGGTTGAACGATACTTTGCGACAGTGGGTTTCGGGAAACAGACGTGACTAGCTAATTGATTTTTCCAACGATGCATCATACTATGGTAGTGAATCAGCGAACTACGTCGTTGGGTTGTTTCCAAAGGAATTGGCCTTATATTGAAACCATTACCAGAAAAGTGTAATTTCATAGAGAAAATGCATTAGCACTCAGATTGGTCTGATTTGTCCATGTCTTTTGGATAGCTTCCCTGTGCTCCCATGTCGGTCAGAGGAGAGGGAGCGGGTACAGAAGGGAGAAAAAAAGCCAGGAACGACCACAGCTGCTGGATGATGGGACTTGGCCAAGGCCCCCTGCTTCTGCTCTCATTTGCCAGCACTGTGGAGTGGAGCGTGCTCAATAAGAGCAGAGTGGACTAGGCCACAGGGGCAGCGGGGCCACAACCTGTCAGAAGCAGAAGTGCCAGCCCACTGATCCATTTGGAGGTACTGATGACTCAAAGTGACTTTCATAAGTTCCACTCAGAGAGTTGTCATTGGCCAAGCTCTAGCCAGCAGTAAACATCCATTTTCCTATAGTTTGGAAATTTCTTGTAGATCCAGTCAGAGAGAATCAACGTGGTGCAACATTCAGTTTGTCAATCTGTTTCAGCCACATGAACTGTTAAAATATATACACTGAATGCAGTATAACCTGCTTTGGATAAAGGTGGCTGCCAAAAGTGAATAGTTTAAATGCATTTAGTTTACCATCCTGACAAGATTTAGGCTACCTTTTATATAAAAAAATTGTGATGAATAACATGGACGAGACCTTTTTGAGCATGGCCATCTGTCCAGGGTGCTACCGCCCAAGACCTTGGGATAGGCTCCAAAATTCCCATGACCTTACTGAGCAACCCGATCACACTAAATGCATCTTTATAGCACGCATGTGTATTGTCGTGTAATATATACGCTAAAGTGAGTTTTTACATGCATATGATACGCATTGGTTGGTTAGGTTAAGTTTAGGTGTGGGGTGCGTGTGTATTATACGTTTGGCTAGAATTAGTGGTTTGGGGTGCGTGTGTATTATACGCAAATAAACTGCGTATCAATTGCACGCGAAAAACTGCGTCTCATATGCACGTAAAACTCATTTTCGCGTATATATTACACGACAATACACATGCGTGTTATAGAGACGCATTTAGTGAGAACAGGCTGTACTGAGACAAGCGGGTTTGAGAATGGATGGAATTTCAAATATCAAATCTAATATATTCAGTAAAGAAAAAATAAACTGTACATATTTTTATGTGCTGTGATTATTCTTAATTTTTAATCACCTTTTAGCCTTACATCGGAAATAGTTCTGCAAAGTGACAAATTAATTTGTGTAAATACTTCATGTAGTCTCTCAAATTATACAAGGTCTGCATGTATAATAATTTTTAGATTTTTAGTTTTAGATTAATCAAAGCATGTCACACGACTGATACTACTTGACGTTGACTAATCAATTTGAAATGGCTCTGATTTTTGTACAGCAGCAATTTGGTATTTATCTGAAGGAGCCAGGTTGTGGGGAAATTATTGCGTCCAAACTAACTGAAGCTCTAAGCTAGATTAAAGTCAACAAAGTCACCCATGGATGTCACAGACCCTTGAGGATTGACAGGTTGTCGACAGTTTTAAAATAAGCGAAGAAAGATGACAGAGTTACAAAAGGGCTGCGGGGACCTAAGTGTTCAATGGAGACTGTGAGACAGGTAATTCACTGGTAGGAACCCTGGGGACAGCATGGCTTCTTATCATTCCCCAGTCCCCTCTTTGTTCTGCAGGAGCACTCGGTGCTATGATTCACCAGATGTGCTGATATAAATGTGTTTTTTTTTTTGTGCTTCTTTATTATTTTTGTGAAAGTGACTAGAGATTAATATTGTTGTTGATAAAAGCTCTTCCATCTGCAGCACCGCAGATGCGAGTTCATCTACTACATCTAATTTGAGATCAAATTCCTGCTGTTGTGTCTCGGCTGTGACATCTCTGTCTAAAACTTCCCTAGAAGGCTGGAGGGGGGTTTTGCCTATCTGATTGCGATTGTAATTGCATGCGGCAGAAAACCACCACAAAGTCATCAATCAGCTGGTATCCATGGGAGGTTTAACCGAATTTCATTTTCCCATTTTGCAAGACTTATAGCTGTGTCCACGGCAGGGAAAATTAGTTTAATGTGGTATGTCATATGCGCTGCGTGACGTGGTAGCATCCATCAGGGCGCTGGCCGCACATATGTGCTTGCCTCTTATGTGGCATTAGTAGTCGTTTGTTGTAAACTAAAATAACCTCAATTAAACTCTCAGAAATATGTGTGCATACAAAGTTTTACATTCACTTTTTATCATTTAACCGTGCATCATGGTGTTAGATGTGTATTTATTTATTTATTTTTTATCTATCTTTAACCTTTACTTGAAACATGATCACATGTATGAATAAAGAAAAGATCCACTAACTTTTTTTCCCTACATTCTTTTTAATCTAGTGGAAAACTTGTATCAACGAGCGATATAAATCACATCACTGTCGTAATTAGCTGTCAAAATACAGCTCGGAGGGATTTTGAAAGTAATGGTTTCATTGTCACAATATACGAATTAGGTTTGGTTGTGAGGCTGTCTTGAAGCTGCTGTAAGGTGTCTCCTGCGGTTTGCAGAGCCGTCGCCTCCTGGGGTCCACTTCATCATATCAGGGAAATAAAAGCAGGCTAGAAAAGAAGTTGATAAGAGATACATAGGAGACATCAAACAACCTGTCAGGAAGGATGTTTCTCACAGGCACTTTTTATGCACCTTTTCAAGAGTCCAAATATCTCCTGCAGATGCCTTCAAAGGTAGCAAAATTGTAGATTTGCACAAGAAGTGATAGTAATAGTAGCCTACTTTTTATAGTGTGTCATAAAACAACCTCTGCTGTGATAACCTTTTAGTTTTTAATTAGATTTATACTTGCAATAAAGCATATTGAAATTCAGATTTTTACTTTACAGTTGCGCTCCAACTGAAGAAAATACATGCAAATAGAAGAAAAGGCATGCAAAAAAAAGAAAAGAAAACATCTTCATCAGTTTCAATACACACGTGAGCTCCAAATACTTACAACACCACCTAAATACAGAAACGTGCTGCAAATAACACCGACCAGAACGGAAATGCTTCCAGGGGAACCAAACAAGTGACGAATCCACCTTGGACGTGCTGGGGCCTATACCATAGCCAGGTATGTTTCAGTTTAGTTTGTACACTGGCTTTGAAGCACCATAAAAGTGGTTGGCTTTTAGCGGTGTTCCTCGCCATAGTAACTTACGCTGAACCTGGTCCAGGGGAGGTTATGTTCCAGGAAAGAGGTTGCAAAACGAACTTGGACCAATCAGCTGTGAGCAAAGTGAAACATGTCTGACGTGATAGTCAAGGGGGTAATCCATCAGCTGGAAGTTGAAGCCTTGTTGAAGCCACCATTGTAGCAGAACTTCACATGGTGTTAGCATCCCATTCGTTTTGGCGTCACTTTGACCGCAAATAACTTTACTATCTGCTATCTACTATTTACTAAAAATAACTTTAAAATCTGGGCTGAAGCAGTAAGGAATCTGGGAACTTCTCTCTCTTTTATGAATACTGATGTTTCTAAACGTACTGCTTCTTTCACATAGCCTACTGTTTTCTTCATGTAGTAGGAAAGTATGCAAATTCAAACGCACTATTGGTATACATACGTCTGAATTCTCGCGAGAATTAGTATGTTACCCAGGTAATTCTCGCCTACTCTTTTATGATTTGTACATACTTTTCACTCGCCTACTCTTTTTCCCATACTAAATAGTAGGGAAGTATGCAGTTTCGAACGTAGCCTGAGGATATGTCCACACTCATTCGAATACATTTGAAAACGGCGTTTCCGTTTAAAAATGCTTTCCATCCACATGGCCTGAGAGTTTGACAAAAACAGGTCAAAAACAAACTCTAAACAAACATAACACAAATGCAAATATATAGTTTAATGAGGCTCTTTATTTACACAGAACCAAAGCCTAAAAGCTTACTTGAAACTGTTCTTTTGCTCCCATGCAAGTGCTTGTTTCCTTATGTTTGGAAATGCATATAGTTAAAATGGTGCCATTTAGTTTTTGCCTTTTTTGTTCATTTAAACCCTTTTTTGGTGTTGTTCTGAAGGGACGGTGAATCAGCATTTGCTGTTGCTGGAGGGTCTTTGTGGTCCCCTTTTGTTGGTCTCCTTCCATTACAGAAATCAGACTCATTTCTTCTGCCTCATTTACAGGCTGATTGGAGCTGGGCAGGAGGATAAAGGCCAAAGCACTACAGCCTGATTCACTCAGATAATGAACGAGATCCATAATTAGTAAGAAGAAAGCTTCTGTCTTTCATATGGCATGAATAGATTTCGAGAGAGGGAGCGAGCGTGTGTGCGTGATCAGTGATTTGTGGGTGAGACCTTTGTGTCATCGCTAATTGTCGCTGAATGAGTTGTCTGTTCAGGCCGTGTGTCAGTGGAATGAGTGCGTATAACTTCCATGTATCAATGTTCTCATTGCACCCTCATGTCCTTTTATTAGTTTTTTCCCTCTTATCTTTCCTCCGTCATCATCAGTTACAGTACATTCTGACTTTGAGCACAGATAGCATCCAGACTTACAGGTTAGAGATCTCTAGCGGATAAAGATTTTTGCCCCTGTTGAAGACATCATTGCACATCTTTGGGGTTTCATATCATGATCTACAAAAGAACCGTATTGTTTACCTAACGTAACCTTCGGTTCTCTCTAAATAAGGGAACAAGTATTGCGTATCTTTTCGAGATATTGAAGCCAAAAAAAATATCCTTAATTTTTGTATTTATTGTCAACGCAGTGTAGCAGCAGACCTAGAGCAGGCTGTCGAGCATGCTGATTGGCTGCCCTGGCAACTGCAGCAGCCTACCGCTGAGCCCGTAATTAAGTTTGAGTGCTCACTGAGCGGGCTCGTGATTCGCATTCATATGCGACGTCTTGTGAATTCCCTGTGACGCACGAGTGGCACCTTGGGAGAGGTGTGTGTTAGTAAGCATGAGCGCTCGTGAGCGGGCATGGGATTTACATTCATAACCTGACCGAAATGAGGCTGTTTTGGCCATGTGACAGAGCGGGCAGGTCACATGGCGGTCTCCGACGCTGAGCGGGGCTCTGCCCGAGCCACAGAAAGTGCGAAGCATCTTGAAAAAGACTTCTCTTTGCTCTTTTTGAAAAGTGGTGTCCGCATCGGCCAATACAGACAGGAAATATAGCTCTGAGAAAAAAAGATGCTCACCGGACAGCGTAGCTCACACAGATGGCTAAAGGTGGTGAAGACGGCCAGCTTCTGCAGGCGCTGTCCTAAGCTGGATGTTCTCTCCTCAGATGGCGGCGGCTTCCTCGGAGTCCAGTGAGGTGGAGTTCTTCGAGGCGGAGACAGCCTCCGAGACCCGCTTATATTCACTAAGCCACCTCCATTCTGGCGGTTTAAGACGCGATGAGGGTGCGAGCGCCCTTCAATGGACGTGACTTCACGCGGGGCTCAGTGGTAGGCTGCTGTGGTCGTGGGGCAGCCAATGAGCATGCTAGACAGCCTTCTCTAGGTCTACTGCTGCACTGTGTTGACAACGAATACAAAGATTAAAGATACTTTTTTGGCTTCAATATCTCAAAAATATGAATCTTTCCCATAGTATATGCTAACTTATGCAATACAAGAGAACCTCTCGTAAAGAGAACAGTGCCTTACGCTCCTCAGGAAGCTGAAGATTCCTTTATGCTGTGTGAGGCAGCGAAGTGAGTCTTATGTGAAGTTTATTACTCATTAGTGCTGACTCTAAAGAGAAGATATTTCCCTCTCACAGTAATTGCTAATTGGGTAAGAGGTAAAAAGCTAACTGTGGCTGTGATTGACTGAAATTCATGGCTCAATTACAAAATACTTGATCTCTAACATACTGGCAGGGGGTATTGAGTCTTAAAAGGGCATCAACAGAAATTATTGCAAAGCTTTGTGTGAATGTACCCTCTGGATGATACTTAAGCTCAGGTTCACACTAGTTGTCTCATATAACCCACTGCTGGAAACATTTTATAACACTAACATCACAGTCGCTGTGTGAAATAAAGGTGTGATATATATATATATATATATATATATATATATATATATATATATATACATACATACATACATACATACATACATACATACATACATACATACATACATACATACATACATACATACATACATACATACATACATACATACATACATACATACATACATACATACAAGTCCTTAAATGACCTCAGGCTCCTGCATTTGTAGACTTAGTGAGTATAAATGGTGTCGTATATAAACGTTATGTTAAGAAGCCGTGTCTAGAATATGCATAGGTTAAACTGGAAGGAAGGAAGGAAGGAAGGAAGGAAGGAAGGAAGGGAGGAAGGAAGGAAGGGAGGAAGGAAGGAAGGGAGGAAGGAAGGAAGGAAGGCTGATCTGCCTCTGCCGTGGCTGAGCGGAAACGACTGCACTGAAGTCATTTAGACGTGTGATGGAATGGAGATGTGACAGATTTCTAATAGATGTGTAAATTAGTAATAGGCGTATGCTTGGCATATTTGAATCTGGCACTGACATGCAATTGTATCTCCAAAAATTGATGTGTGTGGTTGAAATTGACTGTCGTTTCTTACCATTAACTTTGTATTGGAACATCTCATTATTCCCAGCAGCAGAATACATGATCTCCACAAAGAAGGTCCTGTGACTGGGATTTAAAATCGTCATGGCTTACTAAAACACTATTTGCATGGCTAGTTAAAGAAGTTTTTTTTTTTTTTTTTTTTTAAAGAAAAAAAAAATTCTGATAATTTACTCACCCCATGTCATCCAAGATGCCCATGTCTTTCTTTCTTCAGTCGAAAAGAAATTAAGGTTTTTGATGAAAACATTCCAGGACTTTTCTCCATATAATACACTTTACTGGTAACCCAATGAAGAGTTCAGATGCAAAAGCCTCTAAATGCCATTTAAAATTTTTTCTAAAATGACCATTTTTATCAAGCTTGTATATTTAAGTTCAGTAATTTCACTTAAATGACAATTCATAGGTAATCTTCATTGCCATTTAAGTGAAATTACTGAACTTTAATTTACAAGCTTGATAAAAATGATCATTTTAGAAGAAAATTTCAAATGGCACTTAGAGGCTTTTGCATCTGAACTCTTCAAATGGTTCAAGGTCCAAAAGACTATTTCATTGCAAACTGTTCAAAGGGTTTAAAAAAAAAAACTACAGACGATGAATAAGGGGCTTCGTCTGGAGTTTTTTTTTTAAAGCCCTTTGAACAGTTTGCAGTTTGCACTGAAACGGTCTTTTGGACCTTGTTGCGTTTGGAATTGTCACTATTCTTGAAGCTTTTGGAATCATCATTCTGCATCCTGTTTGTTTCCTAAATGAAAATTGCTATTCATGTTTAGAAGGCATTCTCATTCAAACCTGAGCTAATTTTGTGTAATGATGTCCTTCAACCAAATAGGCAACATTATGTACAGTATTGATTACAGAAAGTGATTGACAGTCTTTGCAAGCAAGTTTCCCTTAAATGAAAACTAAGACCATCAATAAAGCAGGTTAGGCAAATAAATAAATAAAAATCTGATTATTTTCCTAAGTGATTAATCACAATATCTTGTTTCTTCAGGGAATCTGTAATGAAGTTTTAGATGATGTTCTCTTTCTGAGCCTTTCTGTATGCATATATTCAGTTTTAATTGCCTCCTTCCTTGCATACATTCATTTCAGGTAAAATTTGACCTTTAGTGTATAATTGGTAAGTAAAATATATTGACCCTTGTGAAAATAAAAGAAAAAAAAGAGTTGGCTAGAGTGGGTGGTATGACAAAAGATTTTCAATGTTTTTACACATCCAAAGAGTGGAAATAAATGTCTAATTATATGTGTAAATATACGATAATATATTGATCAGCTAATGATATCAAATATTTCAACCCTGTGATGTCTTATCTGACCATTTAATACTATGCAATACTGAAATAGACTGAAAAGATTAAATTAGTGTTTTACCTTAATGATATTGAAAATAGTGTTCAAAAGTGTCCAGAGGTTTTTTTTTATCTCTTCATAACCTTGTCACTTCATATCACAGCGAGTTGTGTGATGGGTCAGATGCTAGACAGTGGGCAGTGACCCTCATCTTAGCAGCTACTGGCATGCTGGATACCCCCACAACCCCCGGAGTGAAGGATGGCATTATAGAAGCCTCATCAAAACTTCAAGTGTATTAGCACACATTTTAAATGCTACAAATAGATGGCCTTGTTAATTAGTTTTACAGTTATACTGTTGATTATAAAGTACTCGGTTGCCTAATGTAACCTCGATTCTCTACTAGAAGAGGGAACGAGTATTGCATAAGTTGCTCACGTTAAGGGTAAAGTCAAAATCTGAAGCCAAAAATTATCCTCAAATTTGTATTAATTGTCAACGCAGTGCGGTGGACAGCAGACCATGGCAGGCTGTAAAAAGAGTGCTCATTGGCTGTCCTGCAGCAGTTGATATCACGCTCAAAGAGTGCACTTCGCCCACAGCCCACCAGAATTGGAGTGGTTCAGCGTGAAAGAGAGGCTCCCAAGCTGAACTCTGGTTTTCATTGACTGAAGCAAATAAGCTTGTGGCGCGAGCACGGCAGGTTACGCAAGAGTACCTCTAACAGAACAGAGTTTGACAGAATTTTCATTTTTGAGTGAACTAACCCTTTAACCACAAATGTCTCTCGGTCACGTTGAGAGAGGTCATGTTCCGAACCAATGGCCTGCACACCGGACTTGGTGGCTCACATAGCTAAGTCCGTTGTACTCCTCAGATCCCTGAAGCTTTCTGGATTCGGGCCCACCTTGTCCATCATGCAGAGAAATAAATTCAGACTGATCAGAGCCGAAGTAGTCCTGCAGTTCTTTGAAGGCAACGCCAGCTTCGATTTCCATCCAGTAGACGGAAGTAAAAGAACACCCTATCTGGACTTATATTGAGATTTTGTGTAGAGATGCCACGTGCCCTCTTTGGAGCTTACTTCATGACCAGGCCATCGATAGGTTGCAGCATTTGCAAGCTCTGCTCTGTGCAACAATGCATTTTACATATAAGAAAAATTAAAGGATATTTTTTTTGGTTTCAGTATTCTTGAGAAAATGGATTTTCACGTAGCGTAAGCTAGGGTAAGCTAACACGAGAAGTACTCTCGTAAGAGAAATACTGTTAAAACATTTTGGGTTGGTAAATATATATTTTTAAGGAACAACATGTACTGTCACTACTGTCAATGTAATGCATGCTTGCTAATATAAAAGTATATCTTCCAAACAAAGAAATATAAAAAAAAACATAATGATTCCGTTTAAATAGTAATAGAGTAATTTCTTGCAAAAAATGTATCTCGTTAAATAATGTTTGAAAGTTTTTTTTTTTAAGTTTTGAAAGCTGCATTTTCAAGAACTTTTCCCTTTTTCACACAGTAAAAATGCTTGTGTGTGACATCAATTGTGTGCTGGGTTATATTTCATTTTGCAAGGGTCCAACGATTTTGGTTTCACAATTCTGTACAACCATGCCAACCATTGCCAATTCCCTGTCTGAACGTACCTTTTTTTTTGTGAATTATACCAGCAAAGGTATAGGTCAGGAAACTAGCTTAAAAAAATTCTGAAAGTTCTACATTTAAAGGCAAGTAGAGAAAAAAGTATGTACTTGGCCTTTTATTCCAAATGGACAATTCACTAAGGAACTGTAAGAGTTGAAAGCTGCCATTGTTCTGTCTGAATTTTAAAATAACTTGCATTATAACTAAGCCAGTTTTTTTTTCTTTTTTTCTTCTTTTTTTAGATTATTTCTGAGAGACTGAGTTCAAGTAAATGGCGGACATACTAAAAACATACTTTTACTAAAAACAAGGGGGGGGGGAGGGGTAAACCCCCTTGTTTTACATTGAGAGTCTCGGGACTCCGAAGACTGTTGTTCCCCACATGGAGATCATATATGTGTTCCTCTTTGCGTCTAATTGAAACCCATGAGTCCAGGACTATGCGGAGACATGGAAGAGTATCATATGAAAAGCTGATTTTTGAATGTCTTAGTGTGTTTTCAGAAATAATTTATCAGACAAATAGGATGACAGTCAGTGAGGCTCCAGAGCTTAACTTGTTACAAGCAGTGTAAGATGTACAAAACAACATTAGTTGTTATATGAAATGGTTTGTATTTCATTGGTTCCCCAGGTTTCATTTGTGCAAGTGAAAGGTAAACAGTGTTCTTTTCAATACTGGAGTAGGTCAAGCAAATGTTGTCATCAGATATTTCCTCTGGATTAAAGTTTTAATCTTTCTAGCATCATTACACAGTTTTAAATACAATGAGTCGTATCAGATAATGTGAACTTGCATTCCAACCCCTGTATTGGAGAACACAATCTGTTGTGCCATCAAGTAATCATACTTATTAGTGTAAGGCATTTTCGTAAGAGATCTTTGGAACCAAAATTCAAAAGAAAGAACTTCTCTTGCCAGTTTTTGAAATGAAAGACTTTCATAGATAATTGCAGTGAACTCTGCATGTAAAAAAGAGCTCAAATTACTTCACAGTGAGATCCCACAACCCAATCAAAAGTTTTACTGGAGGTCTTTACTTTCTGTGTCAAAAGTTTGCTTGTACAACTGTAAAAGTCCAGCGGAAATAAGATATCTGGCAAGTGGGAGTTTAGCAACAGCCTCTCTGCACAATGAAACATTGACTCAAATTAAAAATGATCTCAGAGCCATACAACCTTGAAATACAAGGGTGAAGCTACTATATAAAACACTACAAAAGCAGTGCAACTCAACATTTTTTTTCTTTTTTATTACTCTCAAACTCTAATTTATAAATGTTGCAGGGTAGTAATTAGCACTGCTGCCCAGTGAATACTGACCAGTGTCATGGACCTCTGTGAGTTTCAATTGAGCCCAGAGTACTGTATGAGTTTGCTCTCTATTCTGCCTGAACTTTTATTTGAATTTCTATTTATTTATTTATTTATTTATTTATTTATTTATTTATTTATTTATTTATTTATTTATTTATTTTTTTATTTTTATTTTATTAAAGCTCCAGTCCATAGCTTTTTGGGGTTCAAAATTATCCAAGTATGAGCAAGTACAGAACTATCCAGTGTTTAAAATGATCTGCTTGCCTTAGCTCGATTCAAAATGGTAAGCTTGTAAAGAAAATTAAATAAATTCCAGTGGATATCAATTGGATTTCCAAGCATGTCTTTGCATCATTTCGTCACATCTGTACACATACAGAAAGAGTCTCAGCTAGTAAGCTGTATTGCACGTGAGGATGCTGATGGGGAGATTTATAGTCTTTAATATTTGCACGGTTTTTTTCTTTTTTCCCCATTAGTTGGACAGAACAAAAGTGGATGTTACTTACTTGTTCAGATAACATTTTGCGATAAATTCTTATGTTGGTCAAACTTCCATAATGTAGAATCTGTAAATCCGAAAGACAGTATCCACACCGTTGCTCTGATTGACAGTTGCACATTCTCCTCAAAACATTGGATTCATCCGTGCTGTGCCATACTGATGCAAAACCCATGTAAAGCTGATAATTCCGTGAAAAACTGCAATTGCAGATTCCAAACAGAGATGCCGGCAAAGAGGAAAAATGACCGATGCAAGCATACTTACATGATTATCAAATTAATTGCATTTGTTACAAATTTTGCAGGAGGACTAATAAAGCAGACTTGATAAGATGGAAAGCCAAAAAGAGGAGCAGAAGGATATCTGAGAGAAAGGTTTTATATAGCCATCCATTATCTCTTACCTGAAGTGTTAGGTCAAGTACATGATAACTGGCTATATAGAGCTGCTGCATTTACTTTTCAGAGTTCTCAACTAATGTATTTTGAGTATCTTTAGCCTACATTATATCATGATTACATTGTTAAATAATTCCTGAAGAGCACTCAACAGATGAGTTGCTTCATCAGTGTTCTAAACTCTTCCAATTGTCGACCTCTCTATATTTGAAGCCTTTTCTACTCTGCTTCAGTATACATCCTCGTTGGCACAACATTGAAGACCTATTGCAAAGAGGGCATTTATTTTTGTTAGTGATTTTGAATTGGTTCCTTGATTCACCCACTAATTTTAATCACAGAGGTCAAAGTGTCTTCTCTTCCCCTCTTCACCCACCCCCTGTTCAATCTTTTGCACATTGTTAATCTTTCAGGAATGCACCACTGCATTATGGGAAGAGAGAGGGGAAGTGGTATGATATTTATATTTTGAGAATTTCCTCCCCTTTTTTTCAGGGTGTTCGCCCTATGTGATATTTTAACAAATTCTATTTAAAGCACAATGTTGTTGTATGTGGCCGCGCTACGCTATAAAGACCATCGCCGTGCTTGCTTTACCCTTCCTACCAGTTCATATGGCCACTTGGCCAGTGCGAACGCAAGCAGCAAAACCGAGTTTGGGGAGAGTAGTTCTTAGAACTGTTTAGAAGTGGACAGTTCCTTTAACTAAGTTCCTGTAACAACTTGGTCGGAAAGCGGCTAATATGGCAACAGCTTTCTTACCTGTACACGATGGGATTTTGCTTCAGAGGTTGGGGGAACTGATAGAACAGCATTTGTTTATCCCGTCCGGCGTAAAACACTGTTGACTACAAACAGAGATTTTCAGATTTTCTGTTGCAGAATTCTCTAGGCATTAACAGTTCTGTTCAAGCCCACTGAATCATTCACTGTAAACTGAATGCATCTCATTCTCGCTAAGCGTTTACTCCTTGCACCTGGGAACAATGCAAGTTGACTCCATTATAACTAACTAAAAGTTTGCAAATAAGTATTTCCTACTAAAGCAAGTTGGTATATCTTGCCCGGTTCTTGCTCATATATACAATTTTATTTAGCTATTAAGGCTTTTTGATGTGGTGAAAATCTTATATTGTTATTATTATTGTTAAATATTATTATTTGTTTTAATTTATTCTATGTAAAGCACTTTGAATCACCATTGTGTAAGAAATGTGCTTTGCCTTGCCCATAAGGAGCATAATGAGTGTTAAATTTTCTTTGAATAATAATCAAATGATGTATGTTGTTGAATCTAAAAACAAAACAATTGTCATTTGCCGTTTATGCTTATTTTCTTTTCCCTTTTCCTTTTCTCCCTTTCACCCTTTTATTCTCACTTTCACTTGTAACAGAATAGATATTGGACATACATGATCTCAGCAGTTGCACACACATTTAATTAATGAACTGTGCTTAAGTGAGCTGCCTTTTGAAGGTAAAATAAGGTGAAATATGGTGATTTCAGTGCAATAACATGGTTGGTCTGTTTGAGTCAGTGCTGTTTTACTGAACTGCAACTTTTACTTTCTCGCCCCGCTTTAACAGATTCTTGTAGTTATTATTTTATACATTTCCAGTCCTCAGTTTCCTCTACTTACCATTATGTTCAGTGCCATGGGAGGGCTTCAAAAGACTCAGTCATATTGTCAACTCTTTGAAAAGGCAGTTTCTGTGTAAGATGTGCCACTCACTGTGAATACAAAGGAAAAATTGCAAATCATTCAAATAAAAGAGGGTAGAAACAATAGCATGTTCCAAGAACTCCCAAGCTGAGGTAACTTAGACTGATAGCTTGTGCAAGAGGTTTGTTTTCTTTAAGGAAGTTCTCTTACGAGAGGTTCTCTCATATTGCATAAGTTGCTTACGCTATGGGTAAAGTCATCTTTTCTTGAAATCTGAAGCCAAAAATTATCCTTAATTTTGTATTTATTGTCAACTCGGTGCAGCAGACAGCAGACCATAGCAAACAGAGTAAGTGTGCTCATTGGCTGTCCTGCGGCAAATGCAGCAGCTAGGTATCGGATGCCAGTGTGATGCCACGCTTAGTGAGGCCACTTTGCGGCCTCTATGTGCCACAGCCCGCCAAAGTGGGAGTGGCCAACATATATCAAAGATGGCTGAACTGGCTGAACTCATTGGATCTTGAGACGCCACCACCGTCGAAACCACCCTTGTCCCTCACAAAGCCCACTCTCAAAGCTGGTGAAAGCCGCTCGAGTGTTAGATATAGAACATGTGCCTACATCCCCGTGCCCACAACAACTAGCTGTCCGCTCTGTCTCACGGTCGTGCCCCGCCGGTCGCTGTGCAAATGTAAGGCTGATGCCCACTCACGCTTAATGAAAACCATTTTAGCTACCGGGAGCTCATGTATAAACCAGCCACCCATCGCTATAAGTGAGCCACCGTGTTCCAGAACTGATTCAGATCCTTGAGCCCACTGTATGCGGCGATCGGATCCTGGAGGCCATCTGGCCCCTTGCTGTACATGCAAATGCATGGGAAGCTATCCCGGGCGCTTCAGAATGGATGTTGAACACAGTAAAGAAAGGCTATGCATTGCAGTTCGCTCGCCATCCTCTGCACTTTCGAACGCTGACGAGACCAGAGTGAATGGGGAAGCACACCTCCTTTGTGCAGAAATAGCGAATCTTGTGTACATTTCCCTGTTCGTCCCTGTCGGTTCCATAGAGCTAGTACCCCCTTCTTTGAACGAGTCAGGCTTTGCAGCCGTTATTATCTCGTACCCAAGAAGTTTGGGGTCCTCAGGCCAATTTTAGATCTTAGATATTTGTAAAAAGCTCTTATGAGAAGATCGTTCAAAATACTCACAACCAGACTGATCTTCGCGCAAATTTGACCCAGGGACTGGTTAATTTCCCTCAATCTGAAAGACGCATACTTAAGATCCCCATCACAGGCCATTCTTGAGATTCGCCTTCAACGATCAGGTATATCAGGACTCCGTCCTGCCGTTCGGCCCATCTTTAGCACCCCGTATGTGCATAACCTGCCATGCCCACGCCACGAGCGTCTTCGCTTCAGTCAATGATCACCAGAGTCAAGCCTGTTGAGCCCCTCTTTTATGCATGTTGGCCACTGCCACTTTGGCAGTCTGTGACGTGTAGAGGGTGCGATGTAATGCTGGGCTCACCGATAGAATACTGCATTTGCAGCAGGACAGCCAATGAGTACACTTACTTAGTCTGCTATGGTCTGCTGTGTGCTGCACAGCGTTGACAATAAATACAAAATTAAGGATAAGTTTTGGCTCAAGAAATCTGGAGAAGATGACTTTACCTGTAGCGTAAGCAACTTACGCAATACTCGTTAGTTCATGACCATTTCCAAAATGAAAAACATAAGTCGTGTGAATTGTGTGTGCATGTACATTTTATAATGCATTATAATTTCAATGTATTCCACTCTCTAAATTTACACAATTATTGCTCTTTACAGGAAAATGATCCACTTTCTTTTTTTTTTCATATAGTTAGAACCATGCAGCAAAATGAGAGGAGCATTACCATCTATACATCATATACATGTCAAGGGTAAAACCCTTCTATAAACATACGTAGGTAGATAAACAAAGCTTGTCTTTTTTTTCTAATTAGTTGCACTAACGAACCATCTACATGATTTATTCCGACAAGTAATAATAGATAAATTTACACAAGCAGATATTATAAATGCAGTTTATACATATAAATCATGTATTATTGATTTATGGAAAATTGTACATGTGCACAACATGCTGTATTCTCCAGTCTATAAATAATCTCTGCACTGACATTAATATAATTCATCTGATATCCCTGTAGACATAAGGCAATCAGATTATTTGTTGAATAAGGGGTTAAGTGTAATTTATTTTCTGTTTCGTGTCAGCCCTACCTCTGAGAACTCAAGGCAGACACTGAATGGTAGTGTTTCCCAAGGTAGATTGTTTAATCCAAGGCAGCTGAGCTGTGTTCATAAAATTACACAGAATAACCAATTATCCATGTTTGGCTCTGTTGAAAGCCATCTCAACACCCCAGAGAGACTGTTGTCCTTATGCTAAGATAACAAACAACCTCAGTCATCGCTTCTAAATATAGGAAGTGTTTGCTTGTTTTATTTCTCTTATCTTTTTGGATAACTGGTATCAATCTTAGACTGGTTCATTACATAGTTTGCCAGGTCTTCTTAGGTAGGCCTACATGGAAAACCTCAGGGAATTTTTCACCATATAATGGAAATACCTGATGGACTTACCTTACAGTTGTTTCAAACCAATGGAAAAATTGCAAATCATTTAAATTAAAGAGAGTAGAAACAATAGCATGTTCCAAGAACTCCCAAGCTGAGGTAGGCTAACCCCTCAAATCCACTGGACCCGTGCTACGCAGCGGAACGTCAGCGCCACGTTTTTGATGCTTCCCTAGCTCGGCGTCAGAAGTCCACTGGAAGCGTCTCAGACGCGTTTCAGCAGCGGAGCGTTGGTGACTTCTTCATTTTGGCCGTTCTGTGTCTGACTTCCTGCCCGGTGTACCTACTGCTAATGCGCATGTGCAGACTGTGCTGCTTGGACACGGCAAGCGGCAAAAATAGAGCCTGCTACCTGTTCTCTGCGGGAGCGGACCGGAGAGACCGTTCTGAGATGCTTCGGAGATGCGCCGCGTCCGCAGCTGGTGGACTTAGAGCATGGACTATAATGACCGCGATTAGCTCTGGCATCCGCGACGCTGACGTTCCGCGCCGTAGACGGATCTAGTGGATTCGAGGGGTGATAGCTTGTGCAAGTTCTCTTACTTGAGGTACACTGTGGGTAAAGTCATCTTTTTCTTGAGATCTGAAGCCAAAAATTATCCTTCATTTTGTATTTATTGTAAATACAAACAGACGTTGCAAACTCTGCTGCACACCGCAATCGGGAACAGCCTGCACAGAGCGCCACTCAAAACTCTCTGCTCAGTCAGTCCCCTCGGCTACTGCAGATGTGTATTTCGCAGCCAACGAGCGGTAATGGTTCACCGGTAACCTGCTCCCCTGCACACAACTGACGTTTTTTTTTTTTTTTTTTGAAGAAACAAGGACGTGTTGGCCCAAGCCTGGCCCAGCTGCCCGCCGTCACGCTTTCCTCCGATCTCACCGATTCCACAGGTAATCACGAAGATCAGGGAAATGGGCCACTCAGTCCTCCTCGTAGCCCTATGATGGAAAAACCAGACCTGGTTCCCGGAGCTGGTGAGGCTGTCGCACATACTGTAGCCCTGTGGCCGATCCCGGTGAGGAGATCCTGCTCCTCAGGCTGGTGGATCGGTGTGGCATACCCATCCTAAGTGCTGGTCTCTGTATGTGTGGACAATCAATCCGTTCGTGGAGTCGACAGGCGGCCGCACGATAGGAAGGAACAAGCCTACTCATCCACTTCCTCAGTCATCTCCCTCTGAAGGCGAAAGTAACCTTCTGTTCCCAGTCAGAACGCTGATGTTTTACATCACACGCTCCCGCAGCTTTCAGGTACGCTGAACAACTCTTTGTTTCATTTGGAGGGAGCACCAGGGGTCTGGCAGCCTCAGCCTGTCCAGATGGATAGTGGATGCTATCGCAGTGGTTTACGCATCGAAGCACCTGCAGTGCCCCATGGGCATCAGGGCCCCTTCCACTAGAGGCATGGCCTCCTCATGTGCTTGGTCTAGCGGGATTTCTATTTACGATATCTGCATGGCGGCAGACTGGGCCTCCCCCTCTCACATTTGTGAGGTTCTATAACCTGGAATGAGTTTGTCCGTGTTTCCCTATGATGTGTCATTATGCATGTTGCTGGCCACCTATTTCCCAAAAACAGCTGCGTAAAAGGGTTTTTCCCTTTACATAATCCAGCAAAATTTTGCTCCATTGTGTGCTTGTGAAAGCGCTGTGCTTGGCCCGTGTTGCTGGCCGTCTTTACTCTAAGTTTAAACATGGACTTTCAGTGTTCGCTCTGTGATCATATCAAGTGTCTTTTACATGTGCTGGCTCGCGTTGCTGCACCGCCGTTGTTCTGCATGTTTGTTTCAAGGGTCTCATGCAACGGATGCTTGATGTGCACGGCATTGCATAGCCCCTCTTTTGTATACAGTATGTTGGCCACTCCCACTTTGCTGGGTTATGACGACGTAAAAGGTGCAAAGCTTTACCCATTAGCGTAAACCACTTGCGCTAAACTCGTTCCCTCTTCAGTTAGGTAACTGAGTATGTTTTCATGTCTTTTGCAAAGCACTGCACCATTTCATGCTTTTCATCTTCAGAAAGATCTTTCTTCCAAGGTTTAACCCATATTGCATGAAAACTGTGACTTGCTTAATAATGTGGAACAACCTCTTTGAGTAGGTTTTCCATTTACCTAAGAAGACATGACAAACAGTTTAACAAACCTGTTTGAGATTGATGATCTAAAAAGATATACGAAATGAAACAAAACAAATACTTTCTTTGAAAAATGTAAATCTGAATTTGAATATATATATATACTGAAATCTTACTGATGTGTCACTTGCATTATAATTTGGAACACAGTATAACAGTTACTTTAAGTTGTAATAATATTTCACATGGCTGTTTTATCACAGTAATTTTTAAGCATAAGAGACTTTTTAAGAACATAAGTTTTTTTTTTAATTAGACCTACTTTATGTAATAAAACTCAAAACATATTAACAGCACTATTTGTTGCTAGTATTTTTTATTTTTTATTTTTTTGAAATGATGCACAATGGCATATACAAGATATAATCTATTTCCATTGACAGATACCTCCATGTGGTGACAGGTCAGGCAGGTCAGCATTGATTAGACAGCAAATGAGCGTAAGGAAACAAGCTCTAGTGGAGAGTTATCTGTCTTGAGTGTGCAGTTGATGGAGTTTCTCAGAGCAGCAGCAGGAACCACACCTGCCTGTCTGGGTGAAGAGGAGTAGAAGAGACAGGGGAAGCTGACAGGTTGCCATGGGTCATAAGGGGAAACCTCTCCATTCGCATTCAGCTCAGTGAACACACTCCCCAACAAGCAACCTATTTTTGCACATTCCTTCCCCCTTAGCAAGCCAAAGGCTTTCTAAAGTGCTGCCTTTCTAAATGAATTAAAGTATACTTGCGTATTAACCAGGGACAAATGTTGCATAGTCATATCTTACTGAGAGAATTGCCTCCGAAGTTTGGAAGACTCTTTTAAGGCCTAATGTGCAAACTTTTAGAATTTGCTCAATTAGAACACACTCTATTTCAACGGGAGTCTTAAATTACAACTACCTCCGACAGCAATGAATGAGGTCAATTAATACAGAGAAATTGCTGCTGCATTACTGTAAGCCCGTCTATTGGTCCAAAGAGGGTTTCCAATAATACGGAAAAGGTCCCTGCGTGTTGCTGTCTTTTCCTTTTACAAAACTCGAGATTAAATGGAACACAGTTTCTCACATGTATTTTCTCATTATTTCATCTGACTCCATAAATTGAAAATTGGTTTTAATGATATCTGTGTATCATTCAAAAGTTACTGAATGCTTGATTAAACTTTTTAACTCTTAATTATGTTTTACCCGCTCAGATTAGGAAAGAGATACTTTAATAACATGACGCAAAACTTGTGGAAGTATACGAATTCGATAATCTGTTACAAAATAATCTTAGAGTCAGAATAAAATCAAATGTTTTCAATTTATTGACCAGGTCAATTCAAAATCCAATTAATGAAATCACCAGTTAAAGCTGCAGTCTGCAGTTTTTCCTCTTTGTCGCCATCTCTGTTTGAAATCTGCAATTGCAGTCATTTGCAGAATTATCAACAATTTGTGAGTTGTACTTCGACATGGCACAGCGTGGATGAACGCAATGTTTGAGGAGACTGTTAGTCACCATGCTGGTGTGGATACTGGCATTCAGAATCACAGATTATTCTTTTTGGAATTATGACCAGCATAATCATTTTCAATAAAAATGTCATCTGAACATGTGGAGGTCAAGTTTGAGTGAACTAGTTTGAGTCAGCAACGTCTGCATTGCAACGTCAACTTCAACATTGCGTGACCACTAAAGCCTAATTTCCTTCAGATACAGTATGTATCCTTGTTTTTTTACATGGGTCCGTTTGCAGTCTCTTTTTTTTTCTGTAGCCACTCTGAAGTCAAAACAAAGTATTTTGCATTTTACAGTGAGTGAGTCTCTCAGTTGTCACTGGTGATTGTTGTTTGAACCTTTCTTGATCCACCATTAAATTGATAAGTTTAATTATATATTAAGTGTTGTGAGAAAAGGCTATAAATATCCATCTCCAACATCCTCACTCACAATAACATACTAGCCGAGACACCTTCTTTGTACAGATGTGACGTAACCAGTGCTCGAAGTGGGGCGGTTCTACATTCTACTGTTAAGCACTTTTTCTTGCATACTGCTACTTCTCGCATAGCCGGTGCTCTATACCACTGACAGAAAAAGCGTGACGGCTGTTTAAGCCCTTATCTACACTGCACACATCTGCGGCACGTTACGGCTGCGAAACGGCAACCGGAGCTGATCGCGGCCACCGCAAGCGTGAGCAGCGCCTATTTTTCGGCTTGCATGTTAATCAATAAGTGCATTCACACCGCGAGAGCAGCAGTGAAGCAGTGAGTTTATTATTATTTTTTGTGCTCACGCTCATTTAAGATGAAAGCACACTTTTGATCAAGAAAATAAATTTGCACATTTACACCCAAAATGCACATAATTTGCATGTCTAGTGTGTTTTAACAAGAACTGGAGTAGGCTACTACATATTTACATATTTATACAAGATTTAGCCATTTAAACTTGTCTTAATTGTTCAGTTTGGGTAAAACTATGTTTTATAAATAAATAAAACAAGCAAACAGGTCAGAATATAAGCTTTTCTTTTAGTTTATGTAATAGCCTACACAGACAGGTAGCCTAAATGCCCAAATCAAACCCGAGTGTGCTTTTTTTATGTTTGCCGTCTTCGACGTATCGAAGTATGACTGAAAAGACAATCGGGAGCTGTTTTCTTGGTTGTTTCTGTTGTTTACCATTTACATGCAATTGTTGTATAGTTCCCATCTTAGCAAACTTCAAGAATCAAGTTTATTAATGACCAACTTCTAAAAAGAGAATGTTTCTTTGTAAAGAAATGCGCGCGCACACACAACTTGTTTAAATACATTTATGTTGTTAATAAATAACAATAAATTGATGTTGCACGAGCAATATTTTGTAATTTTTTTCTCTTTAAAAATTTCAAATGTCATGATTTGCCAATGCAAGAGAGTACCGGCACCTTTTCCCCACTTCAAGCACTGGACGTTAACGATGCAAAGACTTGCTCGAATCTGTCACTGTCATTATAATTGTCTGTCAATATAATCCCTCCCACAGATCCTCCATATGAATGGAGGATCTGGGGGGAGGGAACGCTTTTAAGGGACACATCAATTTTCTCATACTTTTGTAACTTATTTCAGCTTTTCATTATAGATGGGAGAATGAGACCATTTTACCAGGTGCACTGAGACGAATTAAAATGAGACCAAACATGTATAGTTACTTTATGTACTGTACACACATTATATTGCATGGGTTTTCAGTGAGTTCTAGGGGGATGTGATGAGACTGTAGTAAGATGTGAACTGCACTCTCTGTGCTGCACCTCGGATGTTGCTATGCAAGAGGGAGTTCAAATGTTAATTCTCAGTAGAGCCTTTTGCTCTCTCGAGGGGGATGCTCAGATGAACTGGCACCCGGGTTACAATTACCATATTGAAAGAAAAAAAAAAAACGAAAAGAAACGGCTACATAATTATGGCTACACAAAAAAACAAGCATGCTGTTGGGGGCTGGACGTAGGCTGCTGTATCAGGAATATTGTCTCATTTGTTTTGAGCTGAAGATGCAATGCCTTACAGCTCTTTTTGCAAATGCGTTGCTCGACAACTGAACCGAGCAAGAAATGAAAAACTTTCATTTTCTATCGCTATATTAGAATTCAACTGCAAATCAATGAAATTCAGTGCATACATTTTCCCTCTCTGTCCAGAGGTGGCTTAACAGCTATCAATCTCAATATTGAATTACAAGTGGAGATTGCCTAGAGAGAGAGAGAGAGAGAGAGAGAAACACAGAGAATTATGAAATGCAGATATTCACTGCAGAGGAATATCTCTGGAATTGTGAGAAGATGCTGAAATTGGCACTGGTTTGAAGAATTCCGCTGGGCTACCTTTTAATTAGGTCTCTCAGCCCCAGGCTGTGCATTGCCAGTGCCCTGACAGTATGCAAAGTTCCTGGAAACCCTTAATAGGATGATTGACCGCTATAGCAAAGAAACTGATGATAGCCTTCATAAGCATTGCACTTGTTTAATTACCCTGGGGTTTACAACACATGATGAATTACTGCCTCATAACCACATGCATAAAGATCGATAATTGGCATACCATGTTTAGAATATTAACGATAGCATTTTTTCCCTCGTTCCTCGCTCATGACTCACTCTTGCAAATAGTCATCTGGCATATTTCTTAGCCGTTTGTTAAAAATGTCAGCCACTGGTACGGATCAATGTGTCATTTCAGTCTTCTCTTTTCCTTTCTAAATTACAATTGGTCCCCGTCAGTGCGTTGTGTGAGCCGTGGCCGGAGAAATCATGTCTGTGAAAGGATGAGCTCAAATAGTCTTAGGCACTTCTTTATGAGGCATATAAATCACACCGTAGGTGTTCACCTTGCCATTTTGGTCTGGAGTCATTTTCATTTTGTTTTTGGAGGAAGGGAGGACTGAGGCCATTACTATAGTCTTTTGTGCCCCACCTAATTGGCCGGCAGGGGAAATCAGCTGTTGAAATGGCCTCACGAGGGACATGTGGTGTAAAGATGAGCTATTGTTTGGGAGGACCTGTCACGAGCCAACATTAACAACATGCATAAGAAGCTCCTTCAACTCTCCTGCAGAACTGGCCATTTCAATGAGGAAACAGAAATATTCTGTATATATAGATGTCATTTCCAAAATGTGATGTTTCCTGGATGGTTTTCTTAAATATGTTAATTATTTTCAATCCAAAGTTTGGGGTCAGTTTGCAGTGCACTCTGTGACACCGATATATAACATGTCCACATTCATTTTTAAAGAATGTAATTGATTTTGAATGTGAAAATAAGTTGTTTAATTATCATAGGGGGTGAATTTACACCAGTCAGATCAGAGGTGACCCTATCTATGATGTGACCTCATTCATTCAGATTAGATTTACAACTGTTGCCTTTCTCTGCAGGTCTCCTCTTCTCACCTCTCTCTTTCTCCACCTGTAAATACTGTTTTACTGCATTCACACTTTTCATTCAGCTCCTGCTCTATAGTCTTTTCAACCAATTGCTCTATTCCCCCCTTCTGGCTTTATGAATCTCAGCATCTGAACCACAGTACAAAAATCAAGCATTAGAAAGATGGCCAGGAATGTCAAACACAACTTAAGCCAAATGTTTAATTAAAGTTATGCACAATCCTGTCATACAATATGGCATTAGCAGCAAATTGCAATGGAATTTAATGAGCTTTATCGAGAGGTGTTATTTATTGAATTTTTTAAATGTTTTTCTTTTTTCTTTTTTTTTCTTATTGCAACCATATATTCTCAGGGTTCTTTTTCATTTATGGCATGGTACACAGACACACACGGATGGTTTATCTTTTGTGGGGGCTTTCCATATACGTAATGTTTTTTTTTTTATACAAACTGTAGAATATATTCCTTTACACTGCCTATTCCAAAAAAAAAAAATATATAATATATATATATATATATATATATATATATATATATATATATATAATTATATATATATATATTATATATTATTTTGTCACTTATACTAATGCTGCATTTATTTGATCAATCATACATTAAAAGCAATATTATTATTGTGAAACAATAGTAGGCTAATACTGAGAGATGTTTTTACTATTTAAAATAAATGTTTTAAAATGTTATCTGTAACTAATTACTGAATTTTTAGCAGCCTTTTTTTCCATATTGTCAGTTTAATGTGTGTGTGCGTGTGTGCGTGTGTGCGTGTGTGCGTGTGTGCGTGTGTGTGTGTGTGTGTGTGTGTATATATATATATGGTCCACACAAATGGTCCATTCAAATTTCACTCCAGTAAATTAACCGAGTATAATATATATTCAGATTCTTTTTTTTTGCATGTATATATATATATATATATATATATATATATATATATATATATATATATATATATATATATATATATATATATATATATATATATATATATATATATATATATATATATGTATATATGCAAATGAATAATCTGAATATATATTTTACTCGGTTAATGTACTGGAGTGAAATTTGAATGGACCATTTGTTTTATTTATTTATATATTTCTGTTTATTTGTTGGTGAGAATACCATCTATTTTCTTCTATCTATTTTCAAGTCCTTCATTAACACTTTTTTTTCTTAAAAGATTTTCAGAGAGCAGGATCAGCAGAGCAACTGGTTTTCATTAAATATATGAGACTTTATTAGGTCTATATAATATGGCGGCAGTGACATTCATTCTCTTCTGTTGTCACCTTTCATCACAGACAGATTCACTATTTATTAGCTGAAGTTTGATTAAAGCAGCCAAACCCAGAGAAGCTGCATCTCATTGAGTTTCAACCTGTGGTCTGTGGAAGACAGAAACCTGATGCTCACTGGAGACTGTTTGTCAGTGAAGAAGTCGCTGTACAAGCTGTCTATTGAGCAATTTAAAATCAAGGCAAAAAAAATTTATTAAAGGTAATGGGAAAATTCGGTAGACGCTTCCTTTTACAATCCAGTTACCCATGTAAATACTATGTACTTATTTTAGTAACTACAATTACTGGGTAATAACTAGTACTAACCCTGAACCTACCCCTAAACCTACCCCTGTTCCATGTACTTACCTTATATTAGCCAGTACTTTCTAGGTAAGTACACTGAGTACACTGTAAGTACTGTAAGTACTGTACTGTAAAAGGAAGCGTTACCGGAAAATCATTAGATCATTAAACTATTATTCTTAACTATTATTATCTAACTATTAAACGATCACAGAAATATCTGTATGTGCTGTTAGCATTTGTTTACTGTCTCAAATGTTAAGCCTTGTAGCCCACTTTAATATTCAGAGAAAATTGGCTCTCTTATTGGTTGCCTGAAGCTTATGTGCGAGTTAGTAAATCCACTTGCTTAGGGTGGAATGAGAACAAGTTCATTCAGCTCCATATCCTGTATCAACCGTTTACTTCATTACAACGCAAAAAGACATTTGGCTAGCAATTCACCTCAATGAGAAAGCACTAAGAACTTTCTATGAAATTGACATGGACTCCTCATTACACCTTTTTATGACTTCTCACAATTTCAAGGTTAAATCCCTTTGCCACAACCTCATTACAGTCTAATGGGAGAGACTAGGAGTCATTTTAGGTACAGTCGGTCTGAATGAGGTAACTCTCACAGCATGTCTTCACCATGTTCTTGAGGGGCTTTTGGCTGCACACCCCTGATGTTTCTAAGCTTCATTTTTAGCCAGGATCTCTAATCCTTAGGCTTACGTAATGAGGGAGGTAATGAAAAGTTAATCCACATAGCTCTACTTTATGTTGCCTTTGGCTAAGGCTGCTTTTAACTCAGCTCTCATTAACTTTTAAATCACAGGTCATTAACAACAGGTTGGGAGGCTACCCCACAGCTTGCCTCCAGAGCACATTGTTACCACTAGTGGGGGACATCAAAACACAATTAGGCAGAGAAATTCCCACTGCATGTTGACCACTAATTAAGATACAGTCTGGACTTTCTGGAGTTCAGCTGTCAGAGCTATTGATTTAGCTTCAGCTCGCCACCCCTCCTGGGGACACTTGGTTGGGTGGCATTTGTGCCTTCAAGGGAATTGTAAGAGATTGAAAGGGGATGCTCTCCTTCACTAGACACATGAAGAACTTGTTGGTCCATTGCTTCTCTAGATGCAGGTTTTAATAGCTGGGTTTCAGTCACGTGATTGTGTTGACGCGCGGAATTCAGATGGAGGGCAGGGATTGAAGAGCGCAATGGACGAGATGGAGGAAAGTCAGTACTGTACTACTTTACACGCTATTACAAGAGAAAGAAATAAACAAAAAAACAAACATATGTTAGACCTACCCTATCTCACGACCAATTCGTACAAATTCGAGACGAGTGATTAAAAAGTGGATAATTCGTACTAATTCGTACGACCTCACTCGTACAAATTCGTACGATTTGTCTAAACCCACGTGACGGTTAAGTTTAGGGGCGGGGTTAGGGGAAGGTCATTCGTACGAATTCATACGAATTGGCCAATTCGTAAAATATGTACGATTTAGCAAAATCATACTAATTTGTACGAGTGAGGTCGTATGAATTGTTACGAATTAGCCACCTCGTAAAATTCGATACGAATTCCCGTGAGATCAGGTTGGTTAGACATGATCCTTACGTTATGAAGAGGAGTGATTTTTCAACTGAATAAATATTTTCCAGCCATTCGAGGTGCGTATATATCAGCAACTACCACGTCTTACGAGATACTTTGACTTTACAAAGTTTCGGAAATGTTACACGTTACACAACACATAGACTTTGAAGAAGTGAGTTTTTCTGTCAATTTCTTGCATTTTCCCCCTTCTGAACAACAACTTTTGGTACATGACGTCATATGAATACAAGCTATTGATATGTATTCATTAATTTAGAACCGTTTCATGTTTTTATTATATTGGAACTTGAAAACATTAGCAGATTTTGCATTCTTCCCATTCTTTAGTGAATCAAACATTAATTTTGATCAGTGTAGTTCAAATGATTTATGAATGAATTATGAGCTGCTTCTTAGTGAATAAAAAATGTTGATTAGATTTCGTGAAGATACTGGACAAAGAGTGTTTTTAAAATGCAATTAAAATTTTTTCATCATAGTTTATTTATTTATTTTTTTTGGTTTCTGAGTTGGGTGTATACATTTCCAAATCTAACTTTATATTGCATTAATCACTGTCTTGTTGGCTCAAACATAGCACCGTTTTTACAAACATGTCAGCAATTCCTAGCGACTGTTAGGCTACAGTAGGCTTAAAATATGTAATACACAGCGGGGTTAGTTGTAGCACACGGTTACAACTACAGTCACCAAGTGTACAATGATAATCAAATGAAAACAGGGAGTCACACAACTTTTCAGGTTTGAGTATTTATTTATACATTTAATTTTAACAATGTTGGAATTTAAAATGTTTAAAATTGAGTAGTGCATCACTTGTTTATTTATTAAAATATGGCCTGTTTTTAATGCAATAACCCCTCTAAATTTCTGCAATTTACATTCAGCTACTGCACACAAATCTAATTCAATTTGCAATTATTTTATGATTTTATTTGTTATTTATTGCAGAAATGTCCCATATCTCTATCCATGATATTGATCCATAATAGAAGAATGATTGAATGAGGGATGGATGTATGGATAGCTATCTATACAGACACACAAACCAACCCGATCACACCAAATGCGTCTTAATAGCACGCATGTGTATTGTCGTGTAATATATACGCTAAAGTGAGTTTTTACGTGCATATGATACGCATTGGTTGGTTAGGTTAAGTTTAGGGGTGGGGTGATCGTGTGTATTAGACGCTTGCTAGAATTAGTGGTGTGGGGTGCGTGTATATTATACACAAATGAACTGCGTATCAATTGCACGACAAAAACTGCATCTCATATGCACGTAAAAACTCATTTTCGCGTATATATTACACGACAATACACATGCATGTTATAGAGACACATTTACATGAGAACAGGCTGCACAAACAATATCAAACTTTACAAATAAAATAGTACTGAAATATGTGTGTTACACACAAGTGTTACAACTAACCCTCTCTCTGTTACAATTAACCCTGCATATGTGGTAAGTTTTAACATTTGCACTTCTGTCACTTTCAGTGAAACAGTACAACAATGGTAGTTCCTAGAATAAAACTTAAATTGTTCATTTGTAGCAGAGATGTGTATGTTGCTTGTGTAAAAAAAAGTTGAATCTAACTTAATAATATTTTTAATAATTGAGCCAAAACCAAAACGTGTTCCAGGTTGTGCCCCGCTCTCCCATACACCTTGCAGGGTAACAGCCAGACCTGAGTTTTCTGTCCTCCCTGAAGGGAACTGGAACACATTGATATAATTCCTTACAGCATTACAAGCTGTATGGTGTAGCAATGAATGGTTTCAGCTAATGTTATCTTGTTTTTACTCATGTTACTGCTTGTCTCTGTGCTATGCTAATAGCATTTGCTCAACCTGTATTTTGTCCTGTGTAGTAAAGGTTATTTGTATGTTTCAGTCTACAGCTGACATGGCCACAAATCAGCTGCTGTGGTTGTAAGGACCCGGAGATACAGATAGACGATATACATGTATCTATCTGTGTATCTTAATGAGTTTTAGCCCTGATATTTATAATGTTGTTTTATCTTTAGCACCGTGGCTAGAAATGTTAATCGGTCTAAACCGAGCTTTGGTTATCTTCCTCTGCCTTTGAGAAAATGGAAGCACAGATGGACTGATCTTGAATCTCCTCCATGTATGGAGGAAAGGTAAACTCCCCTTTCTCTGCTTTGCCCGCCCAGAGAATTTGGCTCGCCCATGAGAAAATGAGCTGGGAAGCATGAACGCACGAGGGCAATTTGAGTTTTTTCCTCAATAGATATCATGGCTTCCAAACGAGCAAAGCATGACAGTTTATCAGTGTTCGGATGTAATGAACACAAAAGTATTTTTTAGTTCTTTCATCCGAGTTTTTTTTTTTTTTTTTTTTTTTTTTTTAGAAATGCGCTGACACAACTTCCCAAAGATTTGTATGGGCCAAACATTTCACAGACAACTCTTTCCTCAACTTGGGCTGATACAGAGTTGGCCTCTGATAAATCCATCTGAAAATAAATCGACTGAGCTACCAAGCAACAATTTCTGATGTGTAGCTCAGACAGGTAATCTTTCTCTCAAAATCACTTATTGGTTATGCATCAGTAAGTCAAGCTAGTGACTACAATATCAACTTTACATCGTTTCAATCGCACACTTTTAGTAGGATAAAAAAATACCTTATTTAAATGAGGTGGTAAAACGGTATTTTCACAAGATGTAAGATACATCTCTGAAGTCCTAAGACTTTGTGTGTGAAGTTTTAGCACAAAATACCGATATTAAAATACAGATATTTTTATAGCATGTTAAAGTTGTCACTATTTGAGGGTTTGCAAAAATGCACCGTTTTGTGCCTGGCCCTTTAAATGCAAATGAGCTGCTGCAGAGGGTGGGGTTTCAAGAGCTACTGTGTTAACAGATGCAATTTCCTCACGCAGACACACACAAATGACAGAAACTGTTCTCCCTTTAATGCTAAAATGGAGAGACTCAAGAAGAAGTGACAACATGTAGAATACAACAGGAGGTCTCTGAATGGTTGTTTGATGAATTTATGTTGCTGATGTGGAGTTAGCCTAACTATCTTCAATTAAGATATTCTGTCATGTAATCCATAAATCGTTCATATAGGAACTGTTGTGAGATGCACACAGAGTGACTTTGCATGTGAAAAGATGGATGCTAAAGTTTGAGCTGACTCACAAATGTACTCTTATACAACAACTTCTCCTCTTCTCAACATGGACTGAGTGTGGGGGCAGGGTTTATGTATATTTTAGGGTTGGTGATGTCACTAACCCAGGAGGAATGTTGTGTAGTCCCTACCAGCCATTTTTTTTCTTTTCTTTAAAAGGAAACATCTTCCTTTGCTTTGAACTTTGATTGTTGTAACTTTGATAATGTTGTTTGTGCTCAAACAGCAACATTACACACCAACTAAAGTACCACCGCTTTAATTTGTAAACATATTATAAACAGAAAGTGATTAAAGAACAGTCTTTCCACACAGCGTGAGATTCTGAAACCGTTCTCATCCTTTATCGTCATATAGAACGCTATATGACAAAATGACGCTATACTACGCACATGGCACCCTTTATCTTTAATATAACACGCGAACCCAAGACGTAATAAATCCAATAAATCCTTTAGCATAATATGAGACTACCCTACCCTACACCACACCTAAACCTAACCATCACAGCACGTTATATTAACGATAACAGATGCCATGTGCGTAGTATAGCGCCATTTTGTCATATAGCGTTCTATATGACGATAAAGGATGAGAATGCGTTGGATTTTCTGGACAACTTGCTATGAAATCAATGGCACACGTTACACACTGCGCAATGAAGCTCTTACTGTATGCACATCATCATGTTTGCATTCGTGAAAGCATTAGAGAGAGTGCAGAAACTGCATTTTCAAAGACTTTTTTTTCTCGAGATCGACAGACTGTCATCTGCTTGCTCAAATGTTCATCCTGGCAAAATGTTATGTGATGGCAATAGATCTAAATACTTCAAAAACTCCTCACGATACGTTAATCTTGATAGCTGTAATAGTAAAAACAAATAGTAGCTGTAGTAAAAGTATTCGAGAGAGTTTACGTAATATGTAGCTATTTCATATTTGAGCATGTCAGCCAATTACAGCAGTGGCCAGCTACACTGAATCGCACAGCAGACACACCCTTCAAACGGTGTTCAAATCAAAGGCTAAAATCAGGCTAAGAGCCTTTAAGGTATTGGATTGCATTGTTTTGCTGCCTAAATAAATGTCACTTACAAGGTCTTCGTAATATGGTGGCTGAGAGACCTCAATGCGCTGCAACTGAAGAAAACATTTGACGACTTGCAGACATGACAACACCAACTCATAAACCACTTCTGGCCGAGCAAACAATAAGTAGTGATTTGATTACAAATGGTTAATGCTGGAGCAAACAAGTGTGTAAATCGTACAATCCTGGGGCTGTCTTGACAGCTCTCAGCTGATTAGCAATTCATCATATCCCAGGGATGGTGACACACAGCTCAACAGTAGCTCTGTAGAATGTGAATGAGGTTAATGAATGTGAATGAGGCTAATTCTACCATCCTTGCCAGACCACCAGCCACATTAAACCTCACTTGGAGATATTTTATTACAAACGTAAATTCTCGATCTGTCTCAATGTAGAGCAGGATGAATGTGTTTCTTATATGAAGGATACTGTAGATGTCAGAATGTAGTTATGTCCTTCGCTAACCAGCCCAATGTCCAAATATTCATTCTTCCTGTATGCATAATGCAGGCCTACTTTAGAAGTCATTCTAATTCGGATGGAGCGCAGGTTTGTGATTGTTACAGTCATAGAAGACAGTATGGGTCAAATCACAGTAAAAGAGAAAATATTTAGACTGTGCTCAAATTAATTGATAGTTAAGCACCATGTAAGTTATTGCTGTTCATGTGGAGCAGGCATGCTGTTGTGTTCATGTTTAAAGTTTAATCAAATGCAGATGAGACAGGCAGCAAGTGGATGGGTCTCTGTCAGGGATTTTATATGGTCTTCAGGGATTCCCTCATCTCTGTTTGAGCCCACCTGTGTCTCTGTCTGCCTTATTGTGCCAATCAAAATAGCCTTTACCCCTCTGGAGGCTCAGTAGACCTTATCTGTCCAAGTCTGAGAGACACAAGTCTTAAATCTTTTACAGGTGCTCTTGTTTACATCTCTCGGACTTTTTTAAAAAAAAAAACATCTGAATCTCTCATAATGTGTGATCAATTCATTGTGATTGCATTCTGCTCTGTTATTTTAAACCAGATATAGAAGGGCAATAAATGTAATGCCACCAGTTCAAATTGAACTGACAGGTATGAGAGAGAGAGAGAGAGAGAGAGGGAGGGGGGGGGGGGAGGATGTAAACTGCATCATTATCTTATGTGGAACCATGTAGCTGATTATCCAACACATTCTCATCATTTGGCGTCATATAGGTGACGCCATATGACATTTTCTCCGAAATACTACGAACATGGCACCCTTGAGTGTCAATATAACATGTACTGTTATGGGTAGGTTTTAGGTCTGGGTGTAGAGTCTGAGTGTTAGTCACCTGTATGACTCCTTGGGTTCTGCATGTTATATTGAAGCCAGAGATGTGCCATGTGCATAGTATTTCAACGAAATGTCATTTGGCGTCACCTATATGACGCCAAAGGATGAGAGCGGGCTCATTTATCCGATGGCTGCTTGAGAAAGGTTTTGTATTTATATATGTATATATGTATATATATATATATATATATATATATATATATATATATATATATATATATATATATATATATATATATATATATATATATATATATATATATATATATATACCTATATACTATATATACCTATAGTATAAAGTATCACCTATATTAAATAAAGCAGGGATTGAGTCATTTATTGAGTACTGATGCGAGTACTGATGTTTGTGTGGATCTTAGATGGTATTGGATGAGGACAATGTGAAAAAACGTATATGGGAAACCTATATGGAAAACATCCTATCCAACACAGGCAGCACCTTTGCTTCCTATGATATCTCAAAAATCCTGATTTGACAGGTTGGTTGTGAAAAAAAAAGGACATACGTATAGTATGTAAAATGTTTAATTCTTACTGTTTGACACTTGACTTTCTCTTTTTAAACTTTGTATTACTTGTCACTGAAGTATTTGCTTGGCTAAATCTCTAAAATTTGAATTTGTTCCAGATCAGAAGACGATGATTGTTATGTTGTGTTGGTGTTTAGGTTTCAATTTCAATTACTTTTAGTTTATCATTATTTCCTGTGTTTCTTCCTATTTTTGTTTTGTCATGTGATTTTATTCTTTCATTGATTAGTTCACACCTGTTTCTTGTTCAGTTTAATTATCTTGTGTAATTAAAAAAAAAAAAAAAAAAAAAAAACAGACTTCTGTTATCTGAGTTCAGGGTCTGTTTCATTTTATTTTCATCTTTAACAATTATGGTTTTCTTAAAAGTAGCCTGTATCCACAAGTTTCCGAGGGGCGCTCCTGTAAAAAAATAAAGTGGGTGAAACTTCCGGTAAGGCGGCGGAAGTAGCATTCCAATGGTATTTTGTGTGTTAGTTAGCGAAGAGGCTAGCTGTTTTTTGGAGAATTATGTTACTAAAGACGCAAATCTTTATGAGAGATGTCGTTACGGAGCTCAGGGACAACATGTGCTGTTTGCGGTTGTACGTATAACTGGACTAAACTAATTCAGTGGCTTAAACGTGATTGTTTTGAACATAAGCCGGAAACGAAATCAGAGTGATCCTGCCAACGACTGTAGTTTCCATCACCTCCCAAAAGACGACAAATCTTCCTGTGTACATTAGTTTAGATTATTAATATTCTATAAACTCTATCAGCATGTGTTTGGCTGTTCGCTACTGATGTTACACCTAAACTCAGGATCAAAGCCTGAGTTGACAGAATACCAAATGTGCCAGTTATTGTATTCAAGTTGCACATTCATTTATAATTTTGAATGAACTCCAAAGCACAATGACTAAGTGTGTATTTTTATTTTAATTGTTTGTCAGCTCACACAACTGTCTGTCACCATGCCTTGATGAGTATTGATTATTAATAATGTTATTGTAATACTCCCAACCAACTACTGCGGAGGGTAAAGGTACTGTTATTTCAATGCGTTCTCATCCTTTAGCATCATATAGAACGTTATATGACAAAACGGCGTTATACTACGCACATGGTACCCTTTATCGTTTATATAACACGCGCTGTGATGGTTAGGTTTAGGTGTGGGGTAGGTGTAGGTAGTCTCATATACGCTAAAGGATTTATGACGCCTTGAGTTCGCGTGTTATATAAACGATAAAGGGTACCATGTGCGTAGTATAGCGCCGTTTTGTCATAAAGCGCTTTATGTGACGCTAAAGGATGAGAACGGGCTCGTTATTTCACCCTTTTTAATTTCGTTGAGGTTGTGTTCCCACATCGTTGGATCGCTATAACTTGCTATAACTGTCAACTGTTGAATGAACGAGTGTCAAGCACGTCAAGTCGCGCTTTGTTTACTTCGAACCGGAAGACGCGCCCACTTTTGACGCAAGGCCTCATGGGGCGTAGGAAACTTGTGGATACATTGTCTATTAAGATATATATTTTTAACACAGCCAAGGTCTTCACAAGGTTGCATGTTCTCTGAGCCCGTTTTCATCCTTTAGCGTCACATAAAGCGCTTTATGACAAAACGGTGCTATACTACGCACATGGTACCCTTTATCGTTTATATGACACGCGAACTCAAGGCGTCATAAATCCTTTAGCGTAATATGAGACTACCCTACCCTACCCCACACCTAAACCTAACCATCACAGCGCGTGTTATATAAACGATAAAGGGTACCATGCGCGTAAGTATGACGCCGTTTTGTCATATAACGTTCTATATGACGCTAAAGGATGAGAACGCGTTGGTTCTCTGTATACAGTATCTTGGCTTCTTTGTGCAATAAGTACTTGTGTCCCCCTCTCTCTTCTCCCATTTTCTTTACTTCTCCAAGGTTGTTCGACACAGCCTTGCCACTCTCTCAAGATTTTATATAGCACGGACATTAATTTACACATTTGCAGAGTAATTTATTTGTTCTTTGCAAACATTTCTGTTTGTGATGTACTGTATGTCTATAGTACGTCAAATGCGAACAGATGTTACTTTCTCGCAGATACCGATTGAGTATTTATTTACATGCATGTGAGCAGCATGCTGATAAGCTCCTTTGTATTGAGAATTGTGCAATTCATGTGCCGCCTCCTAATGATTTGGATTACAAATTCACATTTTGCAGGTGTGGCACTGCTGAATAATTAGAATCCTTTATAAAATGACTGGTTGAACTTAATATTATTGAAGACAGTAGTGCTTTGCTAGAGCCTTTCATTTCAAGTTACAGCTGATCAGGAGTAGGCTTCAGCCACAGCTTCCTATTAAGTGCAGTGACTGTGTTTACAGTATATCCAGCCTGTCTGGGCCTGGGCTTGGCCATTGGCAGCTTTTGAGTCACGTCTCTGTGGACATCCAGGTAGAGACCATAACCAAGGGGTTGATCTGGAAGAGCATGCGCTGCACTCCATGATTAATTAATTATAATTTTCTGCTCAATAGGCCTCTGAGGAATGTAGCGCAGTGTCAGCAGTTTCCACTCTATTAGGAAGTATGCAATGTAAGTCACATAGCAGGCTGCATCATTTACAAATTAGTACTGGCAATTTGATAGCAAAGCTTTAACTGGCAGATTCATTACGCTCGATATTAAACCAATATTAAAAGAAATTAATAAACAAAAACCCATGAGCTATTAGAGTAATATTGGACATGCTATCTTTAACTCAGTGCTTAATTACAATTTAAGAATCAACTGAGAATTCATCATTTTTAAATGGGGGTAATTTATTCACATTGTTAATGTTTAGAAACCATTAAAAGGCACTTGGTGCTGATTACTATTACTGCTTTTTAATCATATTGGTCAAAAGAAATTATAAGGTTTTATGATTCAAACATGGAAAGCTCGTTGGTTTTGAACATGGTAAAACATTTATGCCATGCCACGTGTTCAATAATTAAACATGCTGACATGAAACTGTAATGTTGTGCCGCAGGAAGCGTAGAGATGAGTGTTTATGTGTGGCAGTCTTATATTTTAATTTATACAAAATTCAAGAAGGGGAAATCAAATTAAACAGCCCTGCATTCAACAGACAATAACTGACAATGAACAACTGAAACACAGGACAATATAGACATGGTTTTAAAACAAGAAACAGGTGAACACAGTCCGGAACCATGCAAAACAAAGGAAGGCTATAAAGGTGATTACATACACAATAGAGCCAGACAGTTTCAAAATAAGAGTCTCAACTAGCCATGACAGAAACGAGATGATTTGGTTACTTACATTTAAATTATTTTATATGTTTATTTAAATATTAAACTTTTTTTGTGGGAAAGTACTTTATTTACTTTACTTATTAACGTATATGTAACTACCCACCCATCCTGGCATTAAAAAAAAAAAAAAAATATATATATATATATATATATATATATATATATATATATATATATATATATATTTACAGCACAAATATTCTTTTCTATCTCTAATTATTGATGAGTTTTGTTGGTGTGCAAATACAAATGTTTCACTGTTCTTTGTTTCATTGTTCGATAGGATAATTATTGCAGTATTTTAAGTCGTATTGACGAGGACACAAAAGAAAGTTGCACTGGACAGGATATATATATATATATATATATATATATATATATATATATATATATATATATATATATATATATATATATATATATATATATATATATATATAATTTACAAGACATATTGTGATTGTCTTTTGCAAATGTGTGCTAATTGAAATAGCTATATAAACCTAATGAAGAAACTTTATAGATACACAGCCCATTCTCACCCCAAGGCGTCACCTAACTGAGCATTTTGCATTTTGAGCATGCTTCAATATCTGATGCTTTCAGGCGCCCCTTAGTGTCAGTCAGATGACGCCCTAGGATCGCGTGTAACCCTACCCCAGATCTAAACCTACCCGCATCATCTAACTGATGCTTTTCCTTTGACACGATCCTACGGCGTCATATAACTGACGCTAAAGGGCGCCTAAAGCGTTGCATATTGTAGCATGTCAATAGTTGACGCCTTGTGGTTTTAAAGGCATCATATCACCATACAGTCCTGTTAAAAATATACATGCTTTAAAGGTTTTGTAAATCACATTTTTTAACATTTCCAATATTAATCAGATTTTCTGTCATATTTAGATAACATGAATTGTACTACCATGCCATCTATGATCCTTTCTTTTCAATAACAAATAGGCGTTTTTGGTTGAAGCATGCTGAATTTGTTTATAGCTTAATGTTTTGTTAGCATGTCACATCTCTCTATGTTACATTGCCAATATCCGGTACTGTTGGCATTTGAATTACTGGCCAGCTGAAATATTGGGAGTTTTTGCTAAGCTTCGGCTTGAAAGCTGTGCCTGTTTTCATCAATTTGTCCCTGTTGGAAGCACTTTGGCAAGGATAAGACATTCTTCTCACAGCCTAATTCAGCCCATTTCACCCAAACAGCCATCTAAACAATCTAAAATGCCCCCAGTGGAAGTGCTAGACCTGAGTCTGCTAACTAGACGAGAGAGAATGTGTGCCTAACTGGACATCTGTGGCAGCCCAGTCTGTTTCCTCTGACATAATGCTTTGTTGATTGTATTCCTGAATGCGCCATGATGGAACATTTTATATATTAACAAAGGTTATCGCTGCTGTATAAGAGATACAAAGAAAAACAAACACAATAAAAAATAATTAGCATTATTATAGAGGGAAGTTCCTGGTGCAGATAGGCGAAGGACAGAAGAAGACAAGTGTCATTTCTATAATAGTAGCAGAACGGAATTTGCAAAAATTAAAACGGAAAAAACGGAATTTGGGACAAAATAAAATGGAATTTGGGAAAAAATAAAACGGATTTTATAGGGCCCTAGACAACAACGTTGTCAAAACAATCCCCATTCACTCAGATCTGCAAAAACTTCTAAAACCAGACCACTGTCAGACCACCAATTGGTGATGACACTTTGTAAAATAAAATGACGTGCCTAGACTAACACGTAATATGCATGTGCATGACGTCACTGGTTTCACAAATACATGTTTTTGCAAGTTTACAGGACATACACAGCGCAAAAACACTGTTGTCATGTAAATGAAAGGCCAAAACACATAAACGTGTTTACCCTTCCACCACATACAGTACTTTTGGAAAACGCTTTCCAGGTGGCCAAGATCTATATACCAATAGTGTGCTCCAAACACACCTGCTTCAAATTGGCTTTTTTAGTAGAGACTCAAACCTAAAAGGTTGTGCCATATAAGGGAGATAAACAAAATGTGTACTATTGTGAGAGTATTGCAGGACCAAGTTGAGAAACACTACTGTAGAGAAAAGCTAAGGTTAGTGAGTCATCTTTATAATCGGGTAAACTCAGAGTGACAATATAGACAACATTGGATCTCCTCACATATCTATTTGCTATTTGTTTTCACCTTCATCTTCTGTATTTTCTATTAGCATATTCTTCTCGAAAGTCATATACATCTGGGACAGCATGAGAATGAGTGAACAGTGATATAATTACATTTATTTATTTTTAAATTTTTATACTGTATACCCTTCCAAAGAATTCCCTTCTTGAAGATGTACAGGACACGTTCAGGCCTGGTTCCACAGACAGGGCTCAGATTAAGCCAGGATTTGACCTCAGTTTAATTAGCACATTTAAGTTGCTTTTATAAACGTGCCTTAGGAAAAAAAAAACATTACTGGGGCACATCTTGAGACAAATTACATGTTTTAAAGGGTACATTAACATGCTTTTAAATCATTCATTTTACATATAAATCATACATTTGTGGTCTATATAAAGCATAACTGCAATGCTTGGGTCTGAATTCCTCATTATTATATATCCACAGGCCCCTTTTCTACCCCTTTTCTGATGTGCATTTGTGAGCAACTAGTTTTGAAGCCGTCTCTTTGAATATGAAGGAGATGTGTCATACCCCGCCCGCTTTCCAGGTCGCTGAGTTTACAGTCGGTTCAAATGCACCCGTTCGGCCATTTTTGTAGTTTGATTAGAGATATACGATTATATACCATAGCTTTAAATAACATTGTTATTCACACATTAACAAAATGTCAACAACGGAAGACTTGTCCATCAAGCCTTACATGTTTAAGCCAGAGCGAGCGATTTGAAAAAGACGACAACGAACCTGCAGAACAGACGTCTTCATATGGATGCAGTGGTATGTAACTGTATTGTGTTAAAAGTGAAAGTCGACTATTTCTCTTGTTAAAACAAGCACACTGACAAGATAAATGACTACAGTCTAATCTTACCACTGAAAATCTGTATTGATAATATGATATGCATAGAAGGTAAAGATATGCTTAAGAAAGTAAAATAATTTATTTTTAACGATATTTACAACTTATTGAAAACGAAGGAATTTACCCCTCATTCAGACAGAAGTCGAATCAGCAAACCCTTCTTTTTGAAGTTGTTGAAGTTGGAATCCTTGAAGTACTTGGTTCACTATCCAACAACCGAATATTTTACTTGCCCTCTCATAACCTCTGCATCATTGAGCTTGGAACTACAAAATAGAAATGAGAAATAATTATGGCAAGATTGCTTGACAGTATTCAGAGCCAATAGTTCGATGTCCTTATTTGTCAGTTCTGCTGCAAATACTGTGACAGTAATTGTTCCAAATACGTCATAGAGAACAGAAAAATCTGAACAGGTTGAAAAACAGAATATAAAGGTATAAACGAAGCACCTGAAGAGAATAATTGAATCGTTTCTGTACTTATAAACACTTCAAATATACAACAAAATGCATTTAAGAGCTAAAAAAGTGGATTTAGCATGATATGTCCCTTTTAAGATATGTCAGTGCAAGTTGATTTAGCTCAAACATGCATTGTCTGTAAAACCAGGGGGCAGTCTTTCTCTTCCAAGAAAATGGAATATAAATGTACCCATGTACAAGAATGATACTCTTCCTACAGCCAACAGGCCAGTAGCAAATCATGGTTCATAGCTGTGAAAGGTGAAAACAGTGATAACAGACAAAGCAAATAGCACAACAGCATGTCATGGTCACACTGAACTCGATATTCAAGGAGAATGTGTCTTTCCAGTGCTCTCATTGCAAAATACATTACATTGTCAAATTGGCTAAGCAGGGCTTCAAAATACAGGAGATGGAATTCCGCCCCACTAGACAGATGCCATAATATCAGTAAATGATAGTAAGATATGTATTGTGCTCCTCTTTCCTCCCCTCCTCTTGACATCAATATGGAGCCCACTGGTGTAAGGCTCACCTCTTTATCGACCTGGAGCAGTGCGAAGAATAGAAGTGCATTACCTTTACCTTTCACTGCAGAGACTTATCCAAGATAAGTGATTTTAATCACACCGAACCAGCGCTATTGATCAGGAATGTGTTGTGTTCAATATAAAACTAATTTTAGAGCCAATTACTCATTAATAAGAATGTCCTGCCCCTCTCTGCACATGTCTGATTTGTCTCGGCAGCTAATGGGTATAAACGTACAGTGCAGAGGGGAATTCGATACAATTTTCAGTTCAAAATAAGGGTGAAAGATTCTCTTTGTAGTCCACAAGTAGAAGCATACTTTCTAAAAATAAATAAATAAATAACTTTCATGTCCTCAAACAGGCTTTTGGCACACTATGCAGCCTCAGTTTTGCCATGCCATGCGGTGTGGTGTTAAAAAATGTGCTAAACATTAAAGGACAGGTGGCAGCTGCAGCCATAAAGTCTGCACAATTGAGGATGACAATGAAGAGATGCAGTCACTGAGCATTGCAAAGGGTCATGAAAGCACAATTGGGCCTTTGTGAGGAGTCATCGTCTATTTGAGGTTTATGGCACCAGTTATCAACCACACACATTCTCTCCACTGGAAACAAAAAAATCATGAAAATGCAATCAACTGATTACATACCACTTAATGTCAATGAGACAAACCCTTTGTATTTGTTAAAATTGTGTTTTCATTTGGAGCTATAACAGGCATTAAGGGTGACACTACAGTTGAATTGCAGACTGATCTCGTTAAATGGCGTATGTATGGCATGCCAATTGTATTTACATTTTTGCCGTACTATCAACACGCATAATCGCTTTTCAGCATGTTTATGAACGCCGTTGACTTACTGTATATACATGACCTACCCAACCCCATCCCTAAACCTACCCGTCACTGGGGTTAATACAATTTATGAGTCTTCCCCTACCATCCTAGGAAAAAAAATATTGCTACCCAGATTTAGATGTACATTTTGCTCGATTCACTCAGACGGTTTTGACGCGCGTACATACATGTCAGAATCCATGCGGATACATGCGGATCAGCTCAAAATGCATTTACTGTAGATAACATGCCACTTGACTTGAAAGTCATGATGTCATGTTGTGAATTGGGTAACATTTTTAATTAATAGATATCACCATGAAACTTTCTCAGTGTAACAGTTTGACTATTTGTTTCCCTGGTTTGGTTCATCAGTGTCTGTATTTAGTTTTTCTTTTTTTTTTTTTAGTTCAGTCTGTCTTCGTTGGTAGTTGTAGTTACATGGTCGTGTTTATGTGTGTGATATCCTGTCCGCCATCCTGCTGTCTGAACCTGTGAGAGCTATTTGGAGTAAACGGTTTGTGTCATCATGTTTTTGTAGGTAGTCTTATTTGGAGTGTTTGTAAACCCTGCCTGCCTATCTGTACCTGATTGAGAGTATTAGTAAAATGTTTGCATTTGGCTTGTCTGCCTTCTTCAACCCGCACACACCCATGACACTCAGTTTCTTACTCACAAAAGTTTTTAAACAAAATACGTTTTTGAAATTTGTATGTTTAATTATGCAAATTTGGCATTATCTCATTAAATATGCCCATTTTTGCATATATGTTCTATAGGTCGAGAACATATGATAAAGCCAGGTGCCAAGTTTTTTTTTACTTTTATTAAGAAGTCAAAAAAGAAAAACAGGCCTGGACTGTATTTATTAACGTTAGCAGAAACCAGCAGTAGCCAATGAGATTCTGTCATTAGCTTTAAATCACTCATTGGACATTCAGAGCCCGTTCTCATCCTTTAGCGTCACATAAAGCGCTTTATGACAAAACGGCGCTATACCACGCACATGGTACCCTTTATCGTTTATATAACACACGACCTCAAGGCGTCATAAATCCTTTAGCGTAATATGAGACTACCCTACCCTACCCCACACCTAAACCTAACCATCACAGCGCGTGTTATCTGAACGATAGAAGGGTACCATGCAGTCAGTGTAACGCCGTTTTGTCATATAACGTTCTATATGACGCTAAAGGATGAGAGCGCGATTGAACATTCATAATTGGTTAGTGATGCCCAAAGGAAATCCACATCTGGGTTACATAGCATTGTGCAGGAGTCTTAGAACCAAAGACACCGGTCATGGCCCTGTCCCAAATGACACACTTCATGTGGACTTTCGAGTCTCAATGGATTTAAATTGCGCGTGCTCGCTGAGTTTACGAATCCGATAGGCCGTTCCATTTAGCATTTCAATGCTCTGAAGTGTGCTCACTTTGTACCCTTGAAGCGGTCTTCCGAAAGCCCACATAGATGCAGGCTCCACACACTTTAACTTGTGAAAATCAGAAAATGGATGGGATTTCGCTCATGGACTGTAAAGATGGCTGAGAAGAGAATATTTAAGTATCATTATGGTTTTTATGACATATGACATTTTACCAGATGTTACTTAAAATTTATACAAATATTATCGACCAGTGGTTGATATCTCAAACATAATTTTGTTTATAGCAGCTTGAAAGAACACATATTAAACACATACAAAACTTATCACTGCATGAAAAATCAATGTTTTGCCTGCCTTGTCTCCCTGTAAGTAAGAAAATGCCAGCCTGAGGGGTTCAGCTGTTCATACAGATTTGAAAATTGGTGTATTTTTAGAATATGCAGTAAAAATGTCATAGTCCATCTGTCACGATTGGCGCTGCCAGGATAGTGGTAAAAACGGAAAACACCGAAATGTGTTTTTTTTTTTTTTTTTTTTAAATACAGAAATCCAAATGCTAACAAGGTCAAATTAGCAAAAATATGTCCTAAATGTAACCCATTGTCTCATGAGAGGCCAAATTGCTGGAGTATGCCAGAAACCGAGAGAGAGATTGATTGGAAAGTTCAGCAGAGGTGTTTGGGCATGGAGAGAATGAGAGAACGCTCAGACTGCTAGCCAGCCGATAGTGCTGCAGACCTCATCTGTCCTCATTACTGCCTACTGTTCCCCACCAAGCCAACGAGTGAACGACAGACTTCAGCAAAGAACTGCTCTTCTGCACCCATGCATCAATGATAACAAATTGCATGTTGGATAGGTCTCTTCCTCCAGGCTGGCTCCTCTGAGAACAGACCAAAGCATATTGTGTGTGGATGTAAGAAAGTTCAGGCTATAATTATTTCCATTTTCCAGTATACAGTCTATTACTGTTCTCTTTTGTAGAACAGTAATAGACTGATCTAACAGCAAGTAAATGATCTAACATTTGATATCACCTCGGATTATGAATGCAACGATGCTGTGAAAAAGTCCATGTGCATCATATTTCTTTCTTTCTCCTTTTTTTTCCTCACTGCAATGCACCTGAGCTACATGAAAGGCTTTCACTCTTAAAATAAAAAGCCTTGTGCTTTGGTCTGTTTCAGGGCAAATGAAATATTTATCAGTGTATCTCTTTGCAGTTCACAACAGAAGAATGAGTTACTTTGGTCCTGCAATTCTTTTGTTTAATGAATCCAAAATCATGCTCTTTCAGTGAGACAGCCAAGCGAAATTAAATGTCCCGTCTATGGTTTCATATTCCTCTCAGGTTAGCCTGCAATTGCACTCTCCTGGGTAATTTGTATTTGACACCTCCACTTCAACAGCGACAGTATTTAATTGCTCAGAACAGTCATGGTTCTGCATTGTGAGATATCAGAGTTTGCTTGCATATATGCTTTTCCAATGAGACACAGATGCAAAATGTACTGCCACTTACTTTACACAAATGCTTAACACGTTCTAGTTTACATGAACTTTGGTAAATGTGATAGAGGTTCATATTATGGTTGAATTCTTTGTTTATGTATTTATTTGATGTAGTATTCCCCTGTTGATTATTTCATGTTCTCAAGTAAGTGAGGATATTTTGATTTTGTAGTTAAAGGAGTTCTGATCTTATTTATTTATTTATTTATTTTAAATGACTGATCGTTTTGCTTGATAAGACCCTTATTCATCGTCTGGAGTCATTGAAAGCCCTTTGAACAGTTTGCATTTTAGACCTTGAACTGTTTGGTTACCAGTAAAGTCCATTATATGGAGAAAAATCCTGGAATGTTTTCATCAAAAACCTTGAGTTCTTTTTCGACTGAAAGAAGAAAGACATGGACATCTTGGATGACATGATGCTGAATAAATTAACAGCAAACTTACTTTTGTGACAGCAAAATGTAACTTATTTTTGTACCTTATTGATAATAATTAACCTAATTTTTAAAATACATGACAGTTTTGTGATATCATGGATGGTTTACGATATTATAAATCTTTGTTCTGTTTGTCATTTTTCATTTATTTGTTTATCTCTTTTATTTGTTTAAACTCCCAACAATAATCAACATTGACATGCTTACCATAAATCAAAATGCAGTATCTTCCAATCTGAGTGACATTTCTGTGGTCAAAGAGGAAACACTGATCTATTCAAGGCACGTGGTGGCAATAAATATTACCTGCAGATGATAACTGCTCAGTAAAGTCATTTCAAACTGCTACTCAACTCCGCCATGACAGTTTTAACAAAAAAAGAGAAAACTGACCATAAAAGACATTACACGAATGCCCACTTTCGTTTATGTACTTGTGTGAGAGTAGCCTATGTTTCTGGCCTTATTTGCAAAATATTAGTTTAAAATGTCTCCTATAGCTACATTCGCTTTTAGCGTTACGTGCAGAGGTTTAGGGAAGACAGATGAGTCATGCAAGGAACCAGAGATGTAATTAAACATAAAGAATCCGCCAGGTGTTTCTATTCCCAAAGTCAACGCATAAAACTCTGCTGTTGAGCTGTGAACGTCCGTGCGACAGATTCCTTGCTGAAAGGCGTTGTAACACCGTGCACTGAATCGATGAAGCGCACCGTCGCCCATCACATAATGATATATGAGTGTGCCTACGGAATTACTGAGGCAACAACAGCCCAGGGAGAGTTTAACGGGCCGAATGAAAGCAACAAGAGAGCCGAGACATAGTCATCACTGCCACACAAACAGGTTTGGTTGGGCTAACCTGAGCTCACTGAGGGTGTCCCAAATAATGGATCTCTGGAGGAGAGACATGGGGTATTAGATGTTGGAGCTGTTTAATCAGCGCTATATAAGTGGGATATACGTGATGGACTATTGGGCGACTTTCTTAAGCTGGAGGATAACCTGTTTCTTGTGGGGCCTTCAACCAGTGGATTTATCCTTTTATTTTTTTAACTCTATTTAGGGGCATTGTTGTTTTTTTTTTTTTTTTTTTTTTTTTTTTTTTTCATTGAGACTACATCCAAACTTTCATTGCCTACCTACCCCAAAGCAGAAAAGGACTGAGACTGGACTATTGAGTATTGTCTTACTTATATCTTTGCTGTCTTTACAATCATGCTGTTTTTGTGAAGTGGTTTTGATAAAGAGTAAAAGAAGCAATAATCAACTCCCCTTGTTATAATGATTCAACCATTTTATGAAAAGTTGAAGTTGTTTTTATCTGTGTTTTATCTGTCACACAATTAATTTGACGACGAAATTAACTTGAACACAAAATACCAGAACAGTGATCTGATTATACGTGTCTACAATTTAAGCACATGGTTCTGAATGAACTGCTGTTGTTGTTGTTGGCCTGCTCAGGTATTGATTGTGGAGTTTCACATGCATGCTCTGCTTCATGTCTAGTGTTTTCTCTTGTGTGTTCTCTAATGTTGGTTGACATTCATCATCAGACTATAAATGTGCCATCATTCATCTCTGGGAGAGTCTTGTAACATAAGCTGCAATTTTACCTGAAAGAATATCATGCTTTTTGACCAATAACATGTACATGGATTTAAATCAAGCTTTAGTTTATATTTTTGTGAATGTGTGATGAACAGTATCCTAATGTATTATACAGTGATTTTTTTTTTTCAATTACAAATATTTTGTGCAAGAGGCCATTAAATTCACCTGCACAGCAAAGCAACATGCTATAGTTGGTAGTATAGTATGTACAGTCGTGTAAAAAAGAAAGGACACCCTTTAGAATTAGAATTGTATGTATCAGAACATAATAAAAATCCTCTGGTCATAAGCAGACTCTTAAAATGAGCTCAATACAACCTCAGATGAACAACAAATTACATATCACACTGTCGTTATTTACTCGTCATCCTCGATTCAGGGTTCTCGACCTGGCAGTTTGTCATCGTAATCGACTTGAGTGTGCAAATGCTCGCATTCGATGGTGTCAGCACTTTGGAGAGGTCTTCTGTTCATTGATTAATCCCAGTTTTCACTGTACAGGGAAGATGGCAGACAATGTGTATTGCGTTGTGTGAGTGGTTTGCTGATGTCGACGTTGTCTCCCATGGTGGCGGTGGAGTTATGGTATGGGCAGGAGTATGTTATAGACACAGGTGCATTAGTAGTCCTGATACATATAAAACAATAGAATTCAATAGGGTGTCCATTCTTTTTCACATGACTGTTTATAGGATGCAAAGACACACACACATCTCCTCTCCCTCTCCCTCTCCCTCTCCCTCTCCCTCTCTCCATTTGTCAAATGTGTAGGGTCTGTAAGATTTTTTTCTGTAAATGTTTTTGTCTTTGACTTTATTTTTAACTAATGAAAACTTATACTTTTAAAAAAAAATGTGCAAAATGCTTTGTTCTTTTTAGTAAATATAAATGATCTGGTTTGTCCCGTTTTGTTGCCCACAGCGGCAGTTTATCAGTTTAACAGAATTATTCTTTGGGTTTCCACAGCAACAAGGTAGCAAAAATCTCCTGAATTTTGAAGAATCAGCAAAGTCAAGGATATTAAAGTGAGTAAAATTGAAATGCAACTCTTTATCTGAACTCGATTATTAAATTCCATGCATGATTTGCTTTAAAAAGTCAGTCTATGAAAGCCTCTTACAAAAAATCTCTTACTGTGCTAGTGATGTCCAGTGGGGTTTTCAAAAAGCAGGCATTTATTCTTTCTTTCAGTCATTCAGTGGGCAGGTAATAAACACAGCATTAGTGCTCAATACAGGTGAATGTCAGTGGCAGGGATTGTCTTTAAAGCCAGCTTTAACTCAGTTAGAAGTCCCTCCGAGTGGGATCAGCAGCTTGTGAAGATATTAACTTACCCTGCCACTGTGCAGCAGCATTGATCCACATGTATTAGGGTGTAAGCCTTTTATAATGAAGAGATTGAAATTAATTATGAGACATGTGCATGTGGAGGTGCCACGTGTGCATGTGTATAAAAGCGCGAGCACAAATAATGCCAACCTCAGAAATGGCCAACAACTGGATTAAGTTTTATTTCAAGACAATAACACTGTATGAAATGGATGAGTGCCAGTGAAATATAACAAAATGTTTGTTGATGGGTAATCTCTTGTCTCAATGCTTAGCGTCCACATGAGGGATGTGGTAGAATCATAGAGGAAGTAAGAAAGACGCATGTGGGCAGGTTTATAAGGTAATTGCACAACTAAATCTGGCTGAAGTGTTGCCAGACCTCCCAAAATGGGTTTGTGTTTTATAGCATGGGTCTATGACTGTGTTTGTAAAGCAGACGTGCACGAGTTTAACAGGCCACCACACAGCTGTGCAGATATACGCTCTTTTTTTCACAAATATCAGAGAGAAAAATAATGTAGATTTAGTTCAATGAAGAATATGTTAATATATCAGCAAAGCATTCCTCATTTAATTAGTACATTGTGTTTTTAAATCATCCTTTTGCATGAAGTATGGTGTTGCTAGTCATTCTGGTTTTAGCATCTTGTTTCATTGATATATGCTTTGCTTAGATGCAGGTGTTCTCGGTTCGTCTGTGAAACAAACCTCGACAAGAGCATTTTCCTTTTTAAGGTACACTATGATGATTAATAAATCGCTAGAATCAATGAGAAACATTCTAGTGATGCATTCTAGAAGCCTAACCTTAGACACAAGCCAGGTGCGAGTACTCGTGTTATTGAATGTTTACTGTCTTACTGCATCTCAAGAGCTCAGTGAGGCAAGACTGACTCAGAGCCAACTCTTCCCTCAAGGGATGGATGTGTTTTGCGTGGGTCACACATAAGGCTCTGAATGTACGAACATCACATGTCATTCACTGCATGATGTCCACATTTAAATTTGATGCCTTTCCAAAAGAAGATTAGCAGCTCTACTGGGGTTACACTAATATGACGTATGATCTCTTGTCAGTTGCCAAGTGTTCCTTGGATAACTTTCTTCTACTTTGCACTTATCCTGCTATATTTTCAAAATGAGTAAATATGTTTTCGTGGGATTTGCCACATTCCTTAACTAAGTTCACCGAGGCTAATTTGAGTAATTTACAGCCTTGTTTTTCCTAATCTTGTTTTCTCAATGGAAGGTTATCTTAGTCCTTGGTTACATCAACGTTTAATTCCGGTTATCTCTTCCTCTGGAGCATCTTTCCCAATCCTCAGCCCATATTGATAATAAACTCTCATCCATAGATCTTGGGTAGCATGACTTAATGTGAACATTGATCAGATTAGCAGTAAACTATCTCCCTGAAACCATATGGGACCTGGATTTCTTGAGAAAAAAAAAGCTAAAAAGTAAGATTGAATTTGAAACTCCATGAAACCATGGATTAGTGCCCCGCCAATGACCCTTTTTTACTCCATAGGCACCATTTGTGTGTGTGGAAGTGATAATGGTGATCTACATTCTGTGAAACGGATAGCTTTTTAGGGGGTTTATTGTATAGGTGATGTGTTCAATGATTTCTTGTAAAGGTAAGCCCATTAGTTCAGTCACAGAGATTGATTTATGTTTATCATTTGGAGCTGAGGTGTGACCAAAATCTTATATTATGGTATCAGCTATTTACTAGCACTATAAATATGTATCATATAGTTTTTTTGGCTGGAAATCCAACAGGGGAGAAAATTATAAATTAAGGGCACTCCCATATCTATTGGGCACTGATCCTATTGCCCAATAATAGCTTTACTGTATATAGTATGTTTGGTGGCCTCTATAGAGGTCAATCCAAAGAACCAATCAGATGGTACAAAACACGGGAGACAATTTTTTAATTTTTCTTTTCTGGCTGTTCTACCAGGTGTCTGAAAAGGACAATAAATTTGCAATGTCTGCAGAATCCAGCAATGACGGCAAGAAACTAGGCCTGTGATATTTTAGTGAATTTCTTTCCTCACAACTGTGTTCTTTCGTTCCGCCCTAAAAACTCTAAAAAGACATAATGCAATCTATAGTTGCTAACTGCAGAACGTGCTTGATAATAAAAGTTATTAAAACTGCATTATGCTGCGAAAGAGATTCTGTTCTCTAAGCAGCTTTCTGTCCCGCGCAATCCGAGACTGAGTGGAACACATAAGCAAGTGAAGTTTGAGCCTCAGGCTCACACCCAAACGGTTAACTAACTACACTCGAAATATAAAAAAATGCCTTGGTGAGTATTCACTTAAACGTTGTCGGTTATGTCTTACATTAACATTAACAGTTGCGAAATAAGTCACATTTGTAACAGTATATTCGATACGTGCATTCAGTTTTTTTTTTTTTTTTTTTTACTCGTCAATTTTGAGATTTTGCAACACATTCTCACCCCAGGCTGACCTTTGACCATGCTTCAACATCTGATGTCTAGGCGATTACACGCGCGTCACTCTAACCTACTGAAAGGAAAGCGTTCCGTTAGTATGTATGCGGTAGGTTTAGGTCTGGGGTAGGATAGGATTACACGCAATCTGAGGGCGTCATTTAATCTGACGCTAAAGGGCGCCTAAGTGTCAGATATTGAAGCATGGTCAAATGCTTCCCAAGGTGTCAGTTAGATGACGCCTTGGGGTGAGAATGGGCTGGATTTTGGGATATTTGTCTTCTTTCAGACTTGTGGTGTAAATGTCCTGAATACACATCTAGGTCTTTATTTTACTACACTTTGTCTGTATGCGTCTGTAGATTTCTCATTAATTCTTCAAAAATGGTGGTTATAAATCATCCTGCAGCTCAGTGATTCGCGATCTATCATCACACACACAGTTACAAAGCTATATTCCCCCTGCACAATGCTGTCGGATCCAAATATGGTAATTTCCTTTTGATCAGCAACCAATCGTGAAAGTAAAGGGGGATTTAAATCTAAATGTGCATCTCATTGGCTGATGCTAAATCTTTAAAGCCAGTTTTCTCAAAATGACTTTCTCTCATACTCCAAGTCCGAAATCTCCACTTCAGTAGCACCTAAATACACCAAACTTTCCAGTCTTGTACCTACAGTAGTTATATTATGAAGACATTTACTTAGGGATTTGTAAATATATTATTCCTAGCCTGATTTATATAACATTTGGAATTCATGGAAATAAATTGTTTGGAAATAAACATGGCATCTTTTCTAAGGCAATTGGCAGTAATATTCTGATTTACAGGATAACAAAATTAGATAATCCATAAAGTCCCTGCAGTATTTTTTTCCTATCTAATATGTGAACACAATGGAAAAAATAATTTTGAACCTGGCTTTGTCCAATACTCCGATTTGTTTTGTTTTGTTTTTTTTATGTAAGCAAATTGGTGCATATTTAATTGGCTAATGCCTAATTTGCATATTTAAACATTAAATTACAGAAAACTTGTAAAATATATTTTTTGTCATCTTAATGTAATCAACTGGGAAAGTTTCATAGTGATATCTGCTAGTTAAAAAAAATCCTATTCACCTGTAGTGTTTTGCCTTAAGTAGATCTATAGTTCATTTGTACAGTGAAGATATGCAGTGTTTTTACATTTAATTACTTTCTGATGGTAAATTATTATTATTATTTTTTTTTTTGTAAAACATGGTTGTTCATTAAGAACTGTATTATTTGTTTTGGTGATCAGTATCGCGGACTGTATATCGGCCTATACTGCTTCCAATGATCAATAATCTGTGATAGCCTCCAAAAATCCTGATAATAAATAAATACATTATAAATAAAACGTTGGCCTTACCACACTGCTATTTTATATAAATTACCGTTTAAAGGTTTAGGTTGGGAAGGCACTTAAAATGTTTTTGTATCTTATTCAAAGTATCTTAATTCCTACCAAGGCATTTAATTTATTTACATTACTGAGGAGTGTAGAAAACATTCTTATTTTGTTCAGCAGGATGTGAGGGATAGAATTACAGTTTGTTCAATGGATTGTGACAAATAGTACAAACTCTCAATTCTGAATGGATGAGGCATGTTTGAAGCCATTCTCCACTCCCAAACACAATTTCTATTTCTTGGTGCTCCATGGTCATTTTGTGAACATCTGAAGGTAACAATAAGGTAAATATACTGTCGATGTTGTCAGAGACTGGAGTACTTTGTTCGGAGAGTAAACAGACCTTGTATTAACAGATAAAGGCGCCTCTCACAAACCCGTTAAGGGCCCTCATGCCTTGTTGCATTCCACTTCGCTCTGTCCAGTTCTGGTGCCTGTTATTTCGGTAAAGATCTGAGCAGCCCATTCACATCGACTTCAAGAAGTCATGAGACAAAAAGCTTTGCCAAAATAGGACAAATAACAGTCATTTGCATGGATAATAGATTCCCCCATACCCCCTCCCACCCTCCCTCACACCCACCCACACTCTCACACACACACACACACTCTTTTCATTTTATTCAATAAATAACCAAGTGGCTTGTGTTTCCAGGCAACCGTGACATAAGTACCCATTGCACTGTTTTAACACAATGTTAATGCCAGACACAGGGCCCACTCGATGTTGTGGGTATTGGAGGTTTGCAAAAGCAGCCCATTTTACCTGGTATATCACTCGGATAAATTGTGAGACCCTGGAGATGTCTGTCACTTTCATAAAATAACAAAACCGATGATCAGCGTACAGCATTGCAGAACAGATATCTTTAAAGTAGATGAGATGAAATTGGTTTGCACAATGATTTGTTTACAAAATTCATTCAGAATAAGACTTCAATATCAGGTAGCAGTGAGTTTCAAATTTATGCATCATACAAGTGATTTTATGTCAAATTGGGAGTATTGGTGTTGACACAAAGCTCAAGTTGTGCATCAAATCTTTTCATTACATCTGTATTTTGTGTTTTACTACACGGTGGCAGGAATGACTGGCACTTTCGTTAAACCTGTGACCTTGAAGTGCAAGAATGTCCAGTTCACACGCTGTTTCGCCTCTTAAAGCGAACCTGACGTCTAATCAACACCTGCAACCTCCACACCCCGGCCATGTGTCCAAGTGAGACTTCTAAAGTCATGCCGAGCTCACACTCACAGCGAGAATTGATGGAAAGGAGGGACTTTAATCAAAGCTCCACAAACATGAAAATATTTTTCCCTCCCTGTGCATTTTATAACCTGGGCAGTGCTTTCTGGCCCTCATGTCTCTTTCGAATTGTAAGATAGTTTTTTTGTTTTCTCCTGTTGGCTGGAGAGCAATTGTGCCTCTCTCAACACCAGCTTACAATGTGTATTTAGAAAGCCTTCACCTTATATTAGATTTGCCTTCACATTCTACAAAGAGGTGGGAGTACTGCACTGGCTGTTTCAGCTTTAGACAATAAATGCCCCATGAAATACATACAGATCCACAGTAATGACCGCCATCCATCTTGGCCCGCATTTCAATGGCTTGTGCATTTACTGGGGCCTTTGTGTCTTCTTATTGTTATACGGCTAATTCAGTCGGAGCGATTTTGAGCACTTGATTCTTAGTCCTTCAGCTTTAGAATTTGCCTTAGAATACAGAGACTTTCGATCTCATTTTCAATAGCGTACCTCTAATATCTTTGTGCACACAAGATGCCATGATAACCTCAAAGCCATTATTCAAGCGGAAAAAAGCATTAAGATTTCAGGACGAATTGTGCTAACACTACCTCTGAGTTGTGTGAGAGCACAGCCAAAGATTGTCTTATTTCATGTCATGCACAATATTCTACAGTGGTTTTATTTCAGATATTACTAGGAAGTTTTACCAAAAAAAAGCCTTAAATATCATCAGCCTCTGCTTCCAGACAAGTCCCTGAGCTCAGCTTTGCTGCACTCCTGCATTCTCGTCTAGGTCATACTGAATTACAATCAATCTGAGATGACTGTGTTTGTCCTTCAGGCCACGTTTACACAAAGCCGGGTATTTAGCAAAACGAATATTTTCCCCTCTCGTTTTCAAAAATAACATCGTTTACACCCCCGCATAAATACGCCGTCGAGCGCCATCATAACTATGCTAAACCTAAGGCGGCAGTGTAGGGGTTAAAGATAAAGCCATGCAAGCCAATCAGAATCCTGGAATCAACAAGAGAGAACCTAAAACGCCGTTTCTCCCAGTTTACACGACAACAAATATCCGGCGTTTTCAAAAATCTCCACTTTGCCCGGAGTTTTTAGAAATATTCGTTTTCAGTGATAAAAACGGCGTTTTCGTGTAAATGAGAGGGCAAAACGCAGAGAAATATCTGCGTTTTTCCATCGTGTAAACGGGGCCTCAGAGTGGCGAGAAATCCACGGCTGTGAAATTTACGGATGTTTGCGAACCCACAGAATGAGTTCGGTCATAGTATAGAGTTTGTACCCCCTTTCCTTGCATCCAGTAGGCCTACTGTGTAAAATATTCTAGCTTTTCCTGCCTTATCTCAGCATGATGCCAGCTTTATTAAGCATTAGGTTGAGAGCATGTGCCTGGCAGTCTGTTTAGTCGCTTGCCGATTAGTATCCATATTTTTTCTTTTACTGAGGTGAATACGCTGGGTGGCCGTCTGGGAGGCAGTTCCTTAATCAGGTTTTCCCCTTTATCTTCTCAGCGAATCTCTGATATTAGAAGTGTTAAAACTGGATGCATTTACACTGCAATTGCACAGTCCGACTCTTTCGACCATATCCGTTGCGTATTGAGATATCTGTGTGTGTACATGTACATTAATCTCGCCCAGAAACGATTGTCGGTGATCACTACTATGCACATGGTAGAGCCTCTTGGTTTTAAATGACCATGCTATCAGAATTATTTTTATAATTCATGTCAGTGGCTATGATTATTTGCCTGCATGGACAAGATAACAGCTGTTATGAATACTTTGCAGTGCAAAATTTGACTCGAACAGATATATACAGAAATATAATTGTTCCATGTTTATTTTATCTGTGGCTCGTAGATCTCTAAAATTATAAAGTGAAATAAAGTAAGTCAATAAGATTAATTTGGTAACACTTTATTTGAAAGGGTGTGCATAAGGCTGTCATGACACTGTCATAAACATGACATAACACCTGTCATGAACATGGAGTCTTTATAAATGTTTATGACTGTTGTCATTAAGTGTAATTCTGTAAATTATGACACTTTTAATGCAAAGTTGACATTGTTTTAAAATGTCGTTGTTATGACAACTCTGACATTAACAAAGACAAAAATGTCTTTGTCATGACAACGTGACATTAACCAAGACAAAAATGTCTTGATTATGAACAACTTGACATTAACCAAAAAACATAACTAGTCCGAATGTGTTCCACTTTACTCGAGGTAAAGGGACATATTAATGACACTGTTGTTAAAGCATTTGACAGTCTAATGACCCTTAATGACATCTTTATAACTAGTACAATGTGTTCCACTTGACTTGAGGACAAGTCAAATATTCATGTCACAGTTATAATGGTGTCATGACAACCAAAGTTAAAACCAACCATAACATATGATATGGTGATAACATATGACATTTTTGTTTTGGTAAATGTCAATATGTCATAACAAAGACATTTTTTGCCTTTGTTAATGTCAAGTTGCCATGACAAAGACATTTTAAACAATGTCAACTTTGCATTAAAAGTGTCATAATTTACCGAAATGACACTTAATGACAACAGACATAAACATTCATAAAGACTCCTTCATGTTCATGACAGGTGTTATGTCATGTTTATGACAGTGTCATGTCAGTCTTATGCACACCACTTCAAATAAAGTGTTACCTTAATTTAAAAAAAAAAATCATAGAGATTGGAAATGTACCGGTATCTGCATATAAAGCCACATTGAGGAGTGGCTCAGATTGGATGCGGGGAAAAAAGGATCTCATGCAGATTTTTGTTTTTAAACGTGTAAAACAAATTCCGATCTGTAACAGATGTGAGTAAAAAAATCCAGATTTTTTTTTTTGCCAGTGTAAATGCAGCCATAGTGTCAGGCAACATAGTACGCAAATAGGGTTGGGATGGCGCAGTGGATAAGGCACTTGCCTTTAGTGTGAGATACTTGGGTTCGAATCCACTGTGAGACATGAACACAGTCCACGAATGGTCAAAGGACGTCTCAAAACGTCAGTTAAATGACGAATTGGGATGAGACTGTGCTGGAGACACCAATGTGTTCCTGAGCAAGACACTTAACTCCAGTTGCTCCAGAGGTGTATGACCTCTGACATAGCAATTGTAAGTCGCTTTGGATAAAAGTGTCGGCGTAAATGAATAAATGTAAATGTATTGGTTGGAGATTTGAGATGTTACATGTGTGACAGATTCCCAAGTCCTCAAGCATCTTGCATATGTTGAGAAATTACAAGAATGATTCAAATGAATGATTTTTTTTTCCTCAGATGTGGTTTTCTTGGAAAAGAGATTGTGTTAAGTTTTCCCTTTAGAAAGATTTTGTGAAAATGATTAATAACAAACATCATTTAGTGGAGTGACAGTTATATCATGATAAATGAATATTTTCATATTTGTAGGGGGAAACATATTAACTGAGCATTGCCAGAGCCACTGAATGACTAAGCAAGTTGGTTTGACTTCATTTGACTTATTGAATTTTTGTGTGCACAAATAGTCATTTTGAAGTGATTATGAAAATGAATGCCTTGAAGGACATTTTTTGACAAATTTTTCCATCCACCGTCACAAAGCGTGAGGCAAGAAATTATTCATCGCTTCAAAAAAATAAACAAGGGCTAGTTACTGTACATCTTGATGTTGCTCATGCTTAAGGAATTTATCCTGTTGTTTCCTGCATTACGTAAATAACATAAAACCAAATCATTCAATAATGCAGGTGGTAGATCCCTCTCTCAATTATTCATTTCAATTTGTTCCTTTCCGTACAAGGTGAGGTCTTTTGAAGGATTTATTTTCTCAGACCTCTGTAAAAATACAATATAATTTGTATGTGTTTTGATAGACCCAACGTAATAACTTGTGTATATGTTCATGCAGTTTCGCTGGAAATCAAAGGCAATATGTAGATCACAACCAGGAAAATTGTTTATTTTTTTAACCCAAGTCTCACAAGAATGAAGTATTGAAGAGATAAACAGATTCCTTTATTGATATATCCAATGCTTCTGTATTTTCCACACAGTAGAGCGTAAGACAAGATTTACAGTAAAGTAACTATATTTTGGAGATACTTAGTCTGTGATAGCATTCAGCTACAATTTAATTAGTTCTTTGAATTTCATGGTTTTAAGATTCATAGCATTTCAATTTACCAAGACAAAGGCACAAATTGGCTCTCAGAATGTGATCTTTATTTTTTTTTTGATTATAATTATAAAGCATTTAAGAAAGTACAAAATAATTGACATTTCTGCTTATTTACTGAAGATATGGTTTAAACAGCCAGTGTTGCTAATAGAAAGAGTTTAAATATGACCTCTTCAAAGGAGTGAAGTAAGTGAGATGTTCTAATCAGATTGAGTGTGTTTTAATCGGTCATATGAAAAAAAGAAAAAAACAGTTTTGCTTACCTGTTTTTCACAGAATTATGTTCAAGTGCAATATGGCCCTATCAAAAGAGATTTCAAAGGTCTTCAGAACAAGAGTATTTGAGCCTCATAAGATGAGAAAGGATTACAAAAGGATTTCTAAAACTTGAGTCTCCATATGGCCACAGTCAGGCAGATAGAAATACAGAACTGCTGCTACTTTCCTTAAGAGTGGGCGTCCTGCGAAGATCAGTTCAAAGGCATATCATCAGAATAAGACAAGACACAAAGAACCCCACGTAAAAACCGCTGCTGGCGGCTCTAGCGCTTGATAACATTGGTGTTTACCGATGATTTATCAGTCTACCATTAGAAGTACACTGAAGTGTTGTTTGGATGAGTTACAGTGGAGGAAACTACAACTCTCCAAAACATAACTGTTGACTCACACTGACCGAAGATCACCAACAGCAGTGATGGAGCAATGTTCTTCATGAAAGAAGAGACAAGCGGCACCCTGCTGTATGCATGCAGTGTTATGTTTGAAGAGAAGCATTACAGTCATACGAAACAAATTAAAGGAGAACTCGAGGCGCAAATTGAACCTTTTGTCTAATAAAACATCGGTACCTAGTCAACCATTCTCTGAGATTTGTTTTCATGACAATCGAATGTAAAGAATTTTATCTCTAAAAACTGTTTAGCGTATAATGCTAGTAATGGGGGCATTTACTAAGTAAAAAGAAATCGCTAGTTTATACCACTAACAAGGCTCAAAATAGCCACACACTAACACAGTAACACAATGAGGGTCCCTACATGCAAAACGAAGCATTGAGAACATTGTAAGTGTACAGAGCGTTCAATAAGAAGATACTTTATACAGTTCACGACAGGAGCCATCTTAGAAAAATAGTCTCTAAGTCGATCCCCAAAACGCCGTTCATACAGTTCAGAAGTTCGCTGAATTTCATACAGTTCAGCTCACTCAAGCACGACGTTCGTGGTTTGACTTGTCGGGACTGTTTTCTAAAGATGGCCCCTGTCTGTATACACAAAGTGAACTGTCTGTATAGAGTATCTTCTATCTTATCTAAGCTTTGCCAGTAACCTTAATTTTAGTTTGTTCATTAAAAATGAACTGAAATAAAGTAATTAGGTGTTTTTTATTGAAATACGTTATGTATTAAAAATAGCAATATAGTAAATAAGCCTTGTCTGTGAAACTGGGCAATTAAGTGGAACTTGGGACAGTCACTTAAAGAAACTGTATAGATATGATTCCAATTTTATACAATTGTATACAATATTATACAAAACAATTATAACTTATTGATATAAATGTGACTCAAAAGGTGTATATATATATATATATATATATATATATATATATATATATATATATATATATATTTGAAATGTTTTTCGATTGTATGTGTTTTCAGCAGAAAACATGTCAGCTGTAAATCCATATAAGAGACGTCTCCCTCATTTAGTTTTGTGATTTAAGTTTCATAGTATATTAAGGGACAGATTTGTTAGACAAATACAATATACAGTGCAATGAAGAAAAGCAATGAAATAATTTATATGGAGAAAATCAATAAAGCAAGTTATGCAGAAAGATAAAAAAGGTGCCGTTCTTTCTGATCTAAAATATAATTGCATTTGCTATTGGTAAAGGCAAAGAATGAATGCGAATTCGCAGGACTGGTTACCTTTGATCTGTTGTTCTGTTTTAGATGGTACTTGAGGAATTCACATGGGAGCTTTTTGCCTCTGAGACATAACTTGATAATTACTGTTGTAATTTAGATTTACACAAGCATTCACCCCCTTCTGACCCTTACAATTCAGCAAGCGTTTTTTTATTTTTTCTCTCTCAAATATATCAATCCTTTTCACAATGTATCAGTTTACCCCACCCATCTTTCAACAACAGCCTCTTTGTACTGGCTGCATTACATTGTGACAGTTCCATAAAACTGTGATATTTAAATAATGTCAGCTGGTCATTTTTTAACCCAGCAAGTCTGAAACAGAATAAGATTTGATGAACTACCCCCAACTTTTATTCTTATCGTTAGTTTAATAGCAGCGAGAATAATAGCATCATCATTTCTGGTGCTTTGGAATAATAGTGTCTATCCTACTTACTCCCTCATTATTGAGCCACCACTACTGGGTGGTGTTAATCTGGACAGTCATTATGTACTGTTTTCAGTGCTATAAATTAGAGTTTTGTTTGTGTCTTAGTTAAACTATGGAAATCATTTCATTTCCTGAAATTTCGAAGATGTGCCATATGGTGCATTGTGCTTTTCTTGATCCTAGAATATTAAGGAGAAATCACTTTTTATGATAGGTCCCCTTAAATTTCTTGCAGCTGAAGTATGAAAAAGGGGCTTTCACACTGAGTGCACCCACATATATTATGAACTTTTAATTTGGATGCGATCGTGATTAATTGTTATTAATCGTTTGACAGCCCTAGGTGGTTCCCTGCTAACTAATGGCTCCCTCCAGGGAACATTTGCCTGGTCGCTCCACCACTAGTAATTGTAAAGTGGCATGAGCCTCGTTTGTTGTTGTGACTTTTATTTTGTCATCACTGTGAACGCCAGAGCCTGAGCACACCGTGTTTGCATTCTCCGTGTTCATTAGTTTAAGATCTGTCAAACAGTCCTTTCTATGTTATTAGATAGAACTGTTATACATAGAAAGTAGACCGTAATGAAAAGGTATTCAGCGAATGTGGTTGATGTCTATGGTTGAATGTGTGTTGCTAGCTGAGCAGAAATACATAACCATGTTCTGGTTCGCCTGGAAGTTGCATTGATTTTCTCCTCAGAGTAAAAATTAAAAGGCCCATCTATCACTGTTTTCCATGTTTGCAGAGTAAATATATAGGCTATAATCTGTGTGTACACACAGCTATTTTTTAAATGGCGGGTGCTGGTGTTTTGCGTGTGTTTGGTCAATCAGCATAACCTAACATCACTGGTAGTTTCCTATAGTGCTGGTTTAGACCCCTCTCTGAAGTAAGAGCTAAACTAGCTCTTACAAAAGGAACTAATCATTCCTTTTTTCCTGCGGTGCGAACAAAGCCAAAATTCAGGTACTTCCGCCAGATGCGTGAGCCTACAATTATAAGGTTCTATCTCCACTAAAAATTGAGTCGAAATTCGAGTTTTTGACATAATTTGATCCATTATGTGTTTATTAATGCCTGTGTGGTGTTGTTGTTAAAAAAAAAATAATAATAATTAAAAAAAATAATAGAAGATTATACTACATAAAAGTTTTGCCAGCTGGGATGTAAAAACTTAGATGCTCAATATCTAGAACTACCCTAAACGGAGATGGAACCTTATAATTCTAAGCTCATCGAAGAGCAGGAACTATGAAATGGTTCCTCTGGGTGTGAAAGCCCCATACGTGTTTCAGATATTATTCTTTCCTGCATTTCTGGCCTTCTAGTGCTTCTTTTGGGTTCTGGCATGTTGTTTTCCTCGCCCTGTGCTATCATGACCTTTGGTGCTTCCTCCTTCCTGTTGTGATGCACCCAGCAAGAGCATTATTCTGAAGAACTGTTACATCTAAAGCACTGTTGTTGGTGCCCCTTAACCTCCCCCTCACACACACAAACTTTACTCCTGAGATGTCACTTTGCATAAAAAGAATACAGGCCTGTTGTATGAGCTGCATGTTCAGAGCTCCAAGTTCATAGCCTGTCTGACTCCACCCCGCCATCAGCAGTCGTACTCCCACATGAGGGCAGTGAGGGAAAGCATCATTAATAGGGTAAGAAAAGAAAAGATCAATAGGCCTCCTCAAAGGAATTCCAGTCTGGATAGAGTCCATCTGTAGATTTTTATTTTTATTTTTTTCAACGCACAAATTAGCTGAAAAAGTGTCTGTAGCTTGTATGAAGGACTGCTTCCTGACCGCCTGCTAGCTGAGCAGCATGGGAGAGGCCTGTTGAATGGCGTTGATCAAATGGAAGACTATTGCTTGGAATAATTAGTTCCTGCTTCTGATGATTGTGCACTGAATTAAGGCAGGACTGTTTTGGGTAAAGTGAGGTCCTCTTAGCATATTATAGTCAGGTGGTACAGAAGACTCTCGCGGTAGAGCCTGGTGTGTGATCCTTCAGCACTTCAGCACTTTACCCTCTGACCCCTGAATGGGATTCTATTATTTTCTGTTATTTCTCTTCTTGCCCTTTGTAGTGAACTCCAGGGATCTGCTCACATTGTTGCTTAGACTCTGGTGCTTCAGTGTGTAATGAGTTTGATGTCTAAGAAAAGATATTCAAGGCGAGCACAATTGGTCTTGTATCAATGAGACGATGTTTGTTTTCTGCGATTCACATCCGTCTGCCTTTGCCCAGAGACACAAGCATCCTCCCACTTAGATATTTCTTTATCAACTGAACCCAATTAAAAAAAAAAAACTTAAATCGCAAGGAATTCATTTGATATCACAGATAATTATCATGGCCCTGTGCACAGAAGCGATTAAAGATGAATGGCATCTCCATCGGCGTTTTTCTAAATCTTAATTTTCTTCATTGATAGACAACGATATGTATTGTAGGTTTATATGGAGGTCACATTATGACAAAATGGTTTTACAAGTGATTGTACTTCAATCAAGAAGAACAGAAAAGGTCGGGAGGATTTTTGTCTGTCTTTGAGCTCAATAGTCTGTCTTTGAGTCCACTTGAACACAGGGTTGGATCTACTCATCGGCTACAGAAGAATACCACAATTCCACCGTTCAATTAGGCCTAAGACATCGAGAGTCAAGCAGTATCACAACCCAGCCACAACATAATTGGGAATAACATGCCTTATACCTTAACACAGAATGGATATCAAGGACTTTGCCCAGATCAATACCTCCAATACCTCAATACCTCCAACGTTTATATTTTTCAACGAAAATTTGAGTTAACATGTATTAAACATGATTGGAATTTGCACTGCAGCGCCACCATACCTTGATGTTCATGACAAGAATAGCAGGTATAGTTATCTTTATTGAAGTGAATTTCGTTTAATCACGTCATGCATGAACTGAAAATTATTTTGATATTTTACACATAATACTCTACAATTTGGATTATACAAAACTGAAATTGCACGTCAAAATAAAACATTGTCAGATATTTTTTGAAACCCCCAAAAATTCACGAATCACATTTTCAGGGAGCCCATGCCATGTTAAGGGGAGCCGAGCTCCCCCTAGCTCCCCGTAGTTCGCACCCTGACTGCAGTTGGAAAATTTAGATGATTCGGATTTTGGATTTTGAATGTGCCATGCAGGGTGAGTAAATGATGATATAATTTTGCTTTTTGAGTGTGGGTGAAGCCTACATCTATGATCTATATTAAAGCAGTCAGCAATGGCAGAGTTTCCCACAAGTTGTTCAATAAAAAATGGGGCTTTGGTTCGTTAGCAATAACTGAGCAGTGGAAATTTGTGAAAAACATTTACTCATGTTTTCCCCTTAAATTTCAGCTCAGAACATTAAAGTGTTAGAGCTATTTATTTTTTATTACAGTTACATTTTTAAATGGACCAACACGAGTAAATTAGCAATAAGCTCCAAAATATATCCAGACCTCCTCTACAACTGACCAGCAAATTATTTTTTTGTGAATGAAAAAAAAAAAACAGAAACATATAAAAGCATAACCCCCATGAGATGCTAGGGAAGTTGATGCATTAAAAAAAGGAAAATGAGCTCTGCTCTTTCTTCTTGTGAAGAAAAAGAAGAAACCCAAGTACTGAAGTTAAAGCCTAGGTTGGTGGGTATGTCGGAACTCCAACTGTGAGAGTTGAAAGACTGAAATACTTCCAGTTAAGTAAGTAGAAGCCATTAAAAGTCATGTCACTGTGCTTCTCTCTTATGAGTAACCGCTATAATCACTGGTGATGTGCACCATCTCCATGCATGCTACATATTCACAGTTCACCAACTATTTAACACCCTTGCGTCTTGCCTCTAGCTGCTTCGAAACATGTGCCCTGCATATGAAACAGGCCTGTGTAATCCAATCATGAAAACGTTTGCCCTAAAGAGCCACATTGCTTGCCTATGCATGTTGATAATCCTGTTTATATAATCCATGTAATGTTGGTTGGAATAAACCTTCCGAGTGACATTTAACCACTTTTGATGCAAACATATTATGCAGCAATTAATAATTTTAGGCCTTACATGTAACATCCTGTGTGAATTTACCTCAATACACTAATGAATGATGCAGAAGGGGTCAGGCGCAGACACTGAACAGATTCCCAGTACTCTTGCATCACGATTGAACTCTGGAGACTCCATCCGGCTCTGATGAATGGATAGTGTAATGAGGAGGCACACAGCTGTAGCACAGTGAAGTAAACCCAGCCCAGAGAGTTTGCAGGTCACAGGAAGGAGGGAGAACGCTTCATGCAGGCATGTAGCGATGCTGATAATGGAAGAAGTCATCTCAGCAGGAGTCTGCCTGGAATTACTAGCTTTTTTATGAAGTTCTATGACTAGGAAATGCTAATAAGACTTTTGATAAGGCATAGGGCCAAGTCAGAGTGCAATGTGCCATGCCAAGGAGGTATAAATGCACGAGCTGCAATAGGCTGTTGGTTTTCTTTGACTGGATAGAGATAAAAGGGACATTAACAGGATACGTCACCTCTGGAAAGATGAATGTGTATTTAAAATGGGTCATTTATGAAGAGAAATGTGAAATTATTTTTGAATTTGTAGCTTTCTAGACTGAGCAAAGCCAGAAAATGTATTTTTGGCTTATGTGGATAAAAGACAACATCTCCCAGAATGCACTTGCTTCGCTGCCCTAGCAGGCCACGCCTACTGGTAAAAGAGCGTAGTAGTTTTGAGATCGCCTAAATTGTCCAGGATTCAGGCTTTTGCGTTCTACAGTCGACATTCATTATGTTTACTGTGGCAGCAGGACAATTCTAGGGCTGTGGGGAGAACAGCAGAAGCTGGTAATGTGATTAACGATGAGCGAAATGTGAGAAGCACCGGTCTCGGATCTCTCACGGAGGAGCAGGATTTTTTTTTTTTTTTATGTGTTTTCAACCTGCCCCCTATATGGGCAGGTTAAAACATGCGGGACAGCCCCTACTACTGACTGTAGTCTTTAGCCTCTGGCCAAAAAATCCTCAGATGACGCAAAATGACCATTTTTTTTCATCAGAGCGACGCCTTTGTTATTGTTTTGATTATGCAACTTCAAGCGGCGAAAATGCAACTTCTAGCAGCGAAAATATCATAACGTCCCTTAATATTGCATAATGAATTTTGCATGCTCATAGTCATTTCCGAAAACATGTTTACATGAACTTTACTGTCATTTTCACACAAACTTAGTTAATCGTAACTTTTTTCCCAAATATATAAATGTAATCTTTCAGCAAATGCTCAAATTGATATAATACCAGATATTTTTACCACATAGTATTATGTAATGTTGAGTCAGGGGTGTTGTAGATCCATTTGCAGAAGTTTAGACTTCCTTTTACAGTCCAATTACCCATGTAAATACTATGTACTTATTTTAGTAACTACAATTACTGGGTAATAACTACTATCTAACCCTGAACCTACCCCTGAACCTAACCCTGTTCCAATGTACTTACCTTATACTAGCCAGTTCTTTGTAGGTAAGTACACTGTAAGTACCCTGTAAGTACTGTGCTGTAAAAGGAAGCATTACCGAAGTTTCTTTGTATGCAATAAAGCAGAGAGAAGCAGACATGAACAGAAACAGGCACAGATAAAGGAACAATCCAGGGCTCATAATGAAACAGGCTAAGTTCAATGCAGGTAGCAAAGGTTCACAGAGTCGAGAGTCCAGGCAGAGATCTAAGGTCCGGATAATAACAGGAGAAAGGGAATAACGCTTGGTTATGTCTGCCAAGACAAAACAAGGCTTTGCAAAGCAACAATGAAAGAGACAGTCTAGATAAAGGGGAGATAATGATGAACAGGTGACTGTGATGAGGGGGATGAGATGAACCAGGTATACAGATATATATACATTGAAATTTTGTTTTATTGTTATGAGCCAGAATTGAAATACTATTCTGCATTAAATCAATCTGTTTATTATTTTACTATAAAGTAAAGTGGTGCATAAAGTGAATTCATATGGATTTCCAATCCAAGATGTTACTTTGCGACCAAAGGTTGTGGCCTTCATGTCAGTGAAGTTTGTCATTCAGTGCCAATCAGAGATTACCACAGGCCATGATTTGCCTGTCTAGTGACGGAGCACCTGTCACAAGTGGCAATCTCTCAACCTACATCTGCATGCTGTGCTATGCCACTGCATGTCCAGTTTCTCATTATCTCTGTGCCCTTTTACTGCCCACATGGCTCTGTAAGTGGGTCAGAGCTGCTTACATTTGCAGTCTCCAAAGTCCCAAATTTCTATCCATGCTCATTGAATCAGTTAGGCTGTGACCCAGAAAGCACTGCTGTGGCTGTCCAGACAGAAAGGTTCAGAAAGGATTTGACTCTAGGGTGCTCGACTGCGCCACCTGGGACCTTTGACAGCAAAGATATACCTTAGACCTACAACACCTTGATTTAGACAAGAGGGGCTCCCACACACAGAGACATAGTATTTCAATATAAAAGTACAACAATATTTCTTAAATAATTCAGTAAAACAGTCTGGGATTTGTTTCTCAGAATAGTATGAGACAAATACAGATTATGCCCCATAGGCCAGCCAGAGGGAGGTCAGTCGGCTGCCACCAGGAATATCAAAATGCAAACAATAATGGCTTCAATGGGTCAGCTGTTTGGGAGAGGTTACCTGTCCTGGAAGAAGTGAGACTTGACACCACCCGTGCTGCTGAATTCTGTTGCCTATTCAGACGCACGCACACACACACTCTTAGGCACCACAAAATAATGAGTCACTGCAAATAGTGAGGTGCATGTTACCACTAAAAATATGTGTGATGCGCGAAGAGGACACAAATCCGGCGACCTGTAAATGATTGTTAATTTGCTTGAATTTATAAGTCTAATGATTTATTTGTACATCTATTTTTAAGGACTTTTGTTATGATACGACCTTGATGTGTGCCTACCTATTTTTACAGTCTATGGTGCCAAGATGAGTGTTTAAAAGCGCGCTCTGTTTCCGCTATGTGTGTGTACACTTTCGTGAAGGACGCAGCTTGCATACATGATGGTTTTCTCTTCCCATGAAGTTTTTTGTGCATCCCACTTAAGGGTTATAAGCTCTTACTGTAGCTACCCCACTGAAATGATGGCCTTGTACTCCTTAAACAGATGTTTATCGTTTATGTAATTGTATGTTTTTTTGTGATGTTGGAGTGATACAGTGATTGTTTTTATTGGTTGTTTGTGCCGTAGCTCTTGCTATGTTGAGTTTCACGAATGAAACGCTTATGGAAACAACCAGACAAGGCCATCATTTCAGTGGGGTAGCTAGTCGACCTACCCCCAGAAACAGCTTCAACACTGGTTCTCAGAAGAGAAGGGAAGATTGGTGTTCATATTAAACCTAACAGATTGGATCAGGCATAAGCAAAACTACATGTTAGCATTACACAACACATTACCACAACAAACTACTGGGGCAGCCATTACCATACCTATTGCTGTGGACATACAAAAGAAGAAAACCAACCACGCCCAAGTTTAGGCCAGATCAGACGGGCCAATAACGAAAATAAAGAAAACAAAATGAGGCAGGAGCAACAATCTTTCTGTCAGGGAGAAACAACCACAATTAAAATCCATTATATACATTAAATATAACCTTAACCAGTATTTACATTAGTTATATCTTAAAGAGAATCCGTCACCTTACACCGAATGAAAGCCTACAAATGTACAGATAGCTATCTTTTTTTTTAAGAGTGGATGGGTTAACAACGCTGTTGTATGAAAGAGGAGATATGTTCATAATCAAAGCAAAGGTCTGTTTGCAGCTATAACGTTACACAAAGTGACATATGTTCCATCGTGTGATGAAGTATTCATCTAAAATATGTACACCCTGCCTACTGGCAAAAGACAGCTTGATAAATAGTACAAAAATAAAACTTATGTCTAATGCCAACTGTATCTTAGCAGGATGTCAAACATTGTAGCCTACCTGCTTATCCACTCCACATAGCACCAGACAAGAGCAGCAAAATAACTAATCATGTTAGAAATACTAAGAAAATTTAAATATTCCATATTTTAAAGCATCAATCTGATGCATTTTGAGATGCTTTTTTTTTTTTTTTTTTTTTTTGCCAACCAGGGGAGAGTAGGAGAAACTTAACTTCAGCCATTAGTCAAATATATTATGGCCTCCATAGAGTTAGCTTTATATATCGAATTATACCGATCCAATACCAGCTCAATTTCTATAACTCTGTGTTGAACTGATAATCCCTATTTTGTGTTAAGCACAATGTACTTAATACAGACAACTTCATTATAAAGAAAAACAACAAATAAAAAATAAAATAAATAAATAAAATAATAAATATGATCATAACCTATGACAAAAAAAAAATCTATTATAAACTAGATTAGTGGGTAACTCTAGTAACTCAGCAGTAAAATGTAGTTTAAAATAACCAAGTGCACAATAATTGTATAAAATCTGAACATTTAGTGAAAAAAAAAACTATTTTGTCAGGAACAAAAAAGAGACACTAAATCTGTTAAAATGTTTTCATGTATTAAGTTTAGCAGAACTGCTTCTTCCTTGATTTTCCGCTAGCAACTACAAGCCAAAGTCCTTTTCTTTGTTACTGTCTCCACTTCTTATAATATTACTCGACATTCTCTGTTACGATTCACGCTACAGTAGCATTTTTCGACAAGGCAGCACAAATCATCAGAACACCGGCTGCGTCAGACTCAGCGCTGCTAGCTGTGATGTTCTCACAACAAAACTTTCGATCCCTGGTTCCCTGGAACAGTTTAAATTGTAGCTAAATGTCTAGCGTCCTTGTCTTTCTGTAACTTTCTTTTTGCAAAACCACTCAATTGACGTCTGTCCATGTTTGATTTAGATTCATTTTCTGTAGCCGTTAAAAAAAAAATGAATGACACATTTGTGCGTACTTGTGGACCAACTCAACTCTGACAGATTGAGGAGGGGGGAGTGATAGTGGTTATGTAATCTTTATTTATTTATAATGTATTATTATTGTTATTATTGTTAAATTAGTGTTCATTAATGAGCTATGTATGGTCTTTCAAGAATTTCAAGTTAATAACAGCAATTTATGAAAAAAATAACAATATTGTTTAAGCTTGTCATGTGAATGGTTGGTGCCCCTGGGCACTGGCCCAAGTTCCCTTATGGATTATCCGGCTCTGGTTGTAGCTGCCGGGCATCTTTCTCGTCCTTGTATTGACTCTCACTCTCCTCCTCTTCCTCGTCGTCCCACCTCCTTGCCTAGATCTCACTAATCCACTGCCTCTCTGTCCTCTTCCTCTACCTCTACTTCTTCCTCCTCCTACTATTGAATCATCTGATGATGATATCGAACAATGCACATACTTCAAAAAATATAACGAGTAAACAAGGCATAACTACTAATTACAATAGTTCATGTTTTTGACGCTCATTACTTCATACTGTAACTTTCGTTTGTTTCGAAGTGTCAAATTGAAGTTTGTTTGAAATAACAAACCTGTTCACTTGAAGGTGAACTCGACAAAGTGTTTTTAGAAGACATCCTGTCATAGCTTTTTGGTACATAACGGCTACCGTAGTTACAACGCGGATTTGAAAACACGAAGCTCTGCTTGCCATGTAAGCAAACAAATCAGATATTCCCCATTAAATGCAAGTTAAAATGTGCGTGATTATAGGTGCGATGGAAGAAAGGATACACACAGTGGAGCAATACGGAGGTCTCATGTCTTTTCAATGTTTGGGGCGGAAGAGTCCAGGCAAAAGTGCAGGTTTGTTGGAAACAAATCCGTACTTGAAGACATTTCACGAGAGATGGGGAGGAATGCGTTCAAGCGCTCATGGCTACAGTGCCTCTCCTCTTTTTCTCCGCCGTAGAACCAATGTTTTGATGACTTTTCAAAATATTGTGGAAAGAAAAACACTGGACTTTATTCGCATCTGCATCCATTGCATTTCGTGCTGTTTTACTTCAGTTTCCGGGTCAGAACTTCTACATTTGGTAGGTTCAGCAGTGTAGTGTAAATGCAAAAATCGGATCCGAGTCACTTTTAAAAGATGATTTAAGCGGGTCGTCAAAAAAAAATCGGATATAGTTCGAAAATCAGATTTGGGCATCAAGACCTGCAGTGTAAATGCAGCCATTATGCATCCAATCGCACAACAACCGTGAACTGGCATGTAGTTTACACCTAAAAATACCAACTTTTGTATATTAAAACTGGCGACATCCTGAAAACGTCCTGGCATGATCCTTGATTAATTTACTGGGTTTCGTCGACCAGGGAACGACATTCTTGCCCGTCAGCCAGTACTTGTGACACCACGTGCAGCATGTACATAGCGACTTCCAGCCAAGACCTTCGGTAGATCAAAATATACTACCCGGAAGCTTCTGGTGCACCGTCAATCATCTGTTGTCAAACAGTTAAGCCTGTTTTATGCTTCTGTGTTGAATCGACGGCGTACCCCTGCAGACCCCTATGCCGTCGACGCGAACCCCTCTCAGACCCCTCCGCTGTAGCTCGACGTGCACCTCCAAAAATTTGTGGTGCATAAAAAAAATGCATAGCTTTTCAATCGAGGGAACCCATGCGCCGCTAGCTTCCGAATTGTCCTACAAAGTGACGTCATCACTTCGGCAGTCTATTGACGCTAATGAATAACTAGCCACTTGCAAGCTAACTAGAGGGCGTGGCTGTGGGAAAGAGGGATATGGTTAGCCTAGAAATCTAGCACGCACCCTAGCGGCAGCAAAAATTATTTTGCTGCAAAGTGTGGTCTAGCAACTCTCCATTGACTTTTTAGCTGGAAAACCCCAACTCTGGTAGGGCCAATCACATTGTGTATAGAGTCGGCGAGCGGGCTTAACAAAATGATGACAGAGTTGCGACGGTCAGAGCCAGCTCAGACATATTCGGTTTTAAGTCGTTCATCCTCGGATGCGGCCGGCGCCGCGAGCGCTGTTACAAAAAAGCTTTGGCGAAACGATCGTCTTGTCATATTTGCCACGCTTGTGCTGTGTCGTCGAGGATAAAGGCTTTACTCTGTGTCAGCGCGCGTTCTGATCGGGGCACGGACCTATCCCAAATCATCTCCACCTCTCCGAAGCGCCACTACTCCGCCTCCATTTCCCTTGTAAGCTGATATTAGTATTTAAACATTCTCTATGATATTATTTTTTTTAATGACACACTGTCTCTTTCTCTCTCATACACACACAAACACACACATACTGTCTCTTTCTCTCTCACACATATGTAGGCTAGTTATAAACTCTTTATACTTTTAATGATTAGTGTTTTGAAACTTTGTGGGTCGTGTAAAAAAACAACAAAATCCCTTATTTTGGGGATGGATTCTGGGAAATCTCCCTAATTTTCAGTGTTCAATGTTGACAGCTGGACTGGATACGGTAAAAGTTTAATATATCAACTTGCTCTGCTCAGTACGTCACCTTCTTCGTTGCTCTGATTGGCTTTAGCGATATCCAATTGTGTGCAGAGAGAATTTGAAAGACAACCGTTTTTTTTCCGCCCCTCGAGGAATATATAAAAAAATATTTTCTACATATTTTACAAGTTGTTTATATATATATATATATATATATATATATATATATATATATATATATATATGTGTGTGTGTATATGTGTGTGTATATGTTTTATGATAGATAGCTAGATTTGAGCTTCTTGAATGGTTGTACAGTTAGAGAGACCAATGCAATCTACCATCAGAACAAAAGCACTATATTTAGAAATTGTGTCAAGCAGATCATGCGTTGCAATTCATGTGTTGCGAAGTGCAGCTTGACACGTCCACTTCATTTCGCACCTAATTTTCAGGAGAAGGTTATATTGAGATAGTCAGCTTGTTTCCCTTCACATCTGCATATTACATGTCCTGAGAGATTTATTGCGGATAAATTAGGGCATCTTTGATCCGACGGACACATCTGTCATTCATTAATGTTGTCACAGAGTCTCGAGGATACTGCCAGCTGAGGCTCTCCCAGGAGAAGATGTCTCTCTCTGTCTTTTTTATGATGCTCAAGATAAAAACACAATTAAAACATTAGCTGGAATGTTCTGCTTAAAACATTTTATTTTTCCCTCAAATGAGCACTGCAATTAAGAACGTGAAAACTCCGTCATCCTGGCAGGGGCTGTAATGGAATCTGGCAGCTCCGTGACAGGGGTGATTACGAGAACTTTAATTGACAACCTGTCATTCTTCCAGTGTTTCCGACAGACACAGTGTATTGTTTCATCATTTGCAAAAGCTTAAGAATTCTTCTAAAATGCATGGTGCTAGCGAACCGCCGTAACCCCACAGCGTGTTTTAATCACACTCCCCATGCAGCTTCGATGACCCGTAGAAATGCAGAGATGGCAGCGGGACGCAGGCAATAAAGACTCACCATGCCCTCTTCAGCAATTCTTAAATAGTGATGAGGTGCTCATAAGCAGAACTGCTAGAATAATATGCCCTCAGAAAGCGTCCATACCTGTGCAGCCATGCCTAAGTGGACGTCTGCAGCCTGATGTGAAATTAAAAATTCACCTCTTACTGTGACTCTAATTAAAAACACTTGAATCAACAATTTTGCATGCAAGACAGTACTTCAGGAAGAGATGCCTGGTGGGTTTGCCTTTTTTGCCAAGCATTATTAGCATACTCTTATTGTCTATTCCTCTGTTTAGAGCTGGCACATGAACTTTCTCATCTCTGATGGTTTGGAGCGCTGCTCGGTTTCTCTCCTCCAAAGATTTTCGAAATGCTTTAATCTAAATGCATAGATACTTGCAGAAGCGGAGTACTGCGAAAACCGCCATGTACGTGCATTTGTTCTTCTGTTATTTTCAGACGATGCTCTTCAGACCTTTGAACCTACTGAAAATATAATGTATTCAGAATGAACCAAACCACCATCCCTGGGATTGTTGGTGGAATCCTTTAAGGTTGGCTAAACAAAAAAGAAATAGGAAAAAAAAATCAATGGCTCTAAAAAGAAATTTCTTATTCAAAAGCGAGACTGGTTTTTGCTTGCGTTTGTATATTACTTGTCGAGTGACCGCTTTGAGCCTTAAACATTGATTTACAGAATCTTTCTTTGATTTTTTTCCTCATATGTGTTTATTAATCAAATTATGCGTTTTTCTTGTGGATGGATGAAAAAGATATAGAAAGATAAATAAAGTGCTTACATCCTCTTGCTTTTCCAATTGTTCTGCACCTGAGTCTTTTGAAATGTGTAAATATGCAATTCTACTGACTGTATGGTGCTTTATTTCTGTTTATTTTGCTGTCAGCGAGTGTAAAGATGGTCAGGACAGGTTGTTGTTTCAGGAAGCAAACCAGAGCAGGCAAAACTTGTTGGAGTGACAGAGTTCCTCTCCAAAGAAAGCACATTAAAATGCAAAATCGACCCCATCTGGGTTTGATTTGCAATGTAAATCCACTTTGTTGCGAACACAGAAACATGATTGTAATCCCAGTATGAGAAACTCTTTGTTGAAGTGCAGCCATGATCTCTTTCTTGTCTTTTTTCCCAAGAACTTTTTTTTCACCCAAGATAAAAGTTAATTGAATCTGGATCCTAATCTCTTCTGAGATGTGTCAGAGGGAAATACAAAAAAAAAAAAAAAATATTAGTGCAGGGTTACAGAAATCCCCCATCTCTCTCTCTTTTTTTGCCCTCTGGGATTGGGAGCAATCTCAAGGCTGTTTTGCCAGATTAGGTCTTTGGTGTTCTTAACTGAATGCCTCTTTTATCATGAATGCCGGGGTCTTTTTCTTTCTCTGCCTGCCTGGGAGGGGATAGTGGGATGCGGCCTGGGATGTCATGATCAGCCACCCTGCTCAGCTCTGCCTGAGTGTCCTCTCTTGTCCTGGAGGGGCTGACACTGAGCTGAGACTCAACAGATGACCCACACAATCACTGCACCTGAAAATAATATAGTGTCCCCTGGGCTTCTACCATCACAGTGTTTTCTTTGTTCTTTTCCAAAAAAAAAAAAAAAAAAACTACATAACACTGAAATCTGTTCCTGGTGTTCTATGTATGGAGACTGTAAATACATGTGGGATTTTCCATATATATGTGTGTTCTATATATTTAAGTATATATATATATATTTTATAGAAGTCAATGTATAATGCATGTGATGCACTGGCACACAGAATAATTGATTTTCTAGTTTGTTGTTGTTGTATTGTTTTGTAGGTGATTTCTTAAGGTCTGAAGAAAAGTGTATGAGAACATGTTGCTTAGCTGTCAGTGCACCCATATAGTGCTAAATTATTTACCAGACTGGGGCTACCAGTGAAGCAGAGAGAATATTGTAGTTAGGGAGCATTCACATTAATGAATATTGAATAAGATTCCAGAGTTTAGTAAGATTTTTAAATGGCTCCGCTGTTCACATCAAAATACTAAGAATGTTCTCTGACAGCTTGCTGAAGAGCAATTTAGAATTAAAAATCTGCACTTCTGTACAAAAGTTTGGTAAAATAATATATATATATATATATATATATATATATATATATATATATATATATATATATATATATATATAATTTTTTTTATAAATTATTGAGCAGTAAATCAGCATATTGTGATGATTTCTGAAATAGTGACACTAAAGACTGGAGTAATCATGCTGAAAATTCAGCTTTACCATTACAGGAATAAATTGCATTTTGTAAAAATATTTGTATTACTTTATTACTGTATTAGTAAGCAGGGCCACTGATAATGTCAGATAAACAGTTATGGCACATTCACTAGTGAGGGACGAAACATTAAATATATGCTTTACATTGACTAAGGCCTGCCAGTACTTTTGACTACAAATCTAACTTGGTCCTCAAATACATTACGATATTTTCACGTAAAATCTATATTATAGATAACCTTGCATGAAAATACCATATGAAAAGTTAATGCAGGATTGAAAATGTTTTAAAACAACATAAGGGCACTAATTTAAGTATAAAGTGAGCGTTTCATGGACTGCTCGATAAAAACAGCTTTTTTTTCAACATCGCGTCATGTTAGGGAGCCTCAGCCTCGGCTCAGTGCACAGTAGGCTGGTATTCAGTGAGAGCGGTCGTCAGTCAGTGTGCTTTCGGTAGTTTTTGTATTTTAATTTGTCATCGTCATGTCAGCCTGTCAGGACTTCAAGATGGAGTCCACAGTTTCCATTACAATTCCATTTCCATTTCCAATCTTGCCAATGGCATCAAATAGTGTGATATAGGTAACTCAGTCATGCCCTAAATAGAGGCAACTTGTAATTGAAAAACAAAATTGGTTGTTTAAATTATCAAATCTTAAATTTTATGTTTTAAAATTAAAAGATGTTAACATTTTCAAAAACTGTAATTCAACGGTATTTTACTGTAAAATTATATCACAGTTTTTACCGTGTATGGTAAGGAAAACTTTCTGTTAAAACAATTAACAGTTTTGCACTGTAGCATTTTTACCAGTATTTTACAGTTGAAATCACGGTTATTTTTTACAGTGACTCAAGTATAGTTTTTAAACATTTAATAGTATAAATCTACCCAAAAAAATACTGTCTGCTGGCCATAATAATCTGTACAATATTGGGAGCACAGTGTATATCGTTAGCGAACGTGGATATCTATAATCACATCTCCAAAAGACACCTGTCCTGTTCTCCACTGGTTCTCCTCACACCACAACTCTATTTGTCTCTGACCATTCTCTAACATTCATCCTGGCCTTTCCCTGCTCTCTTTAGCATAGCAGGCTCACAACTTTATGGCTTGCGTCCGTAGTTACGAGTACTTCCCTCAGCGTCTGAAATGTCATTGAATCCATTGTTTTCCTGTTGTTTGAATCGACCACTCTCCCTGCTCGATTACGTCACGCCCGCAATACCCATTTTCAGACACGAAGTAAAATTTTCTCTAAAAACGACTCCAGAAGCTTTTGTAGCGTATTTATACGTATATTTTAAAGAAAATCTAGTTCCTACATTATTTGTCTATGCATTGACTCGTTGGGTCCTCTAACCTGCAATATGCCCTTTAACTTTATAACGTTGCACCCTCTCTATAAGTTATAAATAGCTACTAAGACAATATAACCGGTAACTAACGGAACATAATATAATTCAAGTAATTATTCTAGCGATATGTAGGCCTAATGCTAGATATGGTTTGCTAGTACATTTGTAACGGGGTTCAGTTGATATGGGAAGAAGGACGGCGAACCGGCAAACGTTCAACAAGTTTTATAATAAATAAGCCAAGCCAGCAGCCCCTCATGGACAACACACAAAACCGAACATAAAATCACAACGTAAAGTCAGGCATGTTCCTCTCTGATCTGTTGCTCCTCCTTTATGCTTCCGCTTCTCTTTGTGAGGTGCGAGACCGGTGTGTCTCACAGGTGTCGTTCATTATCACTCATGCCCACTCATGTCTGTGTCCCTCAGCCTCGTCCTGCTCACCACAATATTATTTCAGCAACATGACAAGCCATTTAGCAGGTTTCAATTGTTGCTTTGCACAGTGCTTGACATTTTATCTACATGTCACGCGGCTAAAGTTTTGACACCATTGAGTCAATGGGCTCTGTCTAATTCTTTCTTTTTCGCTTGTTTATCGTCATCGTTTTTGTTCCCCTTTAAAAGCAGGTGCCACTCAAGAAATTGGCAGTTTAGGTTGTTTCTCTGCCAATAGCACAGCTGCAGGACACCGGCAATCTTCGAGTTTTGTTTGAACGACGGTACGCGACACTGACTGACACTGCTAAGACATTCCTCTTGGCTCTGATTGGTTGTTTCTGACCAGGAGCGTGATATTTCTGCAAATGGCATTCATACTCTTGTTATCCCAAAATGTGAATATCTGAGGAATGTTCTGCCCACTGAGCGTCAGCCAGAAAAGCGTCTCTGGGCATGCATAAGGAAAACTGGGTGTGCTACATTTATTGTGTCAGAAAAATCAGATTAATTGTGCAAAAAAAAAAATTACTGACCCGGCGTAATGTGTTGACTTTACAGAATAGACTGGTCTGATGTGTAAAACTATACTCCGGGCTTGCGTCATAAACATATTACTAGGCCTATATAAAATATAACTCAGGGGCTCAACATTAAGGCTTTGTCATTCATTCACTTTATTCATTCAAAAAAATTGCTTGTCTAGAAAAAAAAACTAAAAAACTTTTTTTGTTTGTGTGTGTGTGTGTGTGTGTGTGTGTGTGCGTGTGTGTGTGTGTGTGTGTGTGTGTAATGAAGCCTAAATATAATTTATTCTGAAGCAATGTTTTCATCAGTGTTCAGTCAGCTTTACATATTTAATTCTGCATATTTATAATATTTAAAGCTTTATAAAGAGTGATTGTCCCTAATTGGTTAAAATATGTGCTTTATTATTTCAATTGAATCTTATTGATCAAATTTAAGAATTTAAAATGAAAGATGAGACACTATGCTGTTACCAATCAAATTAATTAATTTGCACTGAAAAAATACAACTGCATTAAATAATGTTATGAAACTGTGTAAAATATTTTTTGAATATACAAATATGGCATTGGGAAGAATGATAGCTTACTTTTTTGAACACAAAACTCAAACCACCAGTAGGGGCGGCAGGTGACCGTCTTAATGATTGAGTAATTGAGTCATATATTCAATTGATTAGTTCAAATGGCTGAATCGTTCATTAATGGGGCAGTTGTTTAAATGGGCAATTGAATCTTTGACTCAACCAATTCATTCAAAGCGCAGAATGGAAGTGACTTGATATTAATTACTTGAATATTGAACTGTCAATTTGAAATCAGTGTCACATTTTCAATTGTGATGGTATTCACCACTCGTGGTCATGTGATGTTGCTGAACCATATCATATGTTATAAAACTCAACCTTATTTTTTAACTCCTGTAAGGTCATTAAGATTCTTTTGTGTGATCTGCTCTCATTTGTTTCCATTTCTCCTCATGAGGCGCAAGCCTGAAAAGCACAATCTTGTTATCGATTCAGTCAGCGGCTGTTTGCGGACTCGATTGGCAGGTTCGAATGTCGGCATATTTATATATTATATATATATATATATATATATATATATATATATATATACATAATATATATAATATACAATAATAAGTAAAAAAATAAATGTATTTTAAATGTACGAATATTGTAAGTAAACAACAATAATGCAAGTTTAGAAAAAACATTTTTATTCAGACTTTAAAAAAAAATCTATCTATTTTTAGGTGTGCCAGCTGCCACTGTGGGTGGTGCCACTGGCACACCCCTGGCTGACGCCTCCTACTGTTTTCTAGATAATGATAATGAATAACAATTGGAATAATTAATCTGTCACATGTCCAACAAGGTTATACTTTGCTCTGAACTGTAACAACACCATTCTCCCTAAACTTAAATTCCCTTGCCTTTGTTCAGACAAGCTGTTCAGACTCAAATTCAAAATAAAAGAATTTGCTCAGACTGTTAGATCTTTGTTTTCTCCAGCAGAGAGCGATTTCAGAAGACCACAGGACTGAATGTGAGAAAAGTAGAAAAAAATCTGAGGGCAGTCACTTCTCTGCCAGAAACCATATTAAAACTGGTCTTACTTTTTCAATTTTCAGTTGGAAGAGGGGAGGGAAAAGTCATTAAACTCTAAAGCTTTCCCTCTAATAAAAATGCATGAGGCTGAACTGTTTTGAGAAATGTAATTATTAAAAGCAAACATTGTACCAAAATATATTTAAATCCAGCCTATGTGACTGTTACATTATCAGAAGTAGAACAAATGTCTCTTCAATGTCTCATTTAACCTGACTTTCTCTCCCTTCTTGCATCCAGCTGAGTTTATTACAGTAAATCAAACTTAACGTCGATGTCTGAAGCCCAAGAGCGTACAATGTGATTTACGTAGTTACTAATTTTTATTTTATTTTTTTATGATCAGAACTGATGGCCAGCCAAATTTGATGTATTGTTGGAGTCTCAAGATACTTTTAGGCACTGCAGGATTTATTAAACTCTCTACTGGGAGAACAAAAATGCTCTTTCATATTTTACACTGTCATTTTTTATTCACGCTAGCTGTGTATTTGTGCACATTTTTACTGACAGAATGCTAAAAAAATGTCTAAGCTGCCTGTCATTTACAAACCTTGACTGCAATGGGAAAGGTGGTATTTCACATGCTCAGTCCTTACCACCTGACCAATTAGATGTAAGAGAACCACACAAGATGGAGTCTGCCATAAGGAGCAGGTACAAGCCTCACAGCAGTTGCTAAGCAACAGAATCTATCTGTTATTGAGAACTTGTTGCCAGTGAGCCACTATATATTTATATAAGTGTGTATATGTCAAGCAATAGTTTGAAGGAAAAATAAGGCAATCTGTCCCCTCTAAAGAACAGAATCAATATAATGGACGTGTTCTCTCTTCATCTTTATTTGATTCTTTTGGTGCTTCTATTTATAGGAATGGTAGAAAACGTTGGCAAATCATGTGTAGAATATGGAGAATAATGAAAGGTGGAGTTCAGTTGTGCAATGCTTTAAAGTGTTTATGTAACCTATCCTGATGTTTTTTTTTTCCTGATAGATCCGTCTTTAGGTCTGTGTGACCTGTTGAATCCTTTTGTAATTTGTAACAATGCTGGTAAAATTGTGAATATTGTGTTTGTTTTTATGGAATATTTGCTTGGCCATCAAGTCCCTAAAGACACCTAAACTGGCTTCATGACCATTCCTCATAGATTTTCAACCAGCTTTGTATTGTTAAAGTGACAATGTGTAATACAAATGAACAATTTGCATGTTACCTCTAACCCACAATTCTCTATTTGTTTATCTGTTGTTTATCTGTTTATGTGTCTACAAAAGCATCAAGAGGACTTTTGACAGTGGTTTTGTTAAAATTACAGATCGTATTTATTAGGGCTGGGTAAAAAAATATATATTTCTCGATATTAATTGATTCTCATTTTTACTAACCGATATTGATTCTTAAACCTCAAGAATCGATTAGTCATCCTGTTTTCATTTGATGAATGAATGGAACATTGTAGGGCTGCATTCCAAGCGCAGTCATACCAAGAACGTCATATAACTGACGTCCTTGGGCGTCTTTGACCATACTGTCAACATCCGCCTTTCTAGGGTACCCTTAAACGTCGGTTAGATGATGCTATCGATCCTAACCCTGACCCCAGACCTAAACCTACCCCGCATACCCCTCACCTAACCATCATTAAAGGTAAAGCGTCAGTTGTATGACGGCCCGGGATTGTCATGTAACCAACGTTTCAGGGTACAATAAAAAGGCGGATGTTGACGTATGGTCAAAAGACATCCTAAGACGTCAGTTAAATGACTAATTGGGATGAGACTGTGTTAAGCGTATCCTATCCAATAAATCGTGAATAATCTTTGTGCTTTGTTACTATTATTATGAAATAAAGTTTCAAATTTCAAAGTAGGTCCATTTTCTTACGAAATTCAAAAACATAAATAGCGTTTTGGCGCTGTGGCGTGCGATCGCTCTGGCTCAGCTCAAGAGAAGCAGCAGCACATGATCTTCTCTTCCGCCTTAATATCAGTTACTCCGCCTTAATAATACCAGTTACAGCGCCAAATAAACATGAATGAGCATCTGAAAGTGTGTTAAAAGATAGAGTACAACTTATCGAAATCCGTATCGTCACATGGAATCGCTCAATCAGTGTTTCATCCGTGGAAAGACGTCAGTTAAACAGCTCGTAAACAATGTCATGTAACGTCACATTTACTTCAGAAAAACCATGTGACCATAAAATTAGTCAGTTATTCAGCTAGAAAAATTAACTCTTAGAGAGGAGAATTTTGCTAAATATATGAACCATATTACATATTCATTAGAATTTTTAATGTTATTCAATATTTAATGCATGTTGGAATAAATCAGGCAAGTTTTTATGACAGCCACCATTTAAATGTTTAGATTTCATATAACTTTCTTATTATAAAAAATAAATGTGTCATTTAAGTGTTTGTATAGCTACAAACCAGTTCATTTTTATCTTCAATATCATAGGCCCATAGTTTACAGCATTAGATAAGAGATTTGTTTTCCTTCAGAAATTTTGCCATGTATTGTACCTTATATCCAAAATAATTGCTTCGTAATTGAAATCGGAATCGAATTGCAAGCTGGTGAATTAGAAATCAAATCGAATTGTGAAATCTGTGTCAATACCCAGCCCTAGTATTTACACATTTTTGTCTGCAGACTGCCTCATGGACAGTTGGGTTGACGGAGGCCTTGGATGGCATAGGCCAAAGTGCATTATGGATGTTGAAGTTTCGAGAAGTTTTTGGCAAAAGGAAGCGTCACAGCCCACTTTCTCTGTTTTGTCTGGTCATATTGCACCATTTTAGCTCTCCCTGTGCTGATACAAGGCATGTAATATGTACATATGAAATTTGATGTATGTTTGTTGCCAGGGACTGGAACATGATAAAAACAAATGAGAACAATGACAGCAAGGACATACATCAGAAAACAGCTGCAATTGGAGTATGCACTCTGTTTGTAAAGGACACACATTGACACTAGATTCATCAACAGTTTTATAAATCTGTTGAGCAAGCTAGGGATAGGCATGTGTGTTTGTCTTTGTCATTGTTTTCACCTGTCCTTGAGGAAACCGAAAATATTTTCTCAAGAAGTGTGATGGCCTTTCGTTCTCTCAGGGATGTTGGACAGGAAATGCAAACTAATGAGTGTAACAGACAGAGATGGAGAATGAATTAGGGGATCATAAATTAAAGTTACACGCCTGGCTCATCTGCTTTCATGAAAAACAGGGCTGTTTATCTATGGCCCCTTTTCTGTGTATGTAATTAATACATAAAATATTATATCAATCCTGCTGCCCACAGCTGTTTGGTTCAAAGGGAGTTTTGTATCATGGCAGAGTGCCCAGGGCCCAGCGCAGGAGAAAGCTGTGCCAGTTTTGCCAAGGGCTGACTGAACACAGGAAGGAACTGCACTTTGTAATTCAGCGGAGGATAAAGCTGAGAGTCCTATGCTTGTGGACCATACTCCCCCCCCCCCTTGCACCCAACCCATCAAATAGTCAAATGGGATTTCAAATGGATTGCTTTTATCATAAGCACACCATTGTCCTGTATTTGTTTTTGTTTTTGTCAGTGGTTTTGTCTTCTGACCTGATGGTTGTTTTTGTTTATTATCGCCACTATGTTTGGTTCCCTGCTATCTCATTTGCATTCTCCTCTGACAGGATTACCTCTATGAGAGGGAGACAGAAACTGTTGGCTTGTCAGGGGGACAACAACTGCAAATGCTTATCTTGCCCTTTGATGAGAAAGACCTGCCGAGCTAATATAGGTTTCTAATTTTCTTCTGAATTTTTGTGCTCTGCTATTACACCAAAAAAAATGTGTTTTTTATTTGGTATTATGTCTTGTTTCCAGTCCAAAATATTTTAAAATCCTTTAATCAGATGCATTTACTTGATAAGTAAAATGGCATAAGATATGATGCTTATTTTTTAAATTCTTTTGGAAAATAAGACGAGTTTTTGCTTAAAACAAGCTACATCTATCTGCCAGTAGGGTGAGAAAAATAATATTGTTTTAAGATGCAGATAATTAAGCAGATAATTTTGCTTCTTTATATATATATATATATATATATATATATATATATATATATATATATATATATATATATATATATATATATATATATATATATGATAAAAACAAGACATACAATCTTACTGTAACATTGTATATCTTAAAGGAGAACTCCGGCGAACAATGAACCTTTGGTCTAATAAAACATTGGTACCTAGTCAATCGTTCTCTGAGATTTGTTTTCATGATAATTCGAATGTAAAGAGTTTTATCTCTAAAAACTGTTTCAGCGTATAATGCTAGCACTGGGGGCATTGACTAAGTAAAAAGAAATCGCTAGTTTATACCACTAACAAGGCTCAAAATAGCCCCACACTAACACAGTAACATAATGAGTGTCCATACATGCAAAACGAAAAATTGAGAACTTTGTAAGTGTACAGACCGTTTAATAAGAAGATACTTTATAAAGACAATTCACTTTGTGTATACACAGCAGGCGCCATCTTAGATATATCTCGATAAGTCGATCCCCGAACGCCGTTCATACAGTTCAGAAGTTTGCTGAACTTCATACAGTTCAGATTACATCAGCACGACGTTCGAGAATTCGAACTATCGAGACTATATTCTAAGATGGCGCCTGCTGTGTATACACTAAAGTGAATTGTCTTTATAAAGTATCTTCTTATTGAACGGTCTGTACACTTACAAAGTTCTCAATGCTTCATTTTGCATGTATGGACACTCATTATGTTACTGCGTTAGTGTGGGGCTATTTTGAGCCTTGTTAGTGGTATAATAACAATTTAAACATTGAGATATTTTTTGTATATTTGGATTGGCAGTGCAGACAAAAACAACAAAAAACCTTGTTGCCTACACTGTGTTATCATCTCTTAAAATTCGCACCCTGTTGACTTCAATGGGGCATGTTCTAAATTTGCTTTTAGCCTATTAACATCCTTGATTTGTCATTACTGAGTGCACAGCCATGTGAGTGGTGTTATTAAGTGACCACGGTCAATCTGACTGCAGATTTTTGTCTCTACTGACAGCAATCCAAATGTAAAAAAAAATAAATAAAAATAAAAGCTTAATGTTCAAATTGACCAGAGTCTCTCCTTCAAGAATTTTTTTGATATTTGGACTGGAAACAAGACAAAAACACTAAGCAAGAAAAGTTTCCCACCATTGATTTAGAATTTCTGGCTTTCGTGTTTTCACTGTTATTTGGTAGGGGGAAGCTATGCGTCTTCTGAAAGAATACTGAATCTCCTGATCAAAACACATGCGAAGACGATGCAGAAACAAGTGATAATCATATGTAATTAAATGCAAAAATAACATGGTCACCGAACAAAAAACGCATATAAATCAAAACTGCTTAATTTTAACAAATTAAATGTCAGCCCAGGATGAGCTGTAGAGTGGTACAGGAATGCACGTCACTTTGTAGGCCAATCGGCAGTTTGGCATCACACTGGTTTTGTCCATCAAGATCATTTTCCCAGGTGAACAGAAGATTTATGAATTTTGAAGCATAAATGCATTTGCCAGAAGTAAACAGCAAATTGTAGGCTACTGAACGAACTACACCACGTGTCCCACAACCTCAATGTCATCATCACAAAGCTTTCTACAACTCTTTCAATTTTCATCAAAAATTTTTTTCCAGAAAGTTTGTGTTAGAATAGTTTTAAAGAGAACACTTATGAGCATAATAAAGCTGTAAAAGTGGACTGAGCTTACTTGTTCAGCATGACGATGTTTAATGTCCTCAACAGCCTCTAGTCCCATTTAGCCACTTGTAAGCAACCGCCTTTTTCAAGACATGTACAGTAACAGCTTTAATGGGGTCATATGATGTGATGTCTTGTTTTCCTTTTACATTTCCATTTAGTCATTAGCAGATGCTTTTATCCAAAGCGACTTACAACTGAGGTACTGAAACCAAGCGAGTTATTGTGAAAAGGCAAAAACAACGCTCAAAATACAAACTTCACACATACTTTGTCACCATATATATATATATATATGTTTATTATTATTGTAATTGTTATTTATTTATTAGAAAAAAAATTGTGTGTCTTTGTAGCTATGCAATCCCATAGCAGCAAAAATGTAAGATACAAACATATATTTGCGATTTCTGTTAAAAATTTAAAACTATTGACAGCCCTATCCATTAAATATTTGCAACACTGTTCCCATTAGCCCCAGGGATCTTTAATATTGAGTTATTAGAATTTAATTGTAAAAAGAGCCACAGAAAATCACTTTAGCAAATGTCTTTTTAAAATAGTCTTTTTTTCCCTTTTGCCCGCAAGTAAAAAAAAAAAAATAATAATAAAAAAATGATTTATTTTTAGCAACTACTGGATTGTGATGCGGACAAGAACTTAAAGTATGCACTTTAAAGTTACTGTGCTCTGCATATGTTTTGAACGGTTTGCAGACAGTAGGCTACACAGTCTGCAGTGCTTTTAATTCACAGTGCACCTGTTGATGTTCAACGTAGAGTGCTTGTCATCAAAACTCTGAGGAGATCTCTGGGTTCATTGCACTTTTGTGAAACAATGACACACCAGTCGGAGACACAGGCCATCGTCCTGACTGCCACATTAGCAAAATAAATGTGAATGAGCACAATGCCAGCTAGTGGGCTTAAAGAGTCATACACAATACATTCTAACTATTATCATTCAGATATCTTAGGGCGAGAATCACAGATTGATATCAGACAAGACCATTTCACTAGATGGGGACTGGTGAGACATTTGCCTTTGTCTCTTTTGACAGAGGGGGTGCTCGCAGCCCCCACATGTCTCCCTTCCTCGCGATCCCGACAGGACTCTGAATTAGCCCTCTTAATTAACATTTACCAAACATCTAGTAGCCTTTGGTGATTAAGGTAAATGGGACACCCTTTAATCATTAATGGAAACAAATTAACCTTTGAATATCAGCAAGTAGGAAGGTTGAGTTCGGACCCTGGTCATCAACCATGTTCTGTCAGCCTGATTGCAGAAGCACAGAAATGCTGCAGCGCCTCTGTGCCGGGCTGGCCCTGTTGCAGCTGGAGAGGGGAGTAGCCTGTATGTGGGACATTAAGTATGTCCACTTTAGTCCCTGCGCAATCAAATCAGGTCAGCGTCAACTGCACTGCAGCCGCAGGAAATAGCCAGTCCAGAAAGGCCTTGCATTGAGTTAATTTCATTTATCTGAGCTGGTTCACTTGATTGCTTTTTGATGGGATTGGAGAGTAAGAGAGCATTTTTAAATTTAGCAAATGCTTGTCATATAATTCTCTTAGAAGCAAACCGTTTCTTTAAAAAGAAGAAGCCTGGTGTGATTTTTCACATCAGAACGAAACGGATTTCTTGAAGGAGTCGGGTTGTTTCCGGTTTAAGCCCGTGGTGACTCAGCAGCACGGTAATTAATGCGCTCGCAGCTAGGCCCGATCAGCGCATCCCCGAGACTCTGGACATTATGTGACCTTTAAAATATCACACTCTGAGCTGGAGTTTGGCAGAAAGCGAGGCTGGGCCGTGTGTGTGAAAGTGGACATTTGGTGATGAGGCTGGAGAATGTTTGACACAGCTGTGAGGTGACAGCTGGCATGAAGCTGTCTGCTGGAGAGAATTAAACACTACACAAGTGTGTGTAGATACATTTATATTTGTTTATTTGCATTCCGGCCATTAATTGTTACATTCAAACCTTCTGAAATGGCGTTCTCTGCAATGCAAGGAATTTGACTTTCAAATGAGATAACGTAAACCTGATATATCTGATATATCCATTATTCAGATTCCCTTCTCACCAAGTGTCCATGTGCCTGTGAGCCCTCGTGAGTGAATGAGAAGAGTCTATTTTGCGCATGATAGTTTAATGCAAATCAAATAGAGCTCGGCCATAATTCAGTCATTCTTTATTCATGAGCGTACTCCACGACTGGCCGCCGCTCTGGCTGTTGTGTTGTGTGGAAGGGAAGGTCAGGATAAGGTGAAGTATTGGGATGCCTGCGTCTCTGGCGCACTGGAGCGGACCAAGACAGAAAGACAAATGGCAGTACGTGTGCGTTCAGGGCTAGTGGCTACTGATTGTCTCTTTAGAGATTTGTGGGTGTCAATGAGCGGGTGTGTGTACAGGTGGGGGCGCATTCAGAGGCTGTTTCCTGACACGTCTCCTCCTGTCTCTGGGGTTCAGACTCTGAATAACGAAGCCTCGCCCAACCACTCTGAGCGGGCGAGAGCTGCTGGCTCTGTCGCTGCAATAATAATTATAAAAATTAATAAAATGTTTCAAAGCGTGAGAGCCAGCGGTGCTGATGAAATCATTTATGTGGCAATGACTCATAGACTGAAATTTTATCACAACAAATCAGCAACACAGCAGAACTTTTCTCCCTGCGCCTATTCTTTTACCCTGTTTTTTTATTAGGCTAAGATCAGATTACAGAAAATAGCTAAATGATGTGGTGCTTCCTTAAATGTGCAGTGTTCCCACAAGCATTCTCTTTAAACAATTTACTTTTATAAACAGTGTTTATTCACAAGGCATCATTAGTTAACTGTAATAAATATAGTAGATTGTCTTTTGATCATCCGCATTTGGATATTTAATTTTAGCAGACTATGGAATGCTATAGAAAAACAATAAACTTTTACTTGCTAGTAATCAAGCAGTGTAAATTGGAAGCTCATTAAGAATGACAGCGTAATTACTTTGTGGCCTTATAGTCAGATTTATGCTCATCAATAAATATGGTGCAATCAGCAGGCTTTCATTATGGTGTGCTCCTTTTCACCGGCTAAAGTAAGAAGCTTGATAATAAAGGAGACTATATAATTTACTTGAAGCATGAATATCACAACAAATGACAGCCAACCCTCCCTCAGTGCAGACTAATGGTGAATCCCCTTATTACTCTACCTGCTTCAGTGTGCATGCAGTGGTAGCACATTATACTATGTTTCAATTAAGTTGATGCTGTATGTTTTTGAAAAGATGCAAGGTAGCAGATTATTATAAGGTCTCATGTTAAATTCAATTCAAATTTATTTGTGTAGCGCTTTTCACAATACATATTGTTTCAAAGCAGCTTTACAGAAATGTACATGGAATTTAAAATTAATGTTTATGCACACATAACGTTTCGGTTTACACAACCTTCATCAGGAGTATACAAACTGTTCAAAATCATCTCTTTTTAGATAAGCACATGACCACTCAACAGAACTCCATCTGTAAACAATTAAGCTCATTGGGAGTACATAATTAGCACCACATCATAGACAATTAGAAATTGTAATAGTTACAACAATCAGTTAAGATCAACCTGTAGATTAGCAAGATCATCTAAAACACATAATCAACACGTCATCATCAAACAACATCAAGTTGTAATTCTAAACAGTTGCAACAGTCAGGCTCCTTAACCACTTAAACTCATTGCAAATACATAGTAGAAACAACATATCATAAAAAAAAAAACACTGCAATATTACATTAAATAATGCTTCGTCGTTCATACCCCTAGGTGATAAAGTTTGAAGAGTGTAAATCCAAAACAACTCACGTCTCTGTAGGAGTAATTCAATGTCGCCCCAAAGTGACATTGTTTGGCAAAGTCACTTTCTCAATCCCACAAAACCGTAAAGAAGTAACATCGTGATTCAAAGTTATAAAATGTGCTGCAACTGGATAATTCATGTCTTTTTTTTTCATTTATGTCTCATGTATTCATGAGTTCCTTATCTGCTAAAATGACTAGCTAGTCTAGTCTTATTGTCTGACAACACCTATCACCTGCAGGTGTTCGATGGAGTTTGGTTACTAGAAATGTACATTGAAAAATACATTTAGATAAACATGTAATAATTTAGGGCATAACATACCACCAGCATTGAGTCCTATCTTCACAGGCGTCAAGTCGTCTCATCGCAGGTGTTGGGGCATCTGAAGTCTTCGTGAGAGGCTGGATACTAACTGGAGCTGACGAATGTCGTTTTCTGAGATAACAGCAGAAAAGCAAATGGAAAAATAATTAGCATGCTGTTCATAATGATTTCCATTACACTAAAAAAACTTGAAGACAGTGATTTTGGCATCCCAGAGTCACCCCCCTCCCGTCCCACTACTCACCTCTACATCCCTCTTGCTGCTGAGACCTAACCACAATATCTCCACAACCCAACCATACACGCCAGTTCCGTTCTGACTAAGGCTGTCGAGCCCAAATGCTGCGTTAATGCAGTTTCAATGGCAATGGTTCTGTATGGCATACCTACCGCAAAACACAATATCTGCCCAACCACCCATCATTCACGCAATATACACAGGAACGTAATGACCTGTAAATATTATGCAAACTATACAAATAACCTACATACTCTTCAAGTTTTATAACATTAAATGCATTCGATCTGATTCAACTGTGGAATATAAGGTAAGCATTATGTGAATTCTTGGCTGAAGAGATGTGTCTTTAATTGAGATTTAAACTGGGGCAGCGAGTCAGAACCTTCGAACAATATCAGGACGGCTATTCCAGAGTTTAGGAGCTAAATGTGAGAACGTCCTCCCTTCTTCAGTGGACTTAGATATCCTAGGAATGACCAGAAGCCTTGAATTTACTGATCTTAAAGAACGCGATGGATTGTAGGGTTATAGAAGGTCCATTAAATACACAGGAGCTAAACAATTTAGGGCTTTATAGGTCAGTAGTAAGTCTTGATACGGAACTTTACAGGTAAACCAGTGTAGAGATGATCAAATTGGTGTTATATGATCATATTTTCTTGACCTTGTAAGAACTCTGATAGAAGCTGCATTTTGCACTAACTGTATGCAGGACAACCGGCTAATAAAGCATTACAGTAATTCTAGTCTTCGAGGTCATGAATGCATGAACCAACTTTTCTGCATCAGAAACAGATAGCATGTTACATAGCTTAGCAATGTTTCTGAGGTGGAAAAGGCTGTTCTTGTAACATGAAATATGATGTTCGAAAGACAAGTTGCGGTCTAGTATAACACCCAGGTCTTTTACTGTAGTGGATAAAGTAACAGGACATCCTTCTATATTAAAGTTGTATTGTAAGAGGTTTTGTATGTAGTTTTTTGAACCAACAAGTAATACCTCCATTTTATCTGAATTTAATAGCAGGAAATTATGCGTCATCCAGCATTTTATATCTTTGAGACACTCTGTCAATTTAGATGAGTTAGTGTTTTCATCTGGTTGTGATGAAATATATAATTAAGATTCATCAGCATAACAGTGGATATTAATTCCACGTTATTACCAAATGGCAGCATATATATTGAGAACAACGCGTTCTCATCCTTTAGCGTCATATAGAGCGTTATATGACAAAACGGCGTTATACTACGCCCGCATGGTACCCTTTATCGTTCATATATGAATGGTAAATGGTAACGGTCTCGATGAGTATGATCTAAACTAGCTTAATGTCTGTCCCTGAACACCAGTGTAGTTTTGTAGTCCGATCCAAGAGTATTTATGATCTATAGTGTCGACAACGCAGCTCTAAGATCGAGTATAACTAGTATTGAGATTCAGCCTTGGTCAGAAGCTAAAAGTAAATCATTTGTAATTTTAACTAGCGCAGTTTCTGTGCTATGATGTGAAGCACAGAAACTGTGCATCATAGCACAGAAACGTGTTCTTGGCAATGAGGGTAGCCATGGTAGACCCATTATATTAAATGTGATCAAATTGCATGCTTGCTGTAAATGTATATATCCACCGTTGCTTGTCGTCATTCTTAGAAATTTGCCAGAATAAAACTTTACTTGCCAGGAGTTTCTTAGTGAATGGCTCTCAAGTTGCTGTTTGTGTACCATTCAGCATCAAACATTAGGCAATAAATTACAGTGTAATTGATTGTTCAATGGAGAAAAGTAACAGATCAGTAATACAGCACCGTATTTTGAAAGCAGAATAGTGTTGTGAAGCAGAGTGGCTATTTTTTTATATAAAGTGGAAGCAACAGTATTATTAAAGACACAACTGCTCGATGAACATATGGAATTTTTTACTGATTCTTGAGATATATCCAAAATTGTTTTTGAAAATGATGGAATTAATCCTCTTGCACTTGTGATCCAGAGGTATTCTTTCACATTTTGGTGGTTTTGATTTTGCTTAATTATCATTATCAGTGGCATAATTATTATAATGTAATATTTGACAGTGTTAGGAAAAACAAGTTTAAAAATTTAGGACACAGTATTGTTTCTTTAACAAATACATCTTATTTATTTTATTTAACAGATATGTATTTGTATTTGATATATTTGATTCTTAACAAATACATATTATACCTTTTTTACTATGTACTGTAATTTAATTCTCTCTCAGGGGCAGAAGTCTGAGTCTGAAGGTTGTCAGCAGTGTTAAAAGATGTGACCAAAATTCTGTAAAGAGAACAAGTCTCATTTACAGAAGATTGAATGCCTGTGGAAATGAATAGTTATTTTGACAATTCATGCTTGATTGAAGGGAGAAAGAAAGGCAGCCAGAACACCCGCCTCGTTCTGTTTAAGGATTCACCTCTTCAGAGTTTGAAGGTGCTTGCCTCATAATTGGCTGCGTGAGCCCTGGGCCATTCAGCTGTCAAACACTCTTGAGATAAAGATGTGCATATTAAGCTGTTATTGATGGCTTTGTCTGATTTATTTGCATTATGTTTTGATTCGAAGGCACACGGAGGAAGATGGAGTTATAATGAGAATCATCATCAGGGCAATGAGGTTGGAAAGCAGTGGAGCCATACAAATGTCATTACCAACTGTGCAGCAGGTACTCAATGAAAAGATAATGGCTGAGAGATGCACTGATAGGCACAGTGTTTCAATGCCTGAGAGAGGAAAGGTAACAAGGCAGATAGAAATTTATGGAATGATACCATAGGGCAGAACTTGCTCTACTTTCAGTATGAATAAACAGGGTTAGACTTTAGTATCAGTGTTTCATTCTGTGAAGTTGTTCTAATAGCTATTATAACTTTTTTTTTCAGTGGTTTTTGATTGGCTATCAAGGCTGTTTCCAGGGTTTTGGGGTTAAACTTTGAATGAGTCAGATTTGAGATAGTTTCAGGTTTATCAGGAACAAGAAATGTTTAGTAACACTGGTTTGGTTGGTTTGCCTTATTTAAGTGCTATAGCCTGCATTTATACCAAAGTGATCTCATTGTTAAACTATGTACATTTTTGCAGCATCAAAAATAAGCAAACTTTTATTTATGAACATATTTTGAGGCCAACCCAATCACACCAAATGTGTCTTTATAGCATGCATGTGTATTGTTGTGTAATATATACGCTAAATTGAGTTTTTACGTGCATATGATACGCATTGGTTGGTTAGGTTAAGTTTAGGTGTGGGGTGGGGTGCGTGTGTATTATACGTTTGGCTAGAATTAGTGGTGTGGGGTGCGTGTGTATTATACGCAAATGAACTGCGTATCAATTGCACGACAAAAACTGCGTCTCATATGCACGTAAAAACTCATTTTCGCGTATATATTACACGACAATACACATGCGTGTTATAGAGACGCATTTACGTGAGAACAGGCTGTTGAGGCATACAAATGTATTTTAATTCCTGAAATAAGAAGTCGATTTTTATTTCGTTACAGTGCAATATTGGTGTTTTAAAGGAGTAAACACTTAAAAAAAAAAAAAACTTACTCACCCCATGTCATCCAAAGATTTCCATGTCATTCTTTCATCAGTCGAAAAAGAAATTAAGGTTTTTGATGAAAACATTCCCGGATGTTTCTCCATATAATGCACTTTACTGGTAACCAAATGGTTCAAGGTCCAAAAGACCGTTTCAGTGCAAACTCTTCAAATGCCTTTAAACTATTCCAGCATCGAGGAATAAGGGTCTTATCTACACGAAACGATCGCTCATAGAAAAAAAGTTTAAGTTTGATAAGCTCAAATGCTAGCCTTGCTCTGTACGTGACTCTCCTGTTCAAACTCGTTCATCAAAATGAACAAATCTTTTCCCGAGTCGATTGGGTCATTTCGTTTCGTTGAATGAACCAAATAACACAAAAAAAGATTTGTTCATTTTGATGAACGAGTTTGAACAGGAGTCACGAAACGCGCATTTATAAGCCATTTGAGCTTATAAAACTTAAACTTTGTTGTTATTTTAATTTTTTTATTTTTAAATGAGTGATCATTTGCTTGATAAGACCCTTATTCATTGTCTGGAATCGTTTAAAGCCCTTTGAACAGTTTGCAGTTTGCACTGAAACTGTCTTTTGGACCTTGAACCGTTGGTTACCAGTAAAGTGCATTATATGGAGAAAAATCCTGGAATGTTTTCATCAAAAATCTTAATTTCTTTTCAACTCAAGAAAAAAAGACATGGACATCTTGGATGACATGGGGGTGAGTAAATTATCAGCAATTTTTATTATTATTTTTTTGTTGTTGTTGTTGTGAACTACTCCTTTAAAACATACACAAATTGTTCTTGTACAATGTTTGTGTGAGTTCTGATGAATACAAATTAGATTACACTGACTATACCACTATCTATTTAGAGAGATGCATCAACTCTGGTTTTTAGTTATCCTGAAATCCTGATGTTGTGTAATACCCGCTTATGCATGCCACATAGTCATACAGATTAGGGAAAATACATCGGCGGACACTGTATGAGTAATGACTCTCTGAACAGATTAGACTTACATGAGGGGAAGTATCACCACGCACTGTGCATGTACTCAATACAACGCTTTCATCTCAAAACAAGAGATAACCTTACATATCAATTGAGGATGTCAGAGGGGAGGTGAGGAGCTGCGAATTGTATGAATTTGCTACAATCAAACTAAATAGTGCTTTGTATAAGAAAGAGGCAGCGAATTCTATGATCAGACTTTTTTTGTTTTTTTTTTGTTACGGAGTACAATTTCATTTCCTTCAATCTGTCTGCAAGATTAAGTGCCAGCCCTTCAAATGACTGTTATTCGTTTTGATGTCAGTGAAGACAGACACTCTGGAACAATGCAATATTGAGCCTACAGACATGCAGATTGTAATCGAGGGGTATACAGTAGAAACCTGGTTCTAGCAGCACTCAGACTCAAGGTATTATTTCCATCGCATGTTTATTTAATGGGAACAGAAACAAGTGTATGTAGTGTGATGCAGGAGGATGTGTTTTGCATGCTAGGGAATGAAGGCAAATTTGACATTAGATGAGTGCCAACGGTGAATCTGGCTCTTAAAGTTCACTTATTTCGGAGAAAATATTTAAGTCAGCCACTGTAATCACCCAGAGTATCGGAACTGGCTTCAGTGCAATGGCCTATAACAGCCACTGGCTGAAAAGGGGGCACACATTAATAACCAGGCGGCTCCACTCCTCCACTATTAATCATTAAAGCATATTGATTTATAAGAGCCTTGCTTTTCCTCCTCAGTTTAAATGAGAATGAGCACCAAATTGATCCATCAATCAATCATTGGTTGCACAGTAGGCATCAAAATAGCTTGTGCTTGGGCGTTAGACCTAAATTGAAATTTAAGTCTGTATAGCCTGGAAATTACTGATCACCAGCAAACAATGTGCTTGGTGAAGCCCATAAGTTTTCACCACAGAGAGTCATTTAAAGGTCAGTTGAAGCTGGTAAGTGCTGCTATTGATTGTAGTCTTTACAGGTTGATAACAAGTACATGAGATGACAATGGTATGGACAAATATGAAAGCTGTCAGTTTAACAAGTTAGTTGATGATTTAGTTATGGAGAAAAAAAAACTACTCCCTGATGGAGCCAATAGAATGTGGTTATATGCACCTAAAATATCATATTTATATTCAAATGACATAGGCCAGGTAAGCATTATCACACAGAGTAACGTAGCACAATATGGCAGAATCTTTTTAATCTTTTTTTTTTTTTTTTTTTTTTAATAGAGCCACAGCAGACAGTTTTTCTGAACTGATTTTGCATTTTGAATGAATCAGGTTCTTGAAGAGAGCCATTTGATTCAGGAGTTTGAAAGAATTGATTGAATGAATGTTTGTTTATTTAACTCATTTATTTGACATGGACATTGCAATTAAACTGTACAATACAAGTTTGTAACTGATGCTATGCAAAAAGAGTTTATAGCTATTGCTAATTTGCCAACTCAATGAATGAGTAAATAAATGAATGACATACTGATTAAAACATTTACCGCCACCTACTGGCAGTTTTAGTTTCTTATTTAAAGTATCATTTCATTTAAAAATAATTTCATGTTACATTATTAATAATAATAATAAAAAAACTTTAATAATAGTTCACTCAAAATGAAAATGTTCATCATTTACTGATACTCATGGCCGTTGTACAAGTTTGTGTAATAAATTTTTCTTTGATGCTTTTCCAATTTACTGCAATAATGATTTCTCAAATAAATTTGATGTGTGATTAATTAAACTCTAATCGATTGACTGCCAGTATATATATATATATATATATATATATATATATATATATATATATATATATATATATATATATATATATATATATATATATTATACATACAGTACCATAAATGTAAACAGCTCACAGTCACACCTTTTCCAATAAAATAAATAAAATTGTATTGATGTTTTTGCATATTGAATTATTTTATTTTAATAATTTATATTGAATTATCCACTATGTTGGATATATATATATATATATATATATATATATATATATATATATATATATATATATATATATATATATATATGATATATATATATATATATATATATATATATATGTATATATATATATATATATATATATATATATATATATGTGTATATATATATATATATATATATATATATATATATATATATATATATATATATATATTTATTATTATTATTATTATTATTATTATTATTATTATTATATTAATATTATTATTATTTTTTATTATTATTATTTTTTTTATTTTTTTTTTGAAAAATCAGTACATTCTGATATTGATTTCTATTCTAAAGGATACATTTGATATTGTCTAAGAATTTTGGCCAAAATAAGGTTCCTTATGAGGCAGCATTTTTAGGTTGTCTACTTTTTTTGGAACAGTCTTCACATGAGCATGCTATATGATGCCTTAAACTGTTGTTTCCATAAACTGTTAACAAGGTTTAGGAACAGAGTATATATATAAAAAAAACTGCCATAGTTTGCTAATGTGTTGCAATTTTCTCTTTAGATGAACAGTACTGTTTTGCTATTTCTCACATTTTTCTCCATTAAGAACATAACCAAAGTGTCAAAGGTTAATTTGAAAAACATGTCAGATGTTAGACTACTACAGTTAAAATACATAATATCCATGAATACTGTATTAGGTCAGTGTGGTTCTTCCTCCATATCAAGGTTAACATAAATGAAAGGGAACGAGAGCTTCAAATGAGTTCAACTAAATCAATGCATTTATGAAGAGTTATGTTTTATTTAAACTTGCATGTGTTTTCAATTGAAGATCAACTTTGGAATGAATGTTCAACACTTTGTCAGCAGCGTTCAGTGGGCTTATTTTGGTCTAACAATAATTCCAAATAACATCATGGAAATTGTATTGTATTCATTTATATACTGAAAATTTCTTGCATTGTGTCTCATGCTATTAAATATTCATTAGGCTTCTGAATACCCTTAAATCAAGGTCTCTGGCATTATCTGTCTCCTCACGGATGTCATTAAGCTCAGCTACTTCTGCTCCGCACACACTCTTCGGCGCATAGCAGTTCACAGATGGACACACACGGGGAGGTGTGTGATGGGAGCACGGCCTCAGACACAGAGCCATCCCTCACAGCCATGAAATAAAATAAACATGGTCGCACACAAACACAAAGCTTGCTACTCTAAAGTAAACTTGTGTGTGCGCAAAAAAGGTCCCGCAGAGAGGGTGTGATTAGCGTATCAAGCGCATCAGAAGCCCTCACAGCTGTCATTGTGTTCGTGGGACGTCAAGATAAGTAGCTTTAATATTCCGAGTCATCACAGCATAGCAACAGTTGCCTTGCCCCCCCCCCCCCCCCTCAGAACGGTGCAGGGGCTTTCCGAAAAGCCAAAACTTCGAAAGTTGACTGAGCTTCCCCTTGACCCTGCTGCCCTTGCCTTCTGAAGCCCTGACCTCCCGCAAGGCTAGGAACAATGAGCACAGATCCTTAAAGGTGGGAGGCTCTTGGGAGACTACACCACAAAGCAGCGCTAATGCTTTCTGTTTAGCCATTTTAATCCTCTGTGGAACTAGTCTGACCTTCCGCCCTTTGCTCTGACCCCACAAACACAGCCGAAAACTCCCCCTGCTAGCCAACCAGTCACCAAAGCTTGTGAACAAACCCCAACCACCCCCTCATCAGCATATTCTTTTATTATATCCTGCAGCATCCCTCAAGATGCCAGAAGCATGCATTGGAATGAACTAATTATATTCTGGAAATAATGAATGACCTTGAATGACCTATTAGAACCATGCAAGTTTGCTCGTATTGTTCTTCGAGTGTTCTGAAAGCATTCTGTGTGATTATGCCTCTACTATATTTTGTTACCATTTTCTAAAGGAAAATAAATGTTTGAATCTGTTTTTAACTGATTAGCACAGTCTCATCCCAATTTGTCATATAACTGACGTTTTGGGACGTCTTTTGACCATTCGTCAATATACAACTTTTTAGGGCCCCCTTGAACGTCGGTAGATGACGATCCCGGGTCGTCATACAACTGACGCTTTACCTTTAACGTCAGTTAGGTGGCGAGTTGGGTTTAGGGTTAGGTTTAGGTCTGGGGTAGAGTTAGGATCCCATAACGTCATCTACCGACATTTAAGGGGGCCCTAAAAGTCGTATATTGACGAATGGTCAAAAGACGTCCCAAACGTCAGTTATATGATGAATTGCTGAGACTGCGCTTGAACTGATAACATTTGTTACGGGTAAAAGGTTCCAAAACCTAATAGAACCGACTACCTAAGACTCCATGTGTTAATCGTTGCATGTGGAAAGTTCCTCATGAAAGATGAGAAATTACAAAAAAAAAAAAAAAATGGCAAACCAAGTAAAAGTAAAACAAAAGTAAGCTTACTTGTTAGCTCTGAAGCAATTAACTTAAAGCTGCAAATTCACTTTGCAAGTTGTTTGATTCTGTTTGTAAGTTTTCAAGTGGTATCTGTCAATTAACTTTTTTTTTGGCAGTTAATCAATACCAGCCACCTTGTCACCACATATGCGTGCCTCTGAAATGTATTTTTACCTTTAAAATAATTTCTGTTTTCATTGAAGTTGCTAATTTTCCTACTAATAAGAGAAGTTAAAAAGTAATACCATTAAGAATCTGAACACAAATACTTCTCTATAAGATACAAACTAACATAAGACCTATTACTTATAATTACACATAAGACTAATTACACATTCATTATTTATTTACTTTAGCTCGTACAATTATAACTGAGTAGAAATATATTGCAAGGAGGTGAGCACTTAACGTCTTCAGGTTTTTTTAAAAGCAAATCTTAATCCTTGTTGACAGTATGAACAGTTTTGGAAATGTGTGTCTCTTTAGTTCAGAGTTTTGGTTGTTGTGGTGACCTTTCTTTGCTGAGAAGCTGTTTTGTCTGTAAATTAGTACATGTGGATTGGTTTAAATTATAATTGTGAATAATCTTCTGATAAACTCACAACTGAGGACTTCAGTTGCTTCTGAAAGTGCATGATTTTCTTTCTCTGTTCACTTTCTTACATATAAATTCAATTAAGACAAAGCAGAAGAGAAAATTAATCTTGTTCAAAAGTCAGAAAATCTTGTCTAATGTTGAATATTTTATCCTTGCATCTGAAATTATTGCTGTGTGCCTGGCTTAATTTCTGTAGCATTCAGTTGCTGCCTATGAAGTATATTACAGTCATCTGATTATAGTTAATGTCTTATTTGATAATATAATTGATTCACATTTCAGATTAGTTATTTCACTTATGATTCATTAACATATTTGGCTAAAAATGTTGAACTTTTAAACTTTGCATACTCTAGTGGTAGTTGCAAGGAAAAGGTATATATCCCACCAGCCTTTCATTCTTTTATACTTAATGTGGATAAAAAAAACATACATAGACAGCTGTGAATGTGGATTTGATGAGCTGTGTCCTTTTGTTCTGCTGACCAACTTTAGTAAAAATAACTACGTTCTGAAGCTATCTTTCCATTCCAACTGGATCTCTGCCATGTTGTCGGATCTATCAAATGATTAATGATCAAGTCTCTTGGGATGGGTCTGATCAATTAAAAATAGATACTGAGACAGTCTGCAAGAGCGATTGAAAAACAAAAGGCATCAATTACAGAAAGATGTTGGTTCTTGTTTGGTGAACCACATTGATGACTGGACCAAATTTGCAGTGAAGCCATTTTCATTTAATTTCTAAGCTCATGTCTTGACAACTGACAAAAGAGTCATCGCTTTGCTAGATGGCTGTATGGATCCTCACTGAACATGTAAGAGGTAATAACTAGAAAATGCTAAGGACAATTAACACAGATAAAGGAAGATCACAAATGACTGGAACACAGATGGTGCATGCAGAAACACATAGCATTTGTCCAGGATGTCTTGCCAGTTTCTTAGATTAATGGTTGAGATTTGATTGTATCTGCAAGTAAAGGGTTGCATTAGACCTCTATCTTCTGGAGCAATCTCCACTCAATACTTATTTATTGCGAAATTGTCACTTTCAAAGACTGCATCATGCAATCATCATGAGTCCTCATTTCTTTCCTCTCTTTTTTCATGCGAAAGACAGATTTGAGTTGTTTGAACTGGAGCCTGACTGATGGATGTTTTGGGAGATGAATTATTTGCAGTAAGTTTGTCCTTGAAAATGAATTCACAGGAGCAGAGGGCACAGCCACCACAGCCAGTGGGAGCTCAAATGAGATTTTAGTCAACTTTACTGGACACTTGCCACTTTTTGCTTTTCTTATGAGTGCCCTTAAGTCGTTAACTCGGGCACTGTATGTATTTTATTGACTCAGGGAAATAAAGAATATTTTTCAGTGCGGCTTTAATGGTCTGAGATCGAATGACTCATGACAAAAAAATTGCTTTTTGTTTGTGTGATCATTTATGTGTTGTGCCTTTTGATAGATGAAGAAACTGCAAGAATATTGGCCTTGAAATGTGAAACAATCAAGCTTTAATCCTTAAGCAAAAGAGAGGTTGTACCCTGAGGTTGTAACACTTTATTTCGATAATCCACTTAAGACATTCTACTAATTATGAAAACCTGTTCTCTTGGCGACTACAAGTAAACGTATTCTCCTAACCCAAAGCCTAACTCCTAACCATAACCTAACAGTATACTGATGGTGTTTATAAAAAAAAACCATTCAGAAATAACGTTTTAATTACATTTTTAAAGTGAGTGAATGGAATGTTCCTTTACATTCACATTAACCAAGAAAAAACGTTCTAAATACATAAAAAATAAAAAATAAAATAAAAACCTGGACGTTTTCAAACATTCAGAAATAGGCCTATTTCACAAAATGGCACCCGAGACTGGAAGTAGGGTAGCAATTCTTCCAGTAGCGCCGCCGCCCACTTACGATCACCATTTAAAATGGACTGTAAAACAGCTTGTTTTCTTTTACAGTCGTTCATATATATATGACAAAAGTGAGAATAACAGATGTTGTCCATCTTCATAGTTTTCAGGGAGCTGTGAAAAGATCGCATATTTTGCCTAAATAAAACAATTTTGCCTAAATAAAACAAGTTCCATTCATTTAAATGGCATGACACTTGATGACTAAGCCCACACTTACTATATCTGAACAAAATAAATAAAATTAAATGATGTCTGATTGAGTGAAATGAATGGCTGTAGTGGTTGTTAGAATCTCATGTTATTAAGTGTTAGTTTGTCCAGGAGATTGCAGCAATCTTCCACTAGATAATGGTTAATTTTTCATGTTAACACCACAAATTAAAATAAGTAGGACTAATTTCTAGTAGGACTAATAATGAAATAATAAAAAAAAAAAAAATCATGACTTTAAATCACATTTTTACTGCCGGGGGTCCTCTTATGAAATGAAAATACATTTTAATTAAAATTATTATAATATATATATATCATATGGTTTACAGCATATTTGAAATATATACAGATATATATATATTGTGTTATATATATACATATATATTGATATATATATGGAATCATCATATATTTAAAAATTTGATAGACAATACTTAGTAATATATAATTGTATAATACAGTAACAAACTTCATAAGCTATTGAAGTCTCTATGATGGAATTCTGTCAATTTAGGGTTCCTTGCACTGTCCTTGTGTCTCAAATTCACTTTTCATAATTTTGAGGCCATAAATATGCTCACATTTCTAAAATAGTGTAATGAATATCTTAATTTTAGCTTGAATGGGTTTTAAATGAAAGATGAGATGTTCACCATAGACTGTAAAGAAATGAGGTGTTCACCCTGCATTTTGTGCATTTTGTGATTAAAGCCTGGACTGGAGTAAAAGCACGCTCCTCTCTGCACTCTAAGCGTGCTGTCATCACTCCAATCTTGATCCACTTTGAGTTTTCCAGTCCCACTCACGGAAAAAAAACCTGCTCTGTGTTCACTCAATTTTAAAAGTTATTCGAATGTTTTATTTTTATTTATTTTTTTTCACAAATGCCTAAGTTTATAATACTTTATGTAATGGTTTTGAAAGTATTCTACACATTTAATAAATGTTCCAGCTGCCCTTGCTTGCACAATTAAACAACAGTAGCACACCCAAAAGGAAAAAAAAAACGTAAAGAAAGTTACATAAAACCACTTCTACAAACAATTTTAATTTGCCAACAGTTAATAATAATAAAATAAAAGTGCATGACATGCAAATCGGATAACAGTCAAGTGCAATATAAACATGTTTTGTGTCTGGGCATCACTCCATTTCAACATCTGCTTCCACCGTCTGTGGCTGGCGGGATTTAACTTCTCCCTAGTTGTTCCATTAAACCCCGCAAAACAGGGAAAGCCATGAAGAATAATATGGTTGTGTCTTCTTTGGGTTGAAAAGGTACAATGGTCCAGCCATTATTTTGTCCTCCTAGCAGAAATAATTTTTAATAACATTTTCAAAATGAGTGAATATAATGTTCCTTTAATGTTCTCATTAACCAAGATAAAAGTTCTTGATACAATACAAAAAAAAAAACCTTGACGTTTCCAACGTTTAAAAAACATTCAGAAATAACGTATTCCTAAACCTAATGGGAATGTTAGCAAAACATTTACGACAACTTATTTTTGTTAGCTGGGTATTAAGGGATGCTCATATTGACGAGTTTAACTGTTAACCGAAAGTAAAAATTTGGACCGATTAATACTATTTCACTGAGCAAGCACAATGAAGCGAGCGAGCGAAAAGAAGTAGCCTAGCTGTGTGGGACCATTTTGACAGATTTACTTTACTTTTACTTTTTACGCTACTTGCAAAACATGCTATGCGGTATATAAGTAGCAAATTTTCACAAGTTACAAATAGCCTAATGCAATATGACTTGCGAAGTGAACATCCACAAGCAAATGAAAGTCAATTCCCAAAGCTGGCCATTCTAGCGAGACGTTATCTCTGTATTTCCGGGACATGCCACGGAGAGGGTGTTGTGTGGATTGGTTTGCACGTTTATGAAAGCTTGTTTCCGCCACAGAATGAAAAAATGTACTTTTTTTCTCACAATTGTGTTATAAAGTCAGAATTGCTTGATATACAGTTGCAATTGCGTGTTATAAAGTCAGAACTGATTGATATAAAGTCGCAATTGCGTGTTGTAAATTGTGAGATATAAACTATACTGAGGGGAAAAAAGTCAGTCTTTTTTTTCCTTAGAATTGGCCTGATAACTCGCAAATGCGAGTTTATAATTCACAATTGGGAAAAGATGTCAGAATTTTGAGAGATAAACTCGCAATTGACCCTTCGCTAAGCCCCGCCCTCCCTAGTTACTGTTGCTACGCCTGTCAACCTTTTGCGGTTGGCACATCTTTCACAGTGTGTATGCAATGGTGTCAGACATTCCCAATGAGATAATTAGTAATTTTTGGCGAACAAGTGAAATATCTGAGAGAGCAAGACAAAAGGGACTGCAGTATGCCATTCGAGGGATATATTTGAGGGGTATCCCATTCGAGGGGTCTCCCACACTGCTTTTAGATTTTCGGGAAGGAAAACAATTCCACTCCCACGTCGTAAACTTTTAGAATACCGGTATATTTGCACAATCCATACGCACAATGCTTCAGCTTGCCAGACCTCCCGCACATAGTTGCGGTTGCCAAGACTCGATTGACCAGTGGCGGTTTTCGGGCATGGGTCAATTGTGAGAAAAAAGTCAAAATTGTCTCAGTTCTGTCTTTTTCGCGCAATTGCAACTTATCATAATTGTGGCTTTATTTCGACACAATTCTGACTTCATATCTTACAATTGTGAGATAAAAAGTCGCAATTATTATTATTATTTTTTTTTCTATTGAGTGGCAGTAACAAGCTTCAATATTTTATAATGTTATCAGTTAACGGTTAATAGCCAACTCGGATTACGAGTGGCGGTTGTCGATAAGGAAAATGTACCAAAATGAGCATCCCTAGTTGTACTTCACTAAACCAATGTACAAGCAACACTTGTGGTAATATAGCTTATTCACTATCTCCTGCTTACCACTTGCTGCAGCGAACTGTGATGTAAACATTTTGTTCGGATTTTGATGGCAAGTTTGCATCAATACTTCACATAATTCCTGTAGTGGATTTGCCACTAAAAAAAAAAAAATAAATAAAAAATATATACTGCATGTGAACATTTATATGGAATTTTAGGGAATTTTTTTTATTATTTTATTATTATTATTAATTATTATTAATTAATTCTAACAAAAATAAAAATGACACTTAGCAACCTAAAATAAAAAATGATAAATGTATGTTTGTCATTAAAGGTCAAACACTTTCTTGAAGTTGTCCAGCTTGACCTTTTAATGACATTTGAAGACCCGAGTGTAGCTTGACCTCGAAGCTCTGGTGGCCCTACATTGCTCACCATGATGATTCTTCAATTACAGGCAGGGCATTGTCTGACAGGAGATGACATCATGTTTCATCTGTACTGGACAGTCTCTTTGCTCCAATTGCGTTAGTGTGACTTGAGGCAAACCTTTGGCTTTGATGAAACCATTTTGTCCAAAGTTCTTCTTTCTTCCCTATAGAGCTTATGTTGTCAGCAGATAAATTATTGGTGTATGACTGAAGCCAAGTAATGTGAAAATAGAAACATATAAAAAGGAAACTGAGCAAAAGAGTGGCCTTGTCCTTATGACTTTCATTAAAAAAGTTACATGTGGTTGAGTGTACCAAAAAAGGTCACCAATGGCCAGTGTAAATGCGACCAAGAGTGAAATAATCGAATATGGGGCAGTGCAGCATATTTTCACTTATTGTTGTTGTTGCAGTCCTCATCTTTCAAAGGCTACGAGCACAATGACGGTGCCAAATCAATGTGTTTTACAAGCATCTTTCAGAATACTAATATATAATATAGATCACTTTTGTTTGAAAGTACTTGATTGTTCTCTTTACTGACAACCCTTGATTGATTGGCCAACCAAAACATTTCAAACCTAATTTTGATCATTGCCATTAAAGGCAAATAAGAATGGTAGGAAGAATCATCATGGGTGCACTTAAAAAAATGTTTAAGTATTGCATTAAAAATCAGCTGATATTAGAAATTTATCAACATTTTGTTATGAACAGCAACTATATAAGGAAAACCCATAACACCAAAGATGATGGTTGTATGCACATGTCCCGCCCCTCCCGCTGGAAAGCCAATCGTCTGCTTTTAACAGTCAAGCTGTAAAACATTTAAGCCTATCGTCTGGTTCCACAAAGTTTGCGAACAGCGTAAAATTTTACTTTTTAAAAAGGTGGCAGATTTGATATGTGTTAGTTGTATAAATATCAGATATCGCAAGTCTCCCGGGAGTCTTCCGCAGATTGATAGTGGCCCCATGACGGCCACAAATTAGTTAAAATCTCTCGGAGTCTTAGAGCGAGCAGTAGCGTGTGCACAACAGAGAGCGAGAGAACCCTTGTGCATACGCAGTAAAAATAACCTGTGGGGGAAAAGGAGTTTTAAACCTTATTTTGGGGCAAAGTCATCAAACTTTTTCAGTGATTTTTATCATATTTTATTACTGTTTCTGTAGAAGCAGTTTTTATGTCCCGGTGACCAGTGAAAGTGCAGTTCTGACTCTCTGCCCATTCATTTAGATAGGAGCCTGGTCTTGTTAGTCCGAAATAGCTCCCCGGAGGCGTTGCCAAGATGGCGGCCGAGTGGCACGACTTGCCTCAAAGGACTTTGGATTTAGCCAAAGATTTCCGTCACGCTCTCCAGACATAGAATATGTAATAATGATCTACTGAGCCCATTTTACTTCAACCGACAGCTTCACTCTTTTGTTTATAATAGATTTTCCCTCTTAAAGGTATAAAGTATTATACCAGGTTAACTCAGCAGGTAAAATAGGTTTTTTAATTATTTCTTGTATAAAACAAAACAATGTGCAATTGGATGTAATGAATGTAATTTAAAAGGTAAACAAAGATGCAAATACAAATAAAAATGCTTGCTGTAACATCATTAGCTCAAATATGTAGCACATATTTGTCTTGTTTTTGAATGTATTTCTTTTGTGTTTAACCCTCTGGAGATTTATCTTTATGAAGCTGAAATTCTCTTCTTTTGAATGAAGTAGTTTATATATATATATATATATATATATATATATATATATATATATATATATATATATATATATATATATATATATATAACCTATTCTCAGTTGATGTAATCTGTATGAAAAAAAGACAGATGTCAGTTTTTCACCTAATTATAGCGTATGACGTGTTAATGTGACCCCGCCCACTGAAAGCGCCTATTCAAACGCTAATGTTGAGGTAAGCCATTGAAACTCCCACATCAGCTTGATAAAACATCCAGTTTATCACAAATCTAACCTTTACCTTGTCTTGCTGCAATGTGAGGAATAATACTGTCATAATAATCCTGGAAAAGTTACCTCAGTTACCTTTTTCATTTCGAGGAGCACACGGATGCAGCTGATGTTAGTCATTTATTCTTTAAGTGCTTTGTTCTACTCTTGCATTAGTGAGACTATATAGACTTCTGAGATGTGTTCTATACTTATCTGAAACCTTGTGCTTTTTACAAGTTTTACAGTGATCTTTGAACTATGATAAAAAAAATGCTTTGTATTTAATTTTAACAGTTTTTTTGTGAAATAAGTCAAAAGTACCATCCACACATTCATATTATTTATAAATGTGTATCTTTTCTCAATGGACGGTAACCAGATTTGGTAAGCAGAGTTTTAGACTGGCAGCTAGTAGCCAGTTTCTCATGGCATTAAATTGCTTACCACTGACATAAAAATTTGGTTGATATGACCAACTGCATCTGTCCCTTACAACTTTCTACATTTTAGTTGCACTGGAGTTCTTACAAAAGCAGAATACTTTTCAGTAATTGGTATAGTTTGAAGACCAACCATACAGGGACCTAGTGGGAAACAAGGGTGAAGATAGTCTTGTCAGATAATGCCCATATTCTTGAAAAGTGCTTGTCCTGGCTGACTCCGGAGTGTCAATGTGCCTTGAAGGATGTAGCCAGAGGTTAGAGTGCCCAGGACTCAGGCGTCAAGCCTTGTAGCAAAATTGAGACTTTTGAGCAAATAACATCCGCCAGCAGACAGTCAGAGACAGCAGAGTTTGACCTATGACCCTTCAAGGGGAAACAGCTATAGATGTGTGCTATTTCATTTAATAAGTGTTCACTCAGCCTTGCAACATGAATCCAAACCCTATATTTTTGAATTGTTGTTGTTAAATTATAAGTTTTCCCAGATAAGCTATCAAATCTGCACTGAAAGTGAAAATCACACTATAGGCTCTATCTTGCACCCGGCGCAAATGACTTAATACACTGACGCATTTATCATTCCTATTTTGCACTCACGCAAAGCGGGATTTTTCCTCCACAGACACACGTCGGTAAACTAGGAAATGAAGTTGCGCTCCCTGGGCGGATTGGCGCAAAAAAGAGGCGTGTGTCGGCGCAAACAATCCCTGGTGCTACTTTACACTTCCAGAAAACAATTGCGTTTGACGTACATTCAGATGCTTTTTTAAGCATGCATGCTTGGCCATAATACAGAGTATGAACAACGTGCATACACTGTAGATGATTCTCTCATCAACACAGATGCATTTTACTTTTGCAAATGATACATTATTATAAGGAAAAATGTATAAACATAAGGGAAATCATTGTTGTGTCCATGACGATGGGAAAAATGGGCATAAAGCTTACACATTTACCCAAATTATTATATGCATGTTTAACCGAAGCTAATTTGGGTGGGTTTGTCCCATCCCCAATGTCCCTTCTCTTTCTTTTATGGCCCTGACAAGAAAATCGATCTCCTCGGATGTGAACCAATGCTGAAGCGCACCTGATACATGCGCCGTTAAAATGGAATTGCGCCATAGAACAAGCGCACCTCGTTCATCACGCTCTTAAAGGGAATGTGATATGACGCTCTTATTGGTTTATTTCCGTTACGCCCAAACCACACCTATGAATAATGAAGCTACTCCAGACCAACCCCTTTTAAATTTGCGCCAGCCGCAAGAGGCATTTATCCCGCCAGGAAAATAGCAACAGCACCGGGATTCGCCCACAAAGTTACTTGCGCTTTGCGCTTTGACACTTACGTTTTAGATCGTTAAAATAGGGCCCTATTTGTCTATACTCAATGCATTTCCAAATAATTCATAACTTGGATATGGAGAGTTCAGATGCAAAAGCCCCTAAATGCCATTTGAAATTTTCTTCTAAAATGACCATTTTTATCAAGCTTGTATATTTAAGTTCAGTAATTTCACTTAAATGACAATTAATAGGTAATCTTCATTGCCATTTAAGTGAAATTACTGAACTTAAATATATATATATAACTTGAACTCTTCATATCTTGCAATTACTGAAGAATGATTTCTTGATTTATTTATGTAAATGTTTTTACATAAATGTACATTTATTTATGTATTGCGTTTTTTATGTCTTTTCCATTATTTCACGAAGACTGAAAGTTTTTCCATCATTAAATCCACTATATGAGATATGTCATCTCCATTACATTACCTATTGAGCTAGCCTGATGCGGTGCTAGGTTTGCGAGGTCATTGAGCTTAAACCAAATCGTGAAGTACACAGTCTTACCAAGCCTTATAGCCTATCCACCTCTCGCCCCACAATCCATAATTTCACGCAGAGCAAAATGCAGAGTTTGGGACAAATATATTGGTAAATCAGGGACGGCAGCACATAACATTCTAATCACACTCACGACCTCACACGCCATTTATCTCTCATCAGGCAAACTGATTGTGCCCTAAATATGGAATAAAATGAGGGAAAAGTGGTTGCTTATTGAGGAACTCCCAGGTGGCAGTACTTAATGTATAATTATGGCATGTGGAATGCAGCTTTCATTTTGAAGAGAGCAACGGTTTAATTACAGAGCTACCTCTGTTGATAGGAGTGTCTCGGTGTCTGCTGCCGTTGTCAGCCAAAAATCTCTGTGTGATCCCATGTTCAGTACTCCACACGTCTCATTAACCTGCCGGCACTGCTTGTGTTTCCTCACAGAACTGCAAGACAGTAAGTCTTCTAAAAGGCTGTAGAAGGGTGCCTTCAGCATGTATTTGATGACAGTCAACTGTAGGATGAGATGCAGATGGTAGACGTGCAGTCGTGTGTAGTCAAGTTATTCAGTGATGAATCGTCCATATCCATCTCATTGTCAAAATGGTAAAATGAGGCTGGCAAAAAACATTGTCAAGATAGGTTGTGCTATATATTTAAACATGATCTATACAGCTAGCAACCACCATGTGTTATGTCCTCTGAGATTGTGAAGCTGATGTTGAATGGCAGTATTTTTTTTTTTTTCAAAGCACATATCAGGACTCCATTTTCAGAAACGGATTTGCAGTAATTTAAGCTAAAGTCTTTGACAACCTGTCTGTGAGCACCCAAAAGGTCCTTCCAGATATATAACTTTTGCACTCCAAGAAATACTTGCACTTCCATGGAGAGAGAAAAAAGGGAATCCTGATTGGTTGGTAAATCTCTTTTCTTTAAAGGCATCAATGTTTCCAGCATCCCTTTCCTGCACAACAAATTGCAATCTTTTCAACCTGATGGCAAGCTTCAGTTGAATGAAAATCATAATGCATGCATTCAATTTGTACCAAGCTATTCTAGACAGTCAGTGGGTTTCTCATCAAGAAAACTTGATATATAAGTGGTGTCTCAGTTCAGAGTCCAAAGATGAAGGGGAGTCAAAAGTTCTAATCCAAATGTATTTAAAATAATCAACTGTGTACCAAATAGATGCATTACTTCATCTGCTAATTAGCAATTGTATAATATTCTTTCCTTTGCTGCCAGGGAAAAAATATTTTACTTAATTGGATTAGTGATAAATCTCCTTCCCTTAAAGGGGGGTTGACTGCGATTTCACTTTTTTATTTTAAATAGTGTGTAATGTTGCTGTTGGTGCATGAACAGTATCTGCAAAGTTGCAGCGCTGAAAGTTTAGTGTAAGCAGAGATATCGTCTTTTAAAAATCAGGAAGTATAATTGCCTACAGAAACGACTCGATTGGGACTACAGCTGGGTTTTAGACGTCACTAACCCACACATTTGCATCAACCCTCCCTGTTTGTTATATATACTACATATATATATATATATATATATATATATATATATATATATATATATATATATATATATATATATATATATATATATATATATATATATATATATATATATATATATATATATATATATATATATACACTCACCGGCCACTCTATTAGGTACCCCATGCTAGTAATGGGTTGGACCCCCTTTTGCCTTCAGAACTGCCTCAATTCTTCGTGGCATAGATTCAACAAGGTGCTGGAAGCATTCCTCAGGGAGTTTGGTCCATATTGACATGATGGCATCACACAGTTGCCGCAGATTTGTCGGCTGCACATCCATGATGCGAATCTCCCGTTCCACCACATCCAAAGATGCTCTATTGGATTGAGATCTGGTGACTGTGGAGGCCATTTGAGTACAGCGAACTCATTGTCATGTTCAAGAAACCAGTCTGAGATGATTCCAGCTTTATGACATGGCGCATTATCCTGCTGAAAGTAGCCATCAGAAGTTGGGTACATTGTGGTCATAAAGGGATGGACATGGTCAGCAACAATACTCAGGTAGGCTGTGGCGTTGCAACGATGCTCAATTGGTACCAAGGGGCCCAAAGAGTGCCAAGAAAATATTCCCCACACCATGACACCACCACCACCAGCCTGAACCGTTGATACAAGGCAGGATGGATCCATGCTTTCATGTTGTAGACGCCAAATTCTGACCCTACCATCCGAATGTCGCAGCAGAAATCGAGACTCATCAGACCAGGCAACGTTTTTCCAATCTTCTATTGTCCAATTTCGATGAGCTTGTGCAAATTGTAGCCTCAGTTTCCTGTTCTTAGCTGAAAGGAGTGGCACCCGGTGTGGTCTTCTGCTGCTGTAGCCCATCTGCCTCAAAGTTCGACGTACTGTGCATTCAGAGATGCTCTTCTGCCCACCTTGGTTGTAACGGGTGGTTATTTGAGTCACTGTTGCCCTTCTATCAGCTCGAACCAGTCTGGCCATTCTCCTCTGACCTCTGGCATCAACAAGGCATTTCCGCCACAGAACTGCCGCTCACTGGATGTTTTTTCTTTTCGGACCATTCTCTGTAAACCCTAGAGATGGTTGTGCATGAAAATCCCAGTAGATTAGCAGTTTCTGAAATACTCAGACCAGCCCTTCTGGCACCAACAATCATGCCACGTTCAAAGTCACTCAAATCACCTTTCTTCCCCATACTGATGCTCGGTTTGAACTGCAGGAGATTGTCTTGACCATGTCTACATGCCTAAATGCACTGAGTTGCCGCCATGTGATTGGCTGCTTAGAAATTAAGTGTTAACGAGCAGTTGGACAGGTGTACCTAATAAAGTGGCCGGTGAGTGTATATACATATATATATATATATATATATATATATATATATATATATATATATATATATATATATATATATATATATATATATATATATATATATATATATATATATATATATATATATATATATATATATATATATATATATGCTTATATATATATGCTTATATATATGCAATATATGCTTTATGATGTTATTTTCGATTTGATCAAGAACGTAAACTTGCCAACGCTGTTGTCTGGTTTAACATTAGTAGCCAGTCAGTTGCTATCATTGCCAACCAGATGCTATTGTGTAAAATGGTTAAAAATATGGTTAAAAATTGTAGCAAATTATCATTCAGAAACGTTTAGTATGAGCCGTGTGTGGTGAGGTTCTGCTTGACTCGATTTATCGTGGCTTTCTCGGTCCTGATTATGCCTCACTGAGACTGGACATCATTATTTACGTGTATCCACCGTCTACTATCCACCTTTGGCAGGCTCGTTTTGCCCGTAAAGGTAATGGCGCGTTAACCTTCCGGACAACGTGAGCAACAGTTTAGCCAATCACAACACACCGGCCCAAACGAACCAATCTGAGCCCATTGCGTGTTTCTGAGGGAGTGGTTTCATAGACTCAGGAAGTCAACCGCTCGTCAGTGGACAGAGAAGAACACGGCTTACAATAAAGGTGCAGTTTATGAAAAATAAAACTTTTTAAAAAGAAAAAACACGAATACATGTTATATTGCACCCCATAAATGCAATCATGCAAAGAAAAAAGGCAGTCAACCCCCCTTTAAAGGATGGTACAAGATTGTTTTTGAGTTGATTCCTCTGGAGCGCCTTACTTACGTATTACATTGAAAAACAGGCCAGTTTTACAAAGTCCGGACCCATATCTGGACGCTTTGTAACCTTTTCTTTCGACCTATTTTATTACAAGGAACATTGTAACTTTCTGGACTTTTAATCTTATTTTTGTCATTCTGTTCATCTTTTGTAAAATGTTATTTTATACTTGTTGTACATTATCTAATGTTGTTGCTATTTATTTTATTGCACAAATCTGCCTTATTATGGTATGGTCCTGTTTTATATAAAAATCTGAGATTTTATTTTATTTATTTATTTTTTATTTATTTTTTTATTTTATTTTATTTTTTGGGGGGTTATGTCTTGTTATATTTGTATTATATGAAAATTCAACTGAGAATATCCAACATTGCGTAAACAGACAATAACTCAAACTCAATAACACAAACAATATCGACAATGAACTGAGGAGACATGGGAACTTAAGTATACAATGATAATGAACTAGAAGATTAACAGATGTGATGATCCAATGAAATGCCATAGTAACCTACTAGGAAAAGTGAACAAAGACAACAGGAAACAATGAAAAGCAAACTAAAAGAAAAATGAACAACCTAACAAATGACTTTGTTTTAAAGGAATAGTTCTGCCCACAAATGACCACATATGTAATTTAAGAGATACAGTAGTGGCCAAAAGTGATGTCCAGAGCAGAGATATATTACAAGTTTGATTAAACTATCACAATATGAGTAAAATAAATATTAAAACACTAAACCTACTATTAAATAATCACAAAAAAATAGTCCTTTAAACCAGTGGTTAAAATCACATTCTACAGGTGAAATTTGGAAAATTAGATTATCGTGCACAAGTTAATTTACTGTATTTCAGTAATTTAACTTAAAAGGTGAAACTAATATATTATATAGACTCATTAAGTGCAAAGTGAGATATTTGAAGGTTTTTTTTATTTTTTATTTTTTTTTATTTTTATTTTTTTATAATTTTGATTATGGCTCAGCCATGAAAACCTTTTGCACGATATTCTAATTTTGAATGTGGTGTTTACATAAGCTGTGAACCATAATCATTAAAATTATAACAAATAAAAGCTTGAAATATTTCACTTTGCATGTAATGAGTCAAGAGCATGCACAGAGAAGTCCAAATTAAACATGATTTAATGACTTCATAAATGTAAGTACACATTTATGGCCTGAAGACACTGAAACGAGTGGTTTGTGTGAGTCATTAATTCATGTTTAATTTAGACTTGTCTCGTGCATGCTCTGAAGGTGGTGACCATAGACCTCCATTATATGACTGACAGACAAGAACACTTTGACCTAACAATATCAAAAGACACCTACATCTTGCATACTAAACTTGTATTTCAAAGTGAACTATCCCTTTAATGTATTGTTATATATATATATATATATATATATATATATATGTAAAGTGTTACCCTTAAACATTTTATTCCCATCAAAAGCCTATGAGAGATTATTCTCAAAACATTGACAACTTAAAGTTACAACTTTTTTTCTCATCATTTTTAAGTCGTCCTCTACATTATTACTTTCAATCGGCTACTTTTAATGTTACAATTTTAGACAATTTTACAATTTTATTTTATGTATTTTTTAATGTTATGAATTTATTGTAGGTATTACTATTTAAGAAAGCCATACCTTTGGTGTTTCACATAAGAAAGGGAAAAAAGTACAGCGCAGAACCACTTGGCGCCCTTGGTATCATTTAGGACTGTCAATATAAAAAATATATATATAAAAACTATTTGAAATGCATTATTCAGTTGTGGTAGATACTGTTGAGACCACCTAGAACAGATTTTTGTTAAATAATTGCCCCCATAATGGCATTGGCTGTGCTTTTTTGATGTGAAAGAAAGATAAATATTTCACATGCTGGTTCAGGCAACGCATGTCATTAATATCACTATGGCATCAGGACTGACCTGTGGGAATGTGTTCTGAACAAAGCACTTCCTGTGGCATTCCTCTATTTGATTTCCTGCAGTAACCTTGGCGATGGGCTCTTTTGGGCCAATTAATTCAGGTCACAGTTTCATCTTATTGGTCCATGCAGCAGAGTACCCAGCACTGATGCAGCCTGAATACCAGCCAGGAAGAAGTGACTCTTCGCTCCCCCTGGCTCCTATTGGCGCCTGCATGCCTGACACAAGTCTTTGGTTCTGAACCAAATCTTAGCTGTCGGGCCAGGGACCTTTCAACTTCCCTTTAATTTGCCCTGTGTGTCTTTTCCATTTATAAAAAAACCCTCTTTTTTTCAATGTACAAGTCGATCTTTTGTAAGCTGTCTGTAAGTCTGTTTTATTTGCATCCCATGGCAATAGGGTGTAAGAAGGCTTTGGCATGTGTGTTTGTATATGTTTGCATGAAAATGGGCAGGCTTGTGCTTCTGTTAGCAACTTGTAGATTACTGAATCAGGCCCACATGCTTTGCAGAGCTCATAGGCCTTAGCTCTGAGAACCTCATTACCTATTCAGGTCACTACAATGACAACAAAGCTGGTCTGCTCAAAACAAGCCTGAATATAGCCAATGCACCTAAGGGACTTTCGGCTTATTCAGGCCCTTGATTTCAGCTCCTCCAATAAAATGGCAGCTTTGATGTCAGGTAGGTAGGCTCTAATGGACAACTAATGAGCCTTCCACATGGTGGCCAGGCACTTTGAATACATGTCTGATCTTAGGATTAAAAGGCCGGCTCATATTGAGATGTGTGCGGCTTGAGACGATGAGATGAAAGATGAAAATGGTTGACTGTTTATGTTTAAGACTGCATCAGGCATACATGATTTAGTGCTCAAGCTTTGCCATGTTGTTGGTGTTTTCATGCATTTCCACTACCGATTACTTGATGTTTGGGGGGCTTGTCATATAAAAAGATCTTGTAGTGCAAGCTTTTATTTCTTTTTTATACATCTTCCATAATCCTCAAGGTCATGTAATGGCCTTCAATTCTTCATAAACATAATCCCAGGCATGTATGTGCCAGTCCTATGTACCTGAGCTCTACAAAGAGTCCAGATTGGTGAATGTCGATTAATTCCTTTCATAGATGTAGTTTTAGACTGCAAATTAATCATTTTTTTAACGACATGATTGCTTTCACTCTCACTGTTAATGTACCAACCTGTTCACCCCCAAGACCATTATTTGTAAGTGAGCAAGAGTTGAGCAGAGCATATTATAATGCAATACAAATTTGTGAATTAGAGCCATTTTAAAGCAGCTCGCCTGTCGCTACTCTCTGTTGTGTTATTTTGAAAGGTTATAGGGTTTATAGCACGGGCCGGGCGTGTTTTGTAACCTTTAGTCATGATGTGCCGAGCCCCTGTAGGCTGATTGCTGATGCATTAGTGCTCTCGTTTTGACTTCATCATGCAGTGTTTAGAGAGCGGGACACACTTACAGTTCCCTTTTGAAAGCAGCTGTGACCCCTGCTTGCTATTTGCTGCTGGCTTTTTAGCTCATTCCATACACAAACAAGTTTCTATTGTTTCAATTCAAAAGAATTGATATGAAAGAGATGTGTAACATTGTGTCAGTGTTAGACTAAGCAGAAATGCCCTTGCCGCAAGTCTCTTTTCTTAATTTACTATATGCACTAAACACGGTAATTCTACTGTTTTCATTCATCGTCTGGTGTCATTTAAAGCCCTTTGAGGCTGCACTGAAACTCTCATTTGGACCATGAACAGTTTGGCTCCCATTGAAGTCCTCATTATATCGTCGCTGTCCGATGAAAACCGCGTATGTCCATTTTGCCAATTTTTAGATTTTTTGACGGATACAATGTCCAGGTTCTTTTCCATATACAGCATGCTTCACATTATCTAAATGACCAATGAAAAGTTGTGAAATCATGTCATCTGATTTCCACATATTTCCATTTGTGGTCAAAGCTGTCAATCACTGCAGCGTGGTCAAAGCTTTCAATCACGCATCTCCCATAGACACAGTATGGTATCTCCCCGCCCTGTGGAGGCATCTCGCCGTGTCTCGTGAAGTCTCTTCGCGGTCTCGTCTCGAGACCCCTACACCTGGTATTATAATGCGATCTGTATCCAGATAAGTTATCCGGATAATAAAAAAGGCATGTTAATGCAACGGTATACGTTGTGATCGGATTGTGACTCGGATCTGCCTGACCATCTGGAGGTAGTCTGGCAACGCAATATGGTTGTTGAAACCACGCATGTAACATTATATTTTACTCCTCCCAAAAATGCTAAAAAATAAACGAGTGAGAGCGTGTTATATAGGCTATATGACATGTTATAGTCAGATATGATGGCGCTACTGCGACACGCATCACTGCAGATGATCGTATATTCATCAAGTCAACGTGCAAACATCGCAAATAAAAGTGAAAGTAAGTCACAGATGCTTAATCATCTTCACAATCATCTTCAAGTAAAGAAACGAAATGATCTTACCTTGTTGCCACTCTCTTATTGATGTATGTCTTTGATTTTGAAATTAGCTGATGATCAATAAAATGCAGCTCATCTGTAATAAAATGCAGCTCATATCCGACGGTAGGATTGTGTAAATAAAGTATCAGTCTAGCATCGCCATGCCAGTGTATTGATTTATTGTCTCTTCATAGTTTGCAAGAGACATTTAATAAACTGAGCGTATTTGATAAACTGAGCGTAGCCTATTCATCTGTCAATATGAAACGCGATTTGGTCATTCTAATTAATGATCGGAAGAACGCGTATCGCACCACGTTACAATATACACGTACTGTATGTCTATTTAAACTCGATTTTGGGTCAAATGTTGATTATATCATGACACTGGCAAGAATATGGTTACATTTAAAGATGTTGTGCCAAGCATGACAACGCTACGTTCAGCTGCTTTTGAAATTACGTGTTTTTTTTCACTTCCTGAAAGTAACCGTTTTGGACATACGTGAGTTTCATCTGGCAGCGATCAGATATGGAGAAAATCCTAGAATATTTTCATCAAAAACCTTAATTTCTTTTGACTGAAAAAAAGAATGACATGGATATCTTGGATGACATGGGGGTGAATAAATTATCAGCAAAAGTGTTTTTTTTTTTTTTTTTTAAGTGAACTACTATACAGCATACGTATATAGCAGTAGCTGCTGTATTACTGCTGCTGTCACTTTAATAAACAGATTATTCCCATGCTGTTTACATTCACGGACATAACCAAATGGAGGAGTAGCTGGCAATGATAGGCCTACTTTTGCTTATTTCACTATGACACGTTTCACTGAAATTGCTCTCTAGCCAAATTCAACTTTCATCACCATAGTCATCATCAACCACAGGCATTTCATTTGTATATGATGGTTGGTTACTTTCTATGTATGATTACATGACAGAAATTGTATGCAGTATTTAGATCAAGCGGTGACGCAACTTGCCCCACTTCCCAGATATTTTTCTCACCTCCTTCTATACTCAATAGACTCTGTAAGCACCAGTGCAGGCCTCAAATGAGACTGATTGACATTGTATGACCAAGACGGTGATTCTGAAGGAGCAACTTGTCTATTAACTGATTTATTGAAGAGGCGCAGATCTGTGAAAATGTTTTGTCGCTTTGCCTTTATGAATCTGGCAACAGTGTGCTGGTGTTAAAGCTGTACTGTGTGAATATAGATGAGTCTCTGATCCCATTATCTAACCAGTTTAACTTGGAAATCCCCTTGGCTAAGTGATCGCTTTTGAAAAGCCTTTAAATATGAATGAGCTGTTTGTCTTGCTGTAGGGGTTACAGCGGGGTGGATGAAATGATAATCAATGTTTTAATGGGGAAAGGAAATGCTGAAATTAGTCATGTTGAAGAATTGATGTGAATGTGGAATTATTCAAACCAGGGAAATGTATGATTGTGTTATTATAAAATGGGAAAATGGAATTGATCAATCGTTTGACTTGGTGTCATTTTTGCCTACTGCACATCAGGAATAAAAAAATGTTTTTCAATTATAAAAAATCTTTATTGGACTTTATTGGAATTTGCTTTTATAACATCACATCTATAGGCTTACAGTTTTAATCTATTAACCTGAGTATATTGAATTATGTGTGTGTTGTCTGATAGAATTTATTCATATGTTTTGTGTTTTTATTGTGCCCTATTAGAAACTGATTAAAGTTTTTTCATATTATTATGTAAATGCCGCTTTTGTGAACTGGTTTTAATCTGACTCAAGATTACATCACACCTCCTATCAATTCACCTCGAGTTATTAAACTATAAAAAAGTAATTATTTAAAACAATTATTTCTCTCACAGGAGCTAAATCGCAGAGGTAAATCAGAGGTCAAAATAAAACAGTTTCCTTGTGGACTATTTAAAGAAGAAGGAGAATAGATTCATAACTGTAAGGGACCTTTATATTCCCGATGGAAAAACATTTCCCTCACTTTGAACAAAGTTCATAAAGCTTCAGATTAACTAAGGTTTCATGTTATGCCTCATCCCATTTCCTTTCACTTTCCAAGGTAGTTTGAAATCCTCTGAGGTTCTGTCTCCTTGTTAATAAAGCATATTATTGTACAATATGCTTTAATAACAAAGCCAAGGCTTCCATTCCACTGCATGTTTGATGTTTGATTGAGTCGTCTTTTTTCATTTGGACTGTTTTTTAGGATTGACCTGAATGAGATGCAGTGAAATTCTCCACCAGTTTATTTTGTGTGAGGCATTTTACAGCACGGATACTTTCCTCTCTAAATCCCCCTCCTCTCTGCTTATCCAACCGGCTGGAAATCTTCTAAACACCAGCACAATAGGACTGCGGTGATGGCAGCCTGTTTAATAGGAGCTGATCCCCAGCTGTTTAAATATGCATTCTGTTTTACCACGGAAACTTTTCAAGCTTCTTAATTGATACTAAGACTTTTTGAAAGCAATATGGCTGCCTGGCACTACAAGGTGATATGGACTGGAATGCCTTTGTTCTCTTTATAAATTGGTGGTCTCTAATTAGGGCCACCTTCTCTTATTCCATTGTCTCTTGTACAATTAGCAGCATGCTAGATTAGCCACCCTAGAGATGGTTCAAGGTAACACAAACAGTGAAACAGGCCATACTGTGTTTAAAGCCCTTTTGTCAACAGTGTTCTCAAACAGAAGGTTTTATTTGCTTTGTCTGTTTTATTGCCTTTGGGTCCAGGTTTTCCCATTCACACGATCTTTTTTTGTTGTTGTCTCCCCCCATTCTTCCTCCCTCCCGCCACCCTGGCTTACTTTGTTTCATTGTAGTTGGTGCTAGTTAAAGGGATACTCCACCCTTTTTTCATATTAAACTATGTTATTCCAAGATGAGTTGATGCATACCTCTGTTGCTCAGTGCGTGCACTCAATCGCACTGGCGTGCAACACACTTTGATCGCACTTAACTAGCCCAGTTTATTCAATAGGGGCTAAGCAGAGAAGCGACCAAACACCTCCACGTTTTCCCTACAGTTACACGAATAGTGTAATTCGACCTAGGATGGTGACACAAAATAAAACGTTGCAATTTCTGAGCGTGTAAAGTGGATAACTATATTCCCAAGCACTTGCTGTGGTATTTCGTCATACAATATAGTTATCCATTTACACGCTTAGAAAAACGAAACGTTTTATTTTGTGTCACCGTCCTTGGTCGAGTTCAAGCGGCAACATTCTAATCTGAAAAATGAAGCCAACCCAGAAGTGCGAAAAACTGCAATACATCGAAAATCCGCCATAGGCCGGTCCCAAAAGGGAGCAAATGTCCATATACCCCATGTTAAAATGTCCGTTTTCACATCATAAATTCTTGTTTTTACAGTTTGGTCCCATGGACTTTTATTGTAATCTTCAATATGTTCCATGTGCCTGACAACTGTGAGGGGGGTGAACTTTTCTCTAACTCGTTAGTTTAGATCGTATTTAGATATAAAATGAATGACAAATAAGGGTGATAAACTTTGATTGACAACTGATAACGGGCTACGCTGAGTGGAATTTCACATCTCGGCCATGATCTGACATAACACATACCACCTCTGTATCCTTTCTGAACATTTGTATTTTGTATTTCCCAAGATTTTCCAGTATGGCGCCGCCCATACCCCCCATAAACAGCCTCAAAACTGTTCTTCAGAAAGTCTATGGGTGACGTCACAGATGCTTTGTCCATATTTTTTACAGTCTATGGTCGAGTTACGCTGCTCGAGTAACTGTGTTTAAATAGGGAAAACGTGGATGTGTTTGGTCGCTTCTCTGCTTGGCCCATATGAACTGGGCTAGTTAAGTGTATCAAAGTGTTCTCGCACGGCAGAGTCGAATGATTGTCTCGCACTGAGATGACAGAGGTATGTATCAACTCGTCTTAGTTAAGGGAATAACATAATTTAATATGAAATAAAAAATGGTGGAGTATCCCTTTAAGTTTAAGTTTCTAAGAAGTTTATTGCTATACAGAACGTATTAATCTCACTAGAAGGGTCAATATGAGTAGATGATGGAAGCGCTCTTGGTAATGAAATGTGAAGGGGTAGCGTTCCAAGGACAGTAGACACATTACCCTGCTCAGCCAGCTCCATATGAACCTGCATTTTGAATAGAAATGAGATCAAATAAGTATGAATGGAGTCATATGAGGGTGGTGAGGTTTGGGGAAAGAGACAGGCAAAATGTTTGAGTGTTGCGTAGGGAGGTCAGCATTTTTCCAATGTTTCAAAATTAATTAATTAACTAATTATAATTATTTAGAAATATTATTTTATTTCAATTCAATTCATTCAAGTTTATTTGTATAGCGCTTTTCACAATACATATTGTTTCAAAGCAGCTTTACAGAAAGTGCATTACAGAAAAGTACATGGAAAAATACATTTAGTTAATCATGTAACATTTAGGGCATAACATATCGCTGGCGTTGAGTCGTCTTTCTTCTATTTATAAATATACGGAAAAAAAATTGAACAGAATGTTGCCACTCAATAATATCTCTCAATTTTTGCTTTATGTCTCACAATGTGACTTTATTTTAAACTTGTATCACAAGAAAAAGCAATTTTAACAAATAAGAAGAAAAAAATTGCCTTCATCCGTCTGAATAGCATCATTAATGTCTCTCACCATGTCCGCTTTGTGGAAAATAGACACTGCAGTTGGTGGTTCAGCTTTGCTTGTACATTTGAAGGCATTTAGAAAAAAGAGCATACGCTTGTCTGTCCCCTCAATCTTGATAAGGTCAATAAAGCTCTTGCAGTGGAGGATATAAGCTCAATGATAGGCACAGAGGTAATGACAGAGCTTAGATGCAGAGTTGAAAAACATTAATCTGACCTGATATAATAGAAAGGGAAATGAAACGGCCAAATATCGCTCAATAGAAATTCCAAATCAAATGTCACCGACAGTCCTCATCTGATGATCCATCACACCATCACTTGTCACGTGTACGCTTTCTAACTTTTTTTTTTTTTTTAATCCTCAAGCACTGAAAGTTCTTACTTCAGCTATTTGAAACTTCAAGTGCAAGAGGAAATGGCCATTTGGGTGACCTATAAATCCTTCATCGTCACACAAGTCCAATCAATTGTCTGCAATCCACTGGAGAGAGTTAAGGTCATAAAGTTAGATGTCCCTGATGCTTCTAGCTTTGTCACACTCTGATTGTCCTGGTGCTTCTTCCCTAAATTTTGGTATGCTGCCTCACTGCTTTGGGCCTCTCCTTCTCTGACTTCGACTATCAAACAACAGTCATTAGGCAAATTTGCTTTGGTGCAAGATTATGTTAATTATTGCTGAATTATCACTTCATTAAAGCGGGTAGAGATAAATTATCTTTTTGATGAAATGGTTGCAGAATGAGAAAATAATGATCCGACTAAAATAAATAAATAAATAAATGCAGTCTTGCGCAAATGAAATAAATAACTAATCAGAGGGAGCAGGCGGCAAGCCTGTCTTCTCGCTGCACAATGGGATGTGACAGAATGAGTTTTTATAGAGAGAGCCGAGACCACCCGTTCCTTCCTATGTACAGCTTACTATAGTGGGACCCATACACTTTCCTAATTGAGGTATACATTAATCATTCCAAATACCAATTATAATGAAGGCCTTCATCAGCCTCACACTGCACCCTTTGTTTCCAAAACAAAGTGTGCTGCTCCAAGGAAAGACTGTGGTATAATTTTCTAGATTGATGTCTCCATAATAATCATTATTATTGTACGTAATTTATCCTCATGACAAATTTGGCTCTGCTTCTTTCGGGCAAATGCAATTATGTTCGAACTGCCAGCGCGGCTGAAAACACAGCAGTGGAGGCATTCATAACATTGTTCTTAGATGCCATCATGATCCGCATTATACCTGAATGTGTGTCAGAGGAGATTATAACGCTGAAGCCAGTGCCCAAGTACAGTATTTTCTAACTATGGTCTTAGAATAGTGAAAAGATTGGATTGCCATGGCAATCGTCAGCAGGCACCTCATTCCCTGTTGCTGGCCTGTGGTTGGTGGCACATAAAAACAGATGGAATGGGATTTGGCTCAGAGAGCATACGCTCGGATTGGTGACTGTTTGTAGTTTGGCTTTTGTCCTTAGGGAGGTCTGAACAGTTAAGTTGTGTCCAGGTACAATTGGTACTCTTGCTAAATTCACTGTATGTTTTTAGTTTTATTTATTTATTTATTTATTTGTTTGTTAAAGGGGTGATGAACTGAGAAATCAAATTTTCCTTGAGCTTTTGACATCTAAGAGGTCATCATATTATAAGAATATCCTGTAAGTTTCAGAACTGAAAACGACCTTAGTTAGTCCAATAAAAGCTTTTATTGACACCAGCCTCAACAAACGTCTCGTTTTTGAAAGCGTGGAAGTACTGACGTCAATGATGCTAAAAACCCCATCCCACTCATCAACGCCTACTTCATACACGGCCGGTTTAGCCCTTCACCCACCGATTCACGCATTCACACATAGGTAAACAAAAACATACCTCGTCGATGACAAACTGGAGCGAGCTACCAGCAATACACACTCCGTTCACAAAATGTTGTGCCGTGCCTGGCTGTGGAAGAAGACAGTCACTGCATAAGCTTCCTCTGGATTCCAATATTAGGAATGCCTGGTTAAAATTTGTTTTTAATGACGTTCCAGCAGATGAGTGTAAAACATTCTCCATATGTTCTGTACGGAACATTGTTGTTATACGGAACATGATTAGTCTACGTTACCTTCTATATTGGATCCAACAGGAGTGGTGCAACACACTTATGTGAGTAATATTTTTATTTTAGAAATAATAATCTATTCTGGCTAGCATTGGATTGTTACAGATCGTTTGATATATAGTTATGTGTATGTGTCTACAAGTATCCATTGTATTTGAGGTGCTGTTGGTTCATTGTCCTGTGATTCGGTATCGGACTCTGGGTCAAACATGTATGGGCGAATCATTACGGTTGCCATTTTACAACAGTGGTTTTCAAAACAAATCCCCCACATGCACCCACTGAAACCAACGAGTTGAAGCTCATTATAATATGCAAAACTGTTATCCACTCACAGCAGTGGGCGTTTACTTCCTAGTCTTCAATGCTATACGGCCATAAAATCCGAGCATTTTTAGGCTGAAAACTAGGAAAGAAAATAGCCCATAACTTATTCATTTTTTATGTTTTTGAATGTAAAAACCAAGCGAACGTCATAAGTTGACATCAGACAACAAAACAAAACCATTTAAAAAGCCAATTCATGACCCCTTTAACCTTACTACTTCCAGTGAGTTACAGTTTAACCATACTACTAGTGAGTTATTCCAACCCAGTCTCATGAAAGTGCGTATTTATACCACGATTGTCATTCTCGTGGCATTTATATGCCAAAAATGGTTTTTGCATGCATATGCTACACACTGAAAACCCCCTGGGTAGGTTTAGGGGGAAGAGGGGTGGAGAGTTCGTACTTATTATACGCCTAAAAGTGCGTATCATATGCACGCGAAAAACGCATACCATATACACACAAACTATTTTTGCCGTATAAATGGCTCGAGAAATGACATTCATGCTATAGATAAGAACTTTCATGAGATCGGGCTTGTTATTCCAAATCCTCTGTATTGGGATCCTGTTGAAATAGATACAGTCCATAAATCATGCTGTATGTTAACATGATGTTCAAAAGTTTGTTCATATTTTCAGCAGTCATTACTAAGTATTAGTGTCACATGATCCTTCAGAACATTCTAAATATTTCTTATTATTATCAATTTTGAAAACTGAAAATCGAATATACTCTGTTGAATCAAAAATAAGTCTTTTGATTAATTGAATGCATTCTTGCTAAATAAGAGTTATTTCTTCCTGACTCGTTTAAACGGGAGTGTAAATCTATCCAACAATTGCATACATTAAAATGTTTGACATCCTTTTAAAAAAGCATCTCAGAGAAATTAAGTTTGCCCTTTTCGTTGCATCTGGCTGACTTTGTTTGATCTCTTTTCCTGTTGATATGACCACAATACATTATAATTACGTTTGATTTATTATGTTATTGTGCAATACATTTGGCAGTGTGAATTTACAACATGAAGTTTGATTTAGCTCACCTTCTGTCTGTTAAATCATAATTATGTTTGCCAGCGCTGCGTACGTGTTCTCACCAGCACAAAGCTTTTACTCAGGCCAGTGCTCCATTTTCTCAGACATGACAGCATTTTAAATCTAGATTTCAGAGTGTAGGAAGATGAAATAATCTGTTGCCTTTGGCTGAGCTGAATCCAATGCTTTTGCATTTAGATCTCTGTGACTTCATGGCTTTTTGCTTTTCCCTTCCTTTCCCTTCACTTATCTTTTCTCTTTCAGCCAAGCAAGGATATTGCTCCTCTCAATCGGTTGCTGTAGTAGCCCAGTGCTCCTCTGTCTGAGCAAACTGAAACACATAATCCCCTTAGGCTCCACTGTAATGGCACTGCAGCACTAAAACTCACTCACTCATTGGTTACGTCATCAGAGTATAGGTATGTCTTCCTGTTCATTTCGAATTAATTGGAAAATGTTTGTAAGGACATTAAGCAGGCGGCCTTCTCGAGCCTCTCCACTGTAGTTATTTACCATCGTCGTGAAAGCAATTGTATAGGGACCTTATATAACTCCAAGTTAAGTGATGTGAATAAAGGCGAGATTGCAGCAGAGCATTTTTGTGATTTCAGTAGCTAACCGTTCCCACTTCCCACAAACTGTAGATTGAACCTGTGACCTTTGTGTTGGCGGTTGAGATGTTTCGAATTCAGCATATGATTTGGCCACCGTGATTAAGTAAACACCGTAGAGTGGGCTCTCAGTCATTGTGAACTAAAGGCAGACTCCATCCCTACAAGGTTATGGAAATGTCCCGGTGGTGAAGTTGTTTACGGATTATAGACCTTTGTGGTTCTTCTGCTAGACAGCCAGTGCTGAAATATTAGGCATATCACAAATAAACATCAGTCTAATGGGAGACTATATTTTCCATGTACTAGTCAACAACAGCACAGATATAAATGTGATCTACTGTATAATTTGCAACTATCTCTTTTCTTTTTAATACAGCGCTACCTCTGATGATCTTCCCAAGTCAGGCTCAAGAACACAAAATCCAATTTAGTCCTCCCGCTGTACTCCGTACACCTGTCCTCTGAGCTCTGGTCTCATTTTCAGCTTTTTGTTTCAACCTTTAATTAACAACTGAGAAAACAAAGGTAACATGCAATGCTAAATAGTGCCATGTCGCACAGTTCAGCGGAGACTTCTGTTCGAGCCACAATATTACTCTCAAATGGAATTAATCCCATTCTGGCTCACTCGCTTGCAAAGTACACTAATTCACTGTGTTATATTAATCATTTATTCATGCGGGTTACCATGGAAATATATTCCTTTTGTTAATTGTCAGTGATTTTGTGTTTACAGTTGCTTTTAATGCATGTTGATTTCAGCGGCAGATATTTTGTGCCAACAAAAGGCATAACATATTACTTTGGTAGTGCGGTTTGCTACTAGGGGAGGGAGGGGGGACAATAAGTGCTTGTTAACAGGTGCATGTTATTGTATCGTGTTCTCTGGCATTCACAATTCGTGTCCTTTAATTGCGAACTTGGTTTTGGTTTTCGCACTTGAGGAATGTCTGTTTGGGTGTTGATTAGAGAACGAGCTCTCCGTATACACATAGATGGTAGAGGTCACAGTGAGTGGAAATATTCAGTTTGTGATTCAGAGTGTATAGTATTTCAAAATAGGATTTCATTGAAATGCATTATCTGTAGGATTCAAAGACATCAGAGTAAACTTAATATAGATTTGCACGAATGTATCTCCTCTATGACAGAGAGACATGGAAATTGTGAGGATGGGGAAAACATGCAATCTGAGATGGCAAATTTTCTTTCATTCTGTTTTTTTTTTCTTTCAATCGATTTGCTCAATAACATGAATGAGTTTGGTGAGCTGTCTTGTAGGTAAAGATTGAATGTCAAACACATATTTCCATATAGTTTAATGTTTCTTGTTTTTACAAATTGGCCAATAGCTTCCCACTGTGTTGCATTACTTGGTTATTTTGCTGTGCCATGATCAGTACACGTGATGTCACTTCACATTACTTAGCAACATAATCTGTATTTGTTTTATTTCATCCAAAACCAACATGCCAATGTGAGCTGGACTTCTGAGCAAACTGCTTTCTATTGATACTGAACAAATCCCACAATTGAGGATGGATCCAGAAAAATAATTAGAAAACAAACTGGACAGAACATAAAAACGTTAGTTTTTCTGGACAGAAAAAAAAATCTTTTTACTGTTTAAATCAGTGAAGCTGTTTGTTTGGTAAAGTTCCAAACAAACAATATTCTGGATCCCTGTAGCTTCATTCAGCTCTCCTACAGATGATTTTTTTTTCTCTTTGAGCTTCTTGGCTTATCTGTAACAGTTCAACATTATGATAAAAACTTTGGCTGCACAGAGCAGAAAGCTTTTCCCTCTGGTGTGAGACTCCAAGACGTTGAGGAAGAACAAGTTCACTCTCCTCAGGGCAACAAGGTCAAAACATGGAGATTTTTTTCCCAAAATACTGAAATATTTGCTCAGTACGTTGTGTTTTCTTTTTGCCTTCTACAAAATGAATGCCCTGGGAGAAAGTCATTGATTCATTATATCATGCATAACCATTGTAATCTTGATCAAAATGACCAGATGAGTGCTTTCAGCTCTCTCATCATGAGGTTTTTAAAAGTCATTGTCGTGTGGAGAGTACATTCACAGCATTGTCTTTTTTAATGAATAAATTGCAATCAATATCTGTGTTCTAAAACCTAGTGACATGTACTTTGTGAATTGTGGAATTGCAGAGAGCAATACAAAGATCTTCATTAAAAAACATTGGTGGACAGATGGTGGACAAGTTGAGAGAAATGTTCATTTTAAATATTCTTATATTTCATTCAGTAATGAGAAGTATTTATAAGGTGCCTCTTTTTATCCTTTGAATTAGGCAGTCCCAAAATGCACTGCATTGAGTTACATACAAATTTTGAAATACATTAAAATTCTTTGTGAACATATTTAAGTCGTCAACTAAAAATTGACTACCCAGTAATTTGTCTTATCTTTTTATGCTTAGAGAATCACGCTGTTAGTGTACTGTAGCAACAGGCTAACTTCAAATTTGATTGGTGTTCTCAAAACTTGATTGATCTCCTGCCCGCTTAAGGAATGGAAAAACATTATATGATCATCATTTTGGAACATAAAAATGACAGTTTAATTTGTATGAATAATCTGTTATGCATATTGTTTAATTCAGCGCAGTCTCATCCCAAGACGTCAACTAACTGACACTTTTGACCATACGTCAACATCCGATGTTTTAGGGTACCCTTTAAAGTCAGTTTGATGACGCTATCTAATCCAGCCCATTCTCATCCTTTCAGCGTCACATAGAACGCTATATGACAAAACGGCGCTATACTACGCACATGGCACCCTTTATCGTTAATATAACATGCAAACCCAAGGTGTCATAAATCCTTTAGCGTAATGTGAGACTACCCTACCCAGGGCCGTTTGAAGGAATTTGGGGGCCCCAAGCAAAATGGACATGGACGTTACAAGCAGCATTTGCCGTCAGGCAGGTAGCTAACATCAGCATATTTGTGTTATAGCCTAATGTTACCTGCTGCAAAATTACACCATATGTACAAGACAAGTAGAGTTATTTTTATGCAGTGTAATTTATCACTTTACCACTACCTTGTCTTTTTCTTATCCCCCTCTTCCGTTTCTCTTCTTTCTTTTCTGGCTTGCTCAAGCATAATTCCGCTTCATGATGACTGCCGAGGAGGTTTGTATTTTGCCGGCAGCAGAGATCGCGTGGTTGGCTGGCTGCTGTCAGCTACTGAGGGGGCCCCCTTGAGGGGATTCCGATATCAGTGTCAGCTTTACTGCATTGACTATCAAAGGGGCACTCACAGTTTGTCGTTGCATTTTATTCATAGACAGTCATTGTCTTGGGGCCCCAGTCCAGCTCGGGGCCCCAAGCAATTGTTTGGTTTGCCTGTTCTGTCGCCATGGGCCTGACCCTACCCCACAACTAAAGCCTGTTTTATGCTTCTGCGTCGAATTGACGGCATACCCCAGCAGACCCCTCTCCGTCGTCGCGAACCCCTCTCCGACCCCTCCGCCGTAGCTCGACGTGCACCTCCAAAATTTGTAGGCTAACTACGCATCGAGGCGACGCAGACAGCAAGGGCTTTGATTGGTCAGATTATACATCATTTCAGGAGTGTAGCTTTTCCGATTTCCCCTCCCGCTATAGCGCTATTTTTAACATTTGCACCCTCATACTGATAATTATAATACTCTTATAAAGAAAGTAAATAAAGAATTAAACTAAAAATAAACTGTTGTTTTTTATTTCATTGTTAATACATATGTCTATATTCTTTTCTTTCTTTTTTGCTCGCAATAAACTTCAATCAATCAATAAATCAACGTTTGTTTTGAAACACAGTTTGTTGTTTATTTTCAATACAATGTTCAAGGTTACATCATTGATAATACAGTACTAACCAAGTCTGCCACAGGACACTACATTATCCTGCCATGACACAGTTCCATGTGGAGACTGAAAAAATCCTTCAAGTCATTCTGAACAGTTATGGCAGCTCGGGTGAAGCGGGCCCTGGACATCCATTGGTTCTATAGGGACAAAGTTTGTGTCGTCTTTGTTGTTCAATGTCGATTAGCTCCAGCTGCAACAACATCCTCTCTCTTTCGCTCGCGGTGCACGTAACCAAAACAAACTAGCAAAGAGATTCGTGAACCACTTTTCTTTTTTCAGATTCAGGTATGATGATGATTTGACCTAGTCTCCGAATGAGTGAATACTAATCATTCTTTACATAAGCCATCCCTTGAGTTCAGCCATTAACACATGTTCCAACACCCTGCCAAAAAACCTTGCCTGCCATCCAAATTTCCCCAACACAGTGTTGTTCACCTCCGTATTCTTTCACGTACACCCTGGGCTCGTCCTAACCTTGGGCCAACTCAAGACCCCGGTCCCCTTGTAATGCACATGGTAATTAATGAGAAGCCTAACCATGCAGTGTGAATTATGTTGGCTTTGGTACCAGTTCTATGGCACACAGATGTGTAATAAACCTTACCTAAAATAAGACCTCTCCCTCGAACATAGAGAGACAAGCTATTAATACAAGTCATTCACGACTGTAATGGCTCATTTGCACAAAGGAGGAAGAATGAATGGTAATCTAAACACATTAAGAGTTGAAGCTGACAATGAACTGAATGTTTGAATGTTCACTTAATGCATCACTTTTTGGGGTACTCTTGTTTTTGGGGTGAATGGTGCCTCCCAAGACAACTCATAATAAATGATCTTTTAACTTTACAAGGAAATGGTTGCAAAAAGGATAAACTAATTGTTTGATTGAAATACTTTATCTTGGATAAATATAAGCAAAGAAATCCCTCAAGATAACACTATTTTAATTTTTTTATTTTTTTTTAAAAAATGGGATATGTAGTCTTGCAAAAGAATTTCTACAATTGAAATGTTAATTGAACAATTGTTAGATTTGTGAATTGATTTGAGAAACTTTAAGTCATTTTAAACATGTTTGAGGGGTACAATATGAAACAAATGATAGGATATTTTGGAAATAAGAATGACAGTTAAAGACTAAAAGCAAAAAGAAAGTTATATTGCTGTACTCATTGAATATGTCCTCTCTGTTAGCACACAGCAGCATTATAAAGTATGTACGAAGACAAGTTAAATGACAAGCCTATGTGATTTTTTTTTCTTGCTAGCCCTTGCACATTTCTGATCTTGCTTGAGAGTGCAATCCATCTTGTCGAATTACTGTAATGTTGGAAGAATAGTCCCAATCATTTTTCAGGCCTTCCCATTGTCACTTTTGGGTTTGTATAAAAGGCTTTAGGCCGAGGAAGAAATGAACATAAGAGCTTTGCTTTAAACTGGTGAGATGAAAATATCTCACAGGATTATTCGATCCCGTCAGATACGAAAGCCTCAGGTGCTCTTGTTCTTTAAGTGTGTGATTCTTCTTCTGGGCATAAGGCAGTCTGGCAAATCTGCCATGTAGTCTCTTGCTGCAGGGAGGATGTAGTCACCTCTCATTTTCATTTCAGATTATACCAAGCGTCTGACATATGTTGCTAGACTATTCAACTGACATCCAGAAAGTTTAGGTCAACTAATCAACCTCTCCATACTGTACGTCTGCCGTATTAGCACAAGAGATCCTTCACCCCGATTGGCGTGGTGGATAATGCAGACTGCAAAAGGCCAGACTTTAATTTCCAACTCTTCTATCGGCTCTTCTGTCCTCTCGAGAGGGGGCATCGACAGCTGTTTCCTTGGATGGTTGGCCTATGTCCGACATGCCCTGGATTGAGACGGGTGGCTCGGGTCAGACAGCGAGTGCGTCAGCTCAAGACTGGCTTCTCTAAAGGCCACTTTCCTCAGACAGTCAAGTCAGAGGGAGTCACAGTTATCAGGGAATCAGGCGTGGTTATGATATCATCTGTCTGCCTTTAGCCCAATTACTTTGTGGTGGCTTCCTATGCCACAATGAATCTGGGCAGCCGGCAGTAAACAAAAAACACTGTGTCATTTCTCATTTGCAGGGCTGATTAGGGTTATATTGTGGGGACTACATACAGATGAGGCTGTGTTTGTCAGATTTGTAATGGTGGGTGAGAAATGGAAGGTCTAATCAACCTTGTGACTGACGGTAATGGTAGACCTCAGGTCCTGTGCGTATATAAACAAAGTGCAAATTCTCCTGTGATGCTTGTCTTAATGATGTGCCTGAGCATTTAGCCTCGCTAGAATAACTTCTCACTTCTTTGCATTCGATACAGCTTAGTACATATGCCAGAAACAGCCCCCATTCCCCAATAGGCTACAGTGAGTTTTTCTATATATCTGAACATCTGAACGTATTTTTGTGTTTTTTTGTGTATTTTTGTGATATAAAAATATCATATTTGTGTATTTTTGTGTATAAAAATAATGTATTTTTATTATTTATATTCAGCAGTGTTGTGTGTCATTAAGAATTAAATTAGGGATTTAGGAAATTTTACTGGAATTTAAATTTAATATGAGTAAGGTAGCAAAAAGGTATGAAGAATTGTTATTTGTATAGACATTCGATTACATTTATGTAACTGTGTTTTTAACTAAAAGGCAAGTTTTTTTTCCAAGACAAACTTTGACTGTTCACTTGCTAAAACTAAAACCTTAGCAACTTTTGCTGGTAATTTACTCACCCCCATGTCATCCAAGATGTCCATGTCTTTCTTTCTTCAGTCGAAAAGAAATTAAGGTTTTTGATGAAAACATTCCAGGATTTTTCTCCATATAATGGACTTTTCTGGTAACCAAACGGTCCAAGGTCCAAATGGGAGTTTCAGTGCAAACCGCAAACTGTCCATAGGGCTTTAAACGAATTCCAGACGATGAATAAGGGTCTTATCAAGCGAACCGATTGGTCATTTCAAACATAAATAATAAAGTTTAAGATTTATAAGCTCAAATGGTCGCCTTGCTCTGTTCGAACTCGTTTATCAAAATGAACAAATCTTTTTTTGAGTCATTTGGTTCATTTAACGAACGGAAATGAACGAATTGACTTGGAAAAATAATTGTTCATTTTGATGAACGAGTTCGAACAGGAGAGTCACAAACTTGCATCACAGAACAGAGCAAGGCGAGCATTGAGCTTATAAAACTTAAACTTTGTTATTTATGTTTGAAATTATCAATTGTTTTCAGTAGATAAGACCCTTATTCAGTCGTCTGGAATCATTTAAAGCCATTTGAACAGTTTTCAGGTTTGCACTGAAACTGTCTTTTGGACCTTGAACCATTTCGTTCCCATTGAAGTGCATTATATGGAGAAAATCCTGGAATGTTTTCATCAAAAACCTTAATTTATTTTCGACTGAAGAAGGAAGCATGGACATCTTGGATGACATGGGGGTGAGTAAATTATCAGCAAAGTTTTTTTTTTTTTTTAAATGTGAACTACTCAGAAATGTGAACTAATTTCCAGAATGTGTTTCTAGTGGGTATGTTCAATTCAGTGATGCTGAGTATGTGCTGAGTTAGCTCTATGTTGCTCTTTGACTTTAATTGGAACATTTGAGATGGACATACAGGGGTTTACTGAGAACATTTTGGAAAATTCTAGGATACAATGTTGCTTGTGGTAAGACAAGTTAGTCTTGCCAAATAAACCTCAATACAGTGTATTTCAATATAGTGTGTAGATATTTTCAAGCATGGCTACATTTTAGCAATTGATTGAATTAGTATTGGCCCCATTAAATGGGGACATTTCCTGGCAGACCATATTTTCCTTCCTTCCATAAACTTTGAACTCATTGTTTAGCAACTTGTAAATCCATAATCCTATTCTCTATTGTAATGAACTCTGACTTCCTGCAATTCACACTCCCGGATCCGTCCTTTGAAAAATAGAGTTATTAGATGAATACAGGGAATAGGAGGCACTTAACACGAAGAGTTTTTAGAGCCAAGAAATCCGATTCCATATTGTGGCTAAGTTTAGGTTCCCGCTTTGTGCAGGTGCAGGTTCTTTCCTCGTCGAGACGCTCTGCAAAGCCAAGCCAGCACATGCCTCTGTGAGTCAGACAATAGATCACATCACACAAAGGGTCACCTCTGCTTCTTTAGGCCTTTGATTTGTATCCTCATTGACATCACACATGGGCCTCTCAGTTCTTTGTTAATACCACAATTCCCAGTGTTCTTCACTTTCAAATGAGTCTGACCTTCCAGCACAGAGGCAGTCCTCCTCTAGCCTACTGTGCACCCCAGGGCATCCCTGCACCTCATGCAGATGGGCTGTATGGCTGCATGCAGACAGGCTCTGTGTTGGCTTCAGGTCGGATCCGATTACTCTCCTGTGGTGAGGATAATGGCCTTGCTTGAAGGTGTGGATCTTTAGGAGAGGCCATTATCTGCCCGAACAAGTCCTCTTTGGTCTCCTGCACATGGCTATATTGTCTGGGCCAGGAAAGTAGCCAGTCGCACGAAGCACATTAGTATATCACATACACTTGACAAAATGACAACATCCTTGCTGATGGTAAATAATGCGACATTGTTTTAATGGAAATGTAAGTGTTGCAGAGAGAGCCAGCCATTGATTCATAATATTGTATGTCCTCCTCTAGCCAGTCTTAAAGGGGTAGTTCACCTAAAAAAAAAAAACTTTTATGGTGCTTTTTCAATTTTTTTTAAACTTTTTTTTTAATACATTTAGGTAGTTAACAGCTTAGGTTTCTACGTTAAACTGTATAATTGATCATCTCTGATTGTTGCCGTAAGGAGATACTGTATTTCAACCTCATGTAACTCTTAAATTGTGTTTTGTTGCTCTAACCTTATATTAAGGTTAAATCACTGATGCTAACCTGCAATGGTTATTTAGCTGGTCACATTTCAATTGATTTATTTTATGTTTATTTATTAAATTATCAATGCATGGAATATCAACAATCTTTTTTTTCTCCTCGTTTCACAATTGGAATTGCATGAGGGTGAGTATATGATGGAAGAATTTATATTTTTGGGTCAGTGTTCCTTTAAGACGTATCTTAATGTGCTGCTAGTACACCCGCTGTGGCCCAGTCTTTATTTGCAACTCTATGCCATGATGTGTTCCACAATTAGCATCCAAATTAAGAGTATAAAGAAGGAACATTGGCCCTGATATATATTGCCCTTTCCCAAAATCCACTCCCACAAAGGGCACAGCAGGGTGACTGGGTTTAAGCCCAGGACTGACAGCCCAAGTGCTTTTTGTCCCCAATTAAGGGTATGTCTAAATTATCTAAGCACAGCAGTTTGTTTTTGATATACTTTATTACACATAATGATAAAAAAGTTTAGTCTTGTAAATTTAAATGTTAAAGACAAATATTTGTTAATTAATTATTATTTCTTTTTCTTATTCAAGCAATTTCAGTTTGCCCTCCAGCCATTGGTTTGCGGGCATGGGATACGGAACTGGTCCCAGAGGTTAGCCTGAATGAACAGTGGGTCACAATGAGCCCTTTCCCCGCTGCTGGAGCAGCTGCAGTCCTTTGATAGAATGAGGTCAATTCAGAGAATGGAGATGGCTGGAACTGATTGAGGGCCTATTCAAAGAAATAAGGTACAAAGTGTTTTGTATTGGTGAAAAAAGAGTAGCGACACCCCTTCCCCTTTCCCTTCCCCTCCTCCCACTTTTATTGCTTTGCTTGTCAGTGTCAGGAATAAATCATTTAAATTGTTCTCTGATTCCCCCACCTACCATTTGGCAAAATGATAATTGAAACATTAATAGGACATTAATAGGATGTGTGTCTCGGTAACCTTTCGAGATAAATCTCAGTATAATGGGATGAATTCACCCTGACCAACAGGAATCTGGAGTAATTAAACATGAGGTGACGAGGCTCATTTGGGCATGTCTTATAATTCATTTGTAGCTCAGAGCAGTGTGCGCTGCCATTGGAACAGATTTACTAGCCAGAGGAAGAACTCATTTGTTGGTCATTACACCGAGTTAGTTTGCAGTACTAATGATGGGGACTACAAGCCTTTTTTTGAATTAGATGTGTAAAAGTGGTATCCTATTAGCGACTCTACATTTGAACACCATTAAAACAACATAATATAGTGCCGTGCAGTCAGTCGCAGTGTATGTTTGAATGTTGTGGTCCAGGTCCTGCTTAAAATTTGTAGTGATGAGCCCACTTTCTCTGTCATTTTGTCTTTTGTCAGATGTTATTTTGACAGATAAGTAGCATAACATTGCATTGGGTATGAATCCAAGTAATGATGTACTTGGCCAGAATTACATGCATCATCCACTTCAGCAAATTAGAACGACCAGCGATTTGAAATTGACACTCCTCAGTTGGATGATTCTCAAAACGTCTGCTTTGTTTGGCACCATTGGGTGTATTTTCTGCTGTCGTTTGCAATTAGAATCACACTGTAAAAATGTTGCTGTAGATTTTACAGTAACTTACTGGCAGCTGGATGCTAGTAAGTTACTGTAAAGTGTTTACAGTACCAGTACTGTAATTTACAGTAAGACAATCATTTACTGTCTTAATATTTACAGTATGGGTACTGTATCTTTCATGTACAGTACAAGTACCATATTTTACAGGAATAATACTGTATATTCTATTCATTAGTACAAATAACTAAAATTTGTATTTACAGTATTTGAATTGCTTTCTGTAGAAAATAATTACAGTAGTAAACATATTTGCCCATAATCCTTGGCTATTTACAGTATTATACTGTTGACCCATATACTGTACATATTACAGTAAAATACTGTTCAAATTAACAAAAATACGTTACAGTGCAGGATATCTAAAAATAATGTTGCAGAATGATCTTGCAGGGAAGCATTCAGATCGGACCTTTTTTTCCAGATTAGACCTTGGACTTTTTTTTCTAATTTCATCACAGCAGCCGACATTGCCACACTCATTAGCATATTACTTTCGGGGAAAATGAACAGTAGATATATTCATATCATATTATAGATTTTAATGAATTATGGCAAGACAAAGGATCGCTTAAGAAAGGATAATTGCTGTATGCTGAACTCGGGTTGTGCTCATTACTTTTCAACAATGCCGTCTCACTCTTTCCTTCGCCAGTCGTGACGGATCTATTCCATTATGAGCCATTTGATGGCAAATTAAAAAGAGTGTGATGGAAACATGCAGAACTGATGAATTTAGACAAGGAGACAAAGTGGAGAACATTTAATAGTTTAATAATAAGCTGCAGTATACATTCAGTGATAATTCTGTTTTTCACGTTGCCAGAAGCTGTTTGGTGAGACCAGCAAAAACATTCAGCTACTAGATCTATATCTTTTTCACACATTGCTGCTGTTTGTACTTTCCACATTATAAAATGAATATTGCAAAGAAACTGATTTTGCAATTTCTCTCCATCCGCTGCTATGGCAATTCCACCAAATCAGTTTTTTTTCCCTCCTGCAGTAAAACAAACTTGTTTGAGTGGGCTTGGTACAGCGTTATTAAGTGATCTGAAAAATGCAGGGCTGTACCTGATGATAGATAGCAAAGCAAGTCTGTCTCAGAGCATCTGGGTTTGCTTTACATGGAACTCGCGCCTCTCAAAAACTTCAGAAATGAGTGGAACCACTTCCAGTTACTCAAAATGGCAGGTTTACTCTTACCATTACTTGAGAATTAAGATTAAACAACAACCTGTTATCTTGAAAGTTTAATGTTTGTTGCAGTTTTTTGGTTTCTTTTGCTATCTCACTCTAAGCTCATTGTACTGACACACAACTGTTGGTGTTGATTTTTTTTTTTTTTGTCTTTTTCACTTTTTTTTGCCCACACAGAAACTTGATGGCACGAAAACTGACCAATAAGAAACTCTTTTACAACAAGGTAGACTGCAATCAACAGTTGCGAGGGGTAACACAGTCAACAAAAAAATCAAGATCAATTGAAAATGTAAAAAAAAAGGATAAAAGAAGAAAGTCAATAAAAAGGGGACAAATAAAGAAAAAAGCCAGTTAATTTCAAGTATAACTTACTGATAAAATAACTACACAGCATTAAATATTCTCATTATACATTTTAAATTATTTATAAAATATATTTCTGGCATATATGTTATTTTTTTCCTTTTTGTCTTTGTGTACAAACGCTACTGTAGCTTTAGTTGAACACCAATGTTTATTTATTTTTTTACTTTCGCAACAAAACATTAAAGGGATTGTCACATAACAACAGATTATTAAAAATGATAGTATTAAACCCTAAACAGAGTTTCACATAGCAAGACGTAAGTGACGACCCCTTCTATCCTAGCCCCATAGTCAAAATCCAAAAAGTACAAGACCAGAGCACGAAGTTCTCAGTAAACTGCGCTCCACTGGCTACAATCAGGAAAGGGCACAGGAGATTTCAAAAGCAACAAGTCTTATGTTTTTTTCTTCTTCTTCTTTTTGTCCATATATATATCATATATATATAGGCTGTAAGTCTGGGGATCGGTCTCTCCCTATTCCAGTTTTTCGGTGAGCTTGAGCTGATAGCGCAACTTCATTTAGCTCCATCAGAGATAAAAAATAAGCAGTGTAATGACCTCATGGTTTGCTGACATTGGAATATCTTGAGGGAAACAGAGAAGGGTTGTCTTATCAGACAGGGAAAAGCCACTGAAATGAAATGAAATCTGAGGGAGTGTTCCTGTGCGCTCTGCCGCAAGTCGGGCGGCTTACATCGTACGGGCAGAGTCTCGATAATCTGTAGCGTCAGAGAGACCCACGTCCCTCTTCGGGAACAGTGAGCGGTTTGGCAGCTGAAGCAAAAACTGCATACCAAAGAAGGCATTAAAAGAAAGTCAGAAGTCTCTTTCGAGTCTACAAGGCATGACTTTACTTAGGTGTCGCCTGGAAGGTCTTCTCCTCTAAGGGCAAGACGTGAGGCAGGGTGAGCGTGTCACGCAGCACACAGTAACCAGCCTGTCCACTGCAGATAGACGATTGCGACGACGTACAAGCGTTGCTGTTACTACCAAGCCACGACGACAGTCTGAGCTCGGAGACACATTTTCAGCTTAGTTTGTTCAGTCTCTGGAGAATACACGTGCTGCACATGTGTCTCGCCCCTTCATCCCCAGGCCCGTTTGGCTCAACGCTCGCAAAAGCACACGAATACACACACACCGCACACTTCGGCACACACTCGTATGTGTTCTGTGTACACGTGGGAGCCGGTTAAAGCACGATGTCCTTCAGCCGCTTGCTGCCGGGGACTCCTCTCTGACGGCCGTCCTGCAAGAGCCGTGTTGATCTCCCGCATAGCCGGCTCACTGTCCTTCCCCTCCGGCTGCCGCAGCAGGCTGTGGTTGGCTATGCGCTCTCACGTCCCGGCATTTCAGTGTGTTGTAAGCGGAGGATGGTTTGGACTGGGGGCTCTTCAGGTGCACAGGGGACGTGATGGGGCTAACGGCCTCTCGGCCATTTCCGGCTTCGCGGACTGTGCCGTTGGACTTGGGGCTGCAGACGGCCGGCTCTGCCGTCTGCCGCTTGCCTCTGTTCAGCCCGCTCCTCGTCCGGCCCATCTTTGCCAAAGGTGGCAAAAGTCCTTTTGGTGGTACCACAGTCCTCATAGATGAGGTACGTCCACGGTTGTGGCCTCGATGGACAGAGCAATGACGTTGCGGCCGTGTTCGGGAGACTTCACTTTCGCTGGCATAGGCACCCGGGGCATCCAGCAGCGATCCGAGTGGCCCAGGATCCGACATTCGCTCTTGGCAGTGGAACCCCTCGGACTGATCTGCACAAAAGAGAGAGAAAGACAAGAGTTAGTTTGGTTGTCTAAACCAGGGCTTTTAAAACTGTACAAAAAATCACTTGGCTGCAGTTACATTTGTGTTTCAGTAAATTACACTTGTAAAAACAAGCAGTTTTGTCAAGGGCTGCACAAATATTAACTGTTAGATAGTGAAGAGTTCTCGTGCAACTTGTAAAAACTATGTTTTCTGTGTACTTGGTGCCACATTATTAACAAAACATGTTCGCATTACATCAGAGAACTTAATTGTCACAAAAGGCTGTTTCACATCTGTTGAACTTAGCAATGTTATCTTTCAGAGACATGGTTGTAAGAGTGTGTTCTTTGCGTTCCCCAATGTGCATTTGGCTACCTACCAACACAAGGAAAATATGTCTGTAAAAAGCATTTTACATGTCAGAACGAACATGAGAGCATTTTCTGCGTGGAACACCCAACCAGTTTAAAGGACAAGTTTGGTATTTTACTCATAAAGCCCTCTTTTAAGATAATTTGATGAAATATAATGGTTAAGATTGTTTTTTTTTTAGACAAATGCTCCAGTCCCGAGAATTTCCGGATTCTGTGGTCAGCGCCCCCACACACCTACAATGGTAGCATAGGTGCACAGGAACAATCCTTCATAAAAAGCATAAAATATGTAAAATATAAAATATGAAAAGCACAAAATATGCTTTCCAACAGGTGTTTAACCATTCGTTGTAAAACTGAACAACCGATCACCTCACAATCGTACATTCTTCCGTTAAAAGAGCTTGAATAATAGACACCCCAGCCCACTTGGTGGCGATAATGCACCTTTGCCAATTGCAAGCAAACCACTTGTATAGTGTAGCCTATCGATACATCACGATTGCATAAGACTTACAGAAAGAATACAAACAACCCCATTTCCACTTCCGGTGGGGGAGTAATACCGTACATCACAGAACATACAATACAAGTCAATGGAGTTGTACAAAAACTATGATAAAACGTGTTGGAAAGCATCTTTTGCAGCGATTTTTGTATGAGCATATCAGTGAACACCCCAGACCACTTGGTGAGTTTCACATCTTTGTAAACTAAAGTTTTGAAGGATTGTATGAAGGGTTGTTCCTGTGCACCTATGCTACCATTTAGTGTTGGGCGATATGCTCCATTTTCATATCGTCCTATCGTCAGCCTGTGAGATCGGCGATACACGATATTATCGTGAGGGGGCGGGGCTTACTTATTTGATTATTAACTTGATTATTTAGCCTACTCATTAATTTGCTTGTTTTATTAGCCTACTTCGTTTTATATACGAGATTTTTTTTCTATTTTGCTAGCAAAGGTGGAGTGTTTATTAATAGGATCAGGTTATTTCCTGGTATAGTGAGGTAAAAAAATATCCTAATCCTTTTGTATTTCAACATGTCAACGGAAAATTTACGGACACATTAGCCTATCCTCATGCCGTTACATGCAGCATTTTGACTAGGGCCTATTTCTGCACGAGATGAAAACACGTTTTAATAATTTCTTGGGTCAGAAAGAGTCGGAGTTTGCGCTATATGTCCTCCTACCAGTGCTCTCTCTGTCTGGATGCACTTCACATGCACACTTCAGTAAGCACGAAGTACGCGGGTTAATGTGTTTTAAATGCCGGGAGAAATCAGAGCAAGGGGCAAACATCTAGCTGAGTCGATCGGTTTATATACTTATGACTTGACTCTGATAAAGGAAAACGGGTTAATGCGTTTACATGACCACATGCATTGTCAAGTTTATTCAACATAATCGCGTCGCTTGTGAACGCGCTCACAATCTGAAAGTGAAAGTAAAAACGGACTGCTTTCGGCATCTGCATTAACGCCGCATTCCCTCAGAGACGACGATGATAATGGTAGCTATAATACTATTTTAGTGATATTATTATTAATAGTATTTAGTAGGCCTAATTGTATTGTTTTTAGTGTTAGTGTCATTAAACGTTTTGTTAATGTGTTACGGAAACAAATACTGACGAACAACGATGCCGTTTTCATCTTGGATCTGTAGGAATTATGCTTCTGTTAAAACGAGCACTCTTGATAATTTGTGATCACCTTGCAATTAAATTGATGTGGATGTAGTTTTTTAGTCTGTTTTAAAACATTCTCTTAGAGGAGTCCTCATTAGTGCGTGTCGATGTTGTTGCAATTGTTATGAGGTGATGTCGTTGTAAATTTAGGCAAGGCAAATGAATTCCTAATATTAACTTAATAACAATACTAGCTTTATAATAATAATAATAATAATAATAATAGGCCTAATAATTTAATACATTATGTTAAAATGAGCCAATTATCGTATTGATATCGTCAGAGGCATCTGCCATCGGCGATATCTCAGACTATCGTCGATACACGATACTATCGTCTATCGGCACAACCCTACTACCATTGTGGTGCAACCACAGAAACTGAAAATTCTCGGGACTGCAGCATTTGTCTAAAAAACAATCTTAACCATTCTATTTCATCAAAAACGATCTTAAAACAGGGCTTTAATTGTAAAATACCGAACTTGTCCTTTAACACTTGCAGCACTAATCACGGTTCATATCCAGACCAGAGTGAGCAAAATTCTATGGATGTATTTCATCTAATCTAATGCTCCAAGCATGAACAAGTGGCATGCATGATGGATTATTTGTGTAAACAGTCCTTTTTTTAGTTTTTTTTTTTTAACACCCCTTCACCTCATAATTCATATTTCACCTCAATATTCTGGTGCATCTTGAGAAATGGAAATGTTTGGGAACCCCTAGTCTAAACTGTGCCGTTTGCGCAGCTTCTGCTTATTTGTGGTTTCTTTCATGGATTTCAGGCACAGTTTGTTTTGGGGCTTTCATCTTTCCAGCACATGTCAGAGCTGGAAAAGGAGAGGAAAAGACTGGCATGCCGAAGAGCTCTGCTCCATTTTAATGTAAGCTGGCATTACTTCTTCAACAGGTTTTAATGCTAGAACTTTTGGGGGGCTTTTAATAAACCAATGAAAGGGTACATTGTTAAATCAAAAGTGGATCCCCATCTTGTGGGTAATTGTTTCACACTGTTGCCAGGCTTGATGAAAGGAGGGTTTAGACAGTGTAATCAAAGATTTCACAGTGAGGGACATTGGCAAAGTAGCCTCATTGTTAAATGCTGAACATTGTGCTGTGTCTCTGTCATCTATCTGGCAGATATAAATATGCAATGATGTTTTAAATCTGTATTAGAGTTTAAAAAAAATAATTTAAAAAAATGTCTAAGCCAGTATTCCTACAGATCTGTCCTTTGTTGTGTTGGAGGGAAGTGCTTTTAAGCTGCTTTTTGTATCATTATAACTACAAAAAAAAGCCAAGCTCTCACTCACTAAAGTTGAGGAGCTGTCTGCCTCTTTCGCTCCCTTTTATTTAAAAGAGATGCATCTGTGATAATCAAGGCAGCTCTCTTTTTATTAGCAGTCAGCCCAAAACAGCTTTCTGCACGAGTCCTTTTGAATCCATACATATTTCATCATTGGCCATCTGGATAGACAAGCACGACAAGGGCACTCTCTCTGCTTAAATGTTTGCTAATACACACAAATGGTATTTGCATAACAAAATCACATCATCAGATTGCTGTTTCCACATGCACTGCTCACATGTAATAATAATAAAGAGCTGTAATTAGGGATGCACTGTTAATTCTGTCCAATAGAGATAATACTAATTATTTTTTTAGATCGCTGATAACCACTAAATTACTGATATTAAAACTAGTTTATTTAGGCATCCAAATATTCTTATTTGAATCTTTATTCTGATTGCACCACAATATTTATACACAAAAGAAATCTCTTAAATAATAGCATTATAATATTTATAAAATTCATGTGTGTGTGTACACATGACTAAAATGAATAGGCTTTATCTAATCAATAGAAATGTGGCAACAGATTACAAGCAATATTATTAATTAAATTTAACAAATTAGAATTGAGTAATAATTAATCAATTTATTCCTTAAAAGTTAACCATGTAAAATGAGTAAAGTTTGCACCAAAAAATTTAACAAAAATATCTCACTAACAGACAGACGTCAAAAATTAATTCAGAACTCAACATTGAAGACACCTGATGTTAACAAGCAGAATCACTGAAGGAGAAAACCATCATTTTAAAACAAACCTAAAACAAATACCGATCACCATAATGGTGACTTAAATTTATGTTTTTTGGTTGTTGTTGTATGTTTTACTCATTTTAAATGGTTAACTTTTAAGGAATTAATTTGATTAATTATTACTCAATTCTAATTTGTTAAATTTAATTAATAATATTGATTATTAATAATAATTAATAATATTGCTTGTAATCTGTTGCCACATTTTTTTTATTCGATAAATCATATTCATTTTTACAGTGTATATGTCACCAATATATAGGGTTGGGTATCGAGAATCGAGTATTCAATTGGAACCGGGACTAACTTTTCGTTTTTCCGAAATCGTACAAAAGTAAAAATTTAGATTCCTAGTTTCGATATTCACAGTCCGTCGACCAGAAGAAGAAACCACTAAACAACACCAACGAAGAAGCTTCTACCGGAAGTGTTGGCATAACCGCGTGAGTCGAACATGAGTACCTTATGTCGGCTGTCCAAAGTGTGGCTTCACTTTTCTAAAAATAACGAAATCTCGGCAAAATGCAACATTTGTGACAAAAGGAGTAGTTGTGACAGAAGGAGTATTTCCTTCAGAAAGGAGTATTTCCTTCAGAAAGACCGTTGGTTAGCAAGGTTAGCTAAACTTTTTTTATCCTGCCTCTTAAAAGAATCGGAATCGAGAATCGTTAGGAACCGGAATCGAAAACAAGGAATCGGAATCAGAATCGTTCAAATTCAAACGATACCCAACCCTACCAATATATGAGTGTGCCTTAAGCATTACATTCCAAAGTCATATTGATGAACGTTGATATAATTGTAAAGCCAGAGAACACCTGTTATTGTTGATTAATTGTCACCAAATAATTCACTGAATGAAAATTTCACATCCCATCAACCAAAATACATATAGTATTTCACACAGATGTTTGTTGACACATTTGGTCAGCTTTCTTATTGGTAAATCAGCCCATGGGTTGAGACATTTCTACATAATTGTAGCCCTCGGTGACAGCGAGAGATTGTAGGAAGAATTCACACATACATCTGACACTCTGAGCTTGACGGATCATCCAATTAAAATCACTAATTATCTGCTTTTCCTGTTCTTTCAGGACTCAGAGGGACAACACAGCTTTGGGGCCTGAATCAATATTTAAAGATTGGAGCGTTGCTCTCCAAGATCTACACTGCCAAAACTGTCACCCTTAAAATCTACTGAGATTGACAGATTACTAACTGAAGTCTGGAGACATTTCAGATATCCTGCGGCACATGTGTGAAGATAAAAGCTCCAGTGTGCTTGTGTATCTGTATCTCGATGGATTATTAGAGATTTGACCCACATATATAGTCGCACCATTCACACACAGACCGTCACACACGCATGCTTCCTCATACTAAAACTCAGCAGAGCAGCAGGGAGAATGGAGAAATTAAATTGAAAAGAAAAAAAATAAATTGGAAAGTAAAGCTCTGGATCAACTACGGTATCTCAAGTGGCTCAAATTTAGCCCATAATCACCAAACCCTGTGAACACACACAGAAGACCACATCTTGAAAGGGCTTTTCATCACCAAAAGTCAATGTTATCACCATAGCAACAAGGGTGAGTCTCACCATTTTCCACATATACAGCGAGTGAGTGGCGAGGACACCACACCTGCCACGGTACAATATGCCTACCCAGAATTCCTCCTTTTTCATTTCATAAGCATCTGCTTTTCTACAGAAGCATGGATTTATCTGCATCCTGTGGATCAATAGGAGGCACTTTAACAAGATTCAAATCGTGTTCACCTCTTGAATGGGCAACACACAAAAATAGAGTGCATTTTCCAATTCCCCTTCCTTATGACAGTAGGGACATGTCCATTCATTGAATGTTGTCATCTTTTTCAGCCTCTGTCCTTTAAGGGGACCCCCATGGAGCGATTCTCTTGTAAATTACATCACTGTGAAAGCAGAGCGCCATTAACAGCTCTCTCACATCCTGTCAGTGGTTTATCCACAAAACTCACAGATGTTTCTCTCAAAGATCTGTGCTAACCACAAAACAAATTGCAGTAAGACATGACAGCCTGTCAACCCCTGACAAAACAAGAATCTCTTCCTATCTTTTTTTTTTTTGCCCTACAAGAGATAGAAATATAATGCCAACAAATTAAGCAATTAAAGCTTCAATGCAGCTGATCTTTGAGTTGTGCAGAAGAGAGCAATGAAAGGGAGACGGCCCTCCTACAGAGAATGTCTATTGAAAGTCATCAGAAAAATACGCTTGCCAATCAGTTCCGGGAAAAGACTTAAAATACAATCCAGAGCACTATGTCAGAAGGAACATTTGGTGTCTAGGATTTAAAGCCTAATTATGGGCTTGGCTCCGGCTGGAGGCGGAAGCATCTATGTTTTCTTACTCTTCCTCATTTCTAAGTAAAGCACAGAGTTTATAATAAAAAAGCATGGGGATGAGAGTCCCACAGCAGTGCTGAGTATCAGAAATATTGGGATTTAATTTTTGCATTGGATGAGAGAATGCACAAGGTGTTTGGGACTGTTTTAAATATGTGTACCGCTATCTGCATTCTGCAAAGCTGAAGAATAATAAATAGTCCACTTGTAATGCAAAGGCTCTTGTGATAAGAACCCATCACTGCTGTCAGCTTGTAGTAGAACGGCATCAGTTTACTTCATGAGTGAAGAACTACGTCCCATAATTAGGCTAGAAAGAACCTTAACTCGTTGATTAAAGGATTAGTTCACCCAAAAATTCTGTCATTATTTACTCACCCTCAACACCGTAAGACCTTCGTTCATCTTCGGAACACAAATTAAGATATTTTTGATGAAATCTGAGAGCTCAATCACTCCTGCATACTAGTCCATAGGCTTCTTGAGGAATTGAAACTTGCCGGCCTCGAAAACTTATGAAAGACATCGTCAAAATAGTCCAAGTGACTACAGTGGCTCAATCTTAACTTTATCAAGCGACGAGAACACATTTTGTGCGCAAAAACAGATAATGACTTTATTTCAACTATTCACTTTCTTCCTCTAGGGCCTCTAGTCAGTTAACGTACTGTGATAGTGTAGAGCTACGTCACACGTAGGCTCACTATTGGCCGACGCTGGTCATGTGTGATGCGTTTGACGTACAATAACAGACGCTTACGCTATTAAACTAGTAACCTGACTCAAGGCAGAGAGAGAAGTAAATGAATAGTTAAAATAAAGTTGTTATTTTTTGCGCACAAAACGTGTTCTCGTCGCTTGATAAAGTTTAGATTGAGCCACTATAGTCACTTGGACTATTTTAACTATGTCTTTAATAACTTTTCGAGGCCAGCAAGTTTCAATTCCTCAAGAAGCCAATGAACTAGTATGAAGGAGTGATCCAGCTCTCAGATTTAATAAAAAATATCTTAATTTGTGTTCCGAAGATGAACGAAGGTTGGAACAACATGAGGGTGAATAATTACTGACAGAAATTTCATTTTTGGGTGAACTAACCCTTTAAGCACCAGCCCCGCCAGGTCAGAGGTCACAACAAATTTGAAGGTAGACATCTCTACCAATAAGTAGGTTGTGCTCCATTCAGAATTGAATATCGTATATCTTCTAAATACCAATTAGGTTCGTGAGTTTGAAATGACGTAGCAAACAGGATGCAGAAATATAGACAGACAAAATGGATGGATTATATTTCTTTGAACTGCAATAAATTCCTATCATTCTATTTCTAGTTAAACTTTCTGAAATCAAAACTTTGCACAACACTGCTGCCTAGAGGGATATTAATCCATTTAAAATTAAAGTTATCTTAAACATGGCTAAATGAGCTAAATTTGTGGGTGGGCTGAGTTCCGCAAACCCAAAACAAAAGGAATGTTTTTTAATCTGAAAAAAAAAAAAAAAAAATCTGAACATCTTTTGTGTCGCTGCCAGACTTTCATCTTGTTTGGAAGCTATTATGCTCCTTCTTGGAAAACACACTTTCTTTTCTCTCCAAAAATTCATGTACGAGCACCGGAGGTCTGCATTGTGGATGTAATGCGAGAGAGGGCCGGAGAAAATGCAGCTAATGTTGTCATAAGCTCGGAGTATGGGGAGTATATAAGGGGAAAGCGGGCATACACTCACTCTCAAACACTCGACTGGGGAAGTAATTGCAACCATGGGGCTCTGCAGTTTTCACAGTGACACTATTCAGTCACTTTGGATTTACAGGCTTGGGGAAAGAATGCCATTTCTTTGAGGAACAAGGTGAAACAGCCAAAGAAACAAGCAAGACGTTCCTAATAAATCAAACCATTCTGAGCAACATGATGCATCGGTTTAAAGATTAACTATATTAAACCTGAGCATGTTTTGCCGCGCTTTTGAGCATAATGATCATATAAATCATATTTAGATGCATTCTGCCTCAAAAACACATTTTTCTTCTCGTTTGTCTCTCTCTATTGTTGTTCCGTGTAAACTGATGAAATGATTCAGCTGCAGCCGACACCTGTGAGAAATAATGTACAGGAGTGAGAGGGCAGACAATGATTGCGCCGTTCACTTTTGCACATTCTTTTTTATTATTCCTATAATAATACATTTGAGTTTAATTTCATGATTTCCCACCAGTAGAAATCTAAATGAAACGGTAATGTTAAATTATGTATCTTGCTTAATTGTAAGAATCTTACTATTATTATTATTTAATAGGCTATGATTACTAATTGTTATTATAATTATGGCTATTTTATTGTTTTATTTTTATTTATTATTTCTCTTATTTAATATTTCATAATAAACAATAAATGTGTGATTTAATTTAATTTGATTTAATGATTTCCAGCCAGTCTTTAGAAAGCAGACTGAACTTTTTTTTTTTACATTATTATTATATTGTGTTATTTTAATTTTATTTATTATCTCACTTATTATTTATTTCTTATTGTTGGACCTTTCAATTGTTCTTTCAAATGTTCATTTGGCTATATGAGAGACTTGATATATGAGAGAAATGTCATGCAACTATTGTTCATCTCATTCACATCTCATTCTCTGGAGGAACAGGAAGTGACCGGGAGGTCCTGGGTGACATTGCAGCGTGTCGTCCAGGATGGGGGTCGTGTTGTCTCCACTCTAACACTATCGCAAGCTGCCATGCACAGGCTACGACAAGCCAGGCAGACGCTGGGGGCTTCCCACGAGGGAGAGTCCAAGTGCTGCTGTCATCCCAGCCAGGCAATTCAGTCTGTGCACCATAAATCAGCCGCGAGCCCTCAGCCCTGCGGGACCACAAGATGGAGTGTGATGGTCTTGTTTTTTACAAACAGTGGAGGAGGATGCGTCACTGAGCCACGAAGACGGCACTCAGTGCAGAGACCTTGCCATCTAAAGCAGCTCTCCAAGATTCTCACTCCATCTGCTTGCTCCCTGTCTTTCTCTTTTTTCCTCCCTCTTTCACACCATTTGGAAAAAGTAATTTCTGTATTACACCTGTACATCTGCTTTTCTCTGTCTTGTACCTTCAATTTCTGTGAATCCTTCAGGAAAGTGACCTTGATATCCTCGGATATTAATTATTAAGGATATTATACCTGCTGCTTAGTCTTGTTAAGGACTGTCACACGGATGGCAAATCAAGGGCTCCCTGTGCCCACTTCTGAGTCTTAACATTAGTACCGGTCAATTTATCAGGAAGCAAATCAGGGTTCGGTCTATCCCGCTCTGGTAAGTGTGTCTGACAGCCAGTCTCCTCAGTGAAACCGCCTGCACTCCTATAATCTCAAACACAGACTGACAGCTTAACTTATATATGTGGTTTACTTCTGCAACGTTCTTTTTTTGACCAATGCCTTTGTTTGAATTAGTAGCACAGCTCCAATATATGTCTTATATGTCTCCACCTCTATGCCTGCCCCATCAGACCCTCTGTGGCTGGTCCTAGCTGACAAACAATGCAGTGTATAGATCCAAACAGTATCTGCTTAAAGGGATAGTTCACTTTGAAATTAATTTTTGATATGTTTTAGCTTACCTCAAGGGCATCCAAGATGTAGGAGTTTGTTTCTTTAAATTTTTATATTTTAAGTCAAACCGTTCTTGTCTGTCAGTCATATAATGGAGGTATATGGGGTCCACCTCAAAGAGCATGCACAGAGAAGTCTAAATTACACGATTTAATGACTCGTAAATGTAAGTACACATTGATGGCTTAAGACACGAAACGAGCGGTTTGTGTGAGAAACGAGCAGTTCTGTGCATGCTCTTTGAGGTGGACCCAGGGTGGACCCCATACATCTCCATTATATGACTGACAGACAAAAACGGTTTGACCTAAAAATATCAAAATTGAAAATACTGTGGAAACAAAGACACCACAGTGGATGCCTTTGAGGTAAGCTGAAATTAATAAAAAAATAATTTCAAAGTGAACTATCTGTTTAACAGCTGTGTGACATGAGGGAAAAATTGTGTTATGAATCACTTTGAAGCAAAATTGAGCTGCTTTATTTGGGAGAAGAGGAGAGTGGAGACTAGCAAATGGACTGTTTGATGCTGTTAAGCATGTGCCTCATACAGGTAGAATATTCTGTACTTTATGGTGAGGGACTGTTTAGTAGCATTATTTGTTTGCAATAGCTCTTGTTACAAATCCTGTTTATATAGTGCTATATTCTCCCGTTTTGATCCATTGCACGCTAACATTTACAGTTAACTAGGTCAGTGGTTTTAAAAGTTGTTAATGCCATGGACCACCCAATATATGACCTGCTTTCAGGAGACCCTCTCCTTAAAATATGAAGGTATTAATACAGTGAACAATAAATTTATATATTTAAATACATATTTACTAACTACATTCTAAAAAATGATGGGTTGTTTTAACTAAATTATGGATGTAACCCAAACGTTGAATTAAAAATGCTATTTAAAAATGTAAAATGTACCCAAAATTGGGTAAAACCAACCCAGCATTTATTAGAGTGTAGTAAGCTGACAGTGTTTCATTTCCTATTCACATTTATATGTAGGAATGAGAAACCATGAAATCATTTGTGATTCATTTTATGATCTCAACTCTTAGAAAGCAGAATGCAACAATAATAAGTGTCATAATGCCAACGTTTCTTCTTTTTCCCCTATTGGCTTTTCTGTTTGCCCACACTCTTATATAAAATATAATAATAATAATAATAATAATACATTCTCTAAAGCTTTCTGCTTGCCCACAGTTTTATTTTACTTATCTGAAAGTATCAACGTGGCATCTTGTGGGTAAGGGATCTTAAGAATAGTTTAGTCATAATTGTTAACAGTATATCTGAATTAAATTAACCACTGAAATTATGGAGGATGCAGTTACTGTCTTTCTGCTCTTTATTTTATAGAACGCTTCAGAGCCACTACGAGGAGTTGAACTGAACTAATGGGCTAGAATCCTTCGAGGATGACCAGAAACCGATGTCATCTCCCCGTTGCCGTGCCACTGCACCCGTATAGCTCTCCGCTGGATAATGTCATGGCCTGAGAAGATAGCATGCTAATATAGGGTGAAGAAACCTCTTAGCCCACCATTATAAAACATGGGGGATATCTGACAGAAAACAGGATATTATGTCTCTGGGTTTGGGAATGACAGATTCGCTTATTAGTTCTGGAGGAGCACAGAGAAAGCCATTGTAGTGGTACTCGAGCCTAGAGTTTTCTTGATGATGGCAGTCCCAAATTAACCTGACTCATAGATCTGGCAGCCACCAAGTCACGCACCCTAAGGCAGCCAGTCACAAAAGCCGGCTCTTCTTTTCCAAAAGGATTGGTTGGTGGAGGACATCTTTAAATACTCTGTTAAAAATGCTGTCTTCTGTAGTTAAGCTTGACCGAGCAATGTAGCTAATTTACTCAGAAACCCTTGAGTCTGAGAGGAACGAGAGGGACAAAGCAGACAGTAAATTACATCTGTGAGGGGATGGGCTGAGCTTTGGGGGTTAAGGGTTTGGGTGGGGAGGTGGGGGGTGTAACGGAGGATGCAAACTCATTGGCTTCGGCAAATTAAATCATGTGTGAGAAGCACATTGCCGAAGTCGGTGAACCCTTCTGAAATCTGCAGGCCAGCCTCTTTTCTTGAAGCAAGTCTATGAGATATTCTTCTATTAGGGCTTTATTTGCTATTCATAAAGCATCCAGCCTAGAATATGTAACTTGCTTCAAGGCAGGGGTGGCAAAAATAGATTTGTGGGTGGATGAATGTACAATTTTCCTTCTATTTATCTGTCTCTCTTGACCTTCATTCTTTTAAGTTTTTCATTCAATTACTGCTTACATTTGAGCTCATAAACATAAAAAGAACAATTCATTGCAATATATATGTTCATACTTTTCAAATGTTCAGGGAGGGGGAGTCTATTGTGCTCACCACGGTTGCATTTATTTGATTTAGAAATACAGTGTAAACATTTTGAAATTATTTTTATAACAATTTAATATAACTGTTTTCGATTTTAATATGTTTTAAAATGTAATTTATTCCTGTTTCAGCCACTACTCTTTAGTGTAAGTCTTTAGTGTTGCATGATCTTTCAAAGTCATTCTAATATGCTGATTCGGTGTTCAATAAATATTTCTTATAAAGTTGAAAAGAGTTGTGCTGCCTAATATTTTTGCAAACTTTTTGATGATAAAATAACATTTATTTCAGTAGAAATCATTTGTTAAGTCTCCACTGTAACTTTTGATCAATGCATTGTTGCTGAATAAAGGATGTGAATCGACCTCAAACTTTTTAAAGGTAGTGTATATGTTAATCAAAATCCGATTCATGAATTTACCAAAACAGAAGTGGCAATTTAAATCCAAAAAGCATTCAAAGACAAACTCAAAAATCCTTTCCCACAAACTGCTATTGCTTAATTATCCTTCTATTGTGCTATTTTGTTTTTCAGTGGGAATAAAGCCGATGGCCTGTTCCTGTCAAGCCAAGACTGACAGAAATGTACCTGGACACAATGCAACCCTAGTGCATAAAATCAGTGTGTCTTCTCTTCAACAGCTGGGCCCAACTGCGTCAACCGAATACTAATATCTCCAGACTGTCATCCCCTGCGAGACGTGTGTGAGCGGCCTGCTTGCATAGACTGTGTTACATAATTAATGCAGTGTGTCTTCTCATTCAGGCATGTTCACTGTGTCAGGCTTGGCTATGCGTTTTATATTCCGTTTTATCTTGTTTTTCAAGCTGGCCTTTCTCGTTCGCTTTCTTTCATTCCTTTGTCTTGCTGTTCTTCTGTCTCTCACTCTCTTCTTCATGCCCATGTCTGCCTCTTTCTCCTACTTTCTTTTAACCGACTCCCTCGTTATTTACCACATGCCCCTTCTGCCTCTCTCCTTCTTTCACATTCTTTCTTTTCAGATAATGCAGAGAGACTGTACAGAGTCTGACTGCTTGTTAACGTTCCATTCGTTCTTTATTTTTCAGACTTGATTTTCCAACACATATGATGACGGTTTGGAAAGTGCTACCTGTATTGTAAGAACAGCATTCCATCAAGTCATCACTGCCCAGCATGACAAGAGTCAGCAGCCAAGAGGAGGAGCCCTGCTGGCTTACCTGATGCTTACTGTACCACAGAAGTAATATACAGCATTGAAATCCAGGTCCGGGCACAGTATAGCCGTGCCACCTCTAAGTCGGTAACCATCTGGCCTCGCACCAGTGACACCACACCCTGTTTTGTTCTCACATCCCTATATAGTCTGCCTTTTTATTAGTATTTCAAGAGTTTTCACTCCCCACATTCCCAAAACAGCAGCTCTGGCCAACCATTGCAAAAAAAACGGTGTAATGCTGAGTAAAATTGACAGGCGGAGCGACACTGCATCTGAAATGGCAGCACACCTTGCCTTGAGTCGCAGCCAGACGGTGGGGAGGGCACATATGTGATTGCTCATCTATATGCAGCAAAAGCTTACCTTAAAGAAAGCATGAGTCACGTACTGAGACTCAGCAGTGGGGCGTATTCCTCAGTGAAAACCCTGAGAACGCGAACAAGAAGAAAGAAAAACTCGAGTTGAGTCAAAGGAAGTTAGTCATTGGCGATGGAAGGCACCCGGTTTTGCTAGAGGGGTGGGTGGGATTGCGAAAGGCACAATGTGGGCAGTGTTGCTGTGGCTGAAGTTAATTGGATTTCCTTGGTGCCCACTCTTGGCCACATGCGGGGCCGTGACATTAAATGCCCTTATCTATGACAGAATAATAAGACCAAGTACAGAGAAAGTCACTAGTCTTAAGAAGCCTTACTGACAGTCCCCAGTCACCTCTTGTGCTCTTTCACAATTCCAGCTCAACTGGGGCAGAACTGGACTGCAGGGGTGGGCAGCTTGAATTTGACATGAAGAGTAGCCCCAGAAAGTAGTAGGACACTTAGTCACACTTGAATTTCATTCAAGAATATTAATCCAAGTGGCATCTGCAAACATAACATCTGCTATTATGCTAGCAGAACTAATTGATCATTTATCTTTTTATTTATTTTCGTGGATCTGCTCTACCATTCAGAATTTTTAAACAATTATTTATCCAGTTGGGACATATTAAATTGATCAAACGTGACAGTGAACACATTTGTAATGCTGTTTTGGTGAGCATAAGATGCATCTTTCAAAAACATTAAAAATCCTACTGACCCTTACTGAAGTTCAACACAGATGTTCAAGCAAAATAACCCCTAGTCTTGCTTGAGGATCAGAAGCAAAGCCCACGAGAGAAGCTCTACATGGAGGCGAATGTTCCCATAAAGGCCAGAGATTAAATTAGACATTTATCACCAATGCGAATGTGTGTAAGTGACAGCGTAGATTTGGATGGAGACATATTAGGCTGCCTTTTTAGACCTTGTGTGATGTTAATGTGACCAAAATGATGAGCAAGATTGCACATTATCCTTTATCAAAGGGTCTGAGCCCCCACTGTGATGTTTGGCCCATTTGATTGTGTTGATCTCTAGTCTTGTAGTGCAGCAGCCCATTCCAGCCTACTCTTTAATGGATAGTGCATGAGAGCAGGGAAGCATCATTAAAAAACCCATTTTGAGGCCTCCCTGTCTCCCATTAAACTTAACAGCCAGCCTCCCCCATTAGTTTTTATACTCCTTTTTAAGGGGTTGGGGGCAAGGGCCCTAAAACCATGAAGGTTAATTGGCTACCCAGAGGATGGAGTGATTGAGTTCAATCTCCTCTTTTTGGAAGCCTTGAAAACAGACCGTAGGGCGGGCACGTAGGAAAACAAAGTCTGTTGCAGTGGCACACTCAGAATGCAAGTCACACTGCCTTTTTTTCCTCTGAGGAAAACGATTGCTTAAGCTCTGGGGAGAGCTGACCGCTTTGAGGGAAAGAAAGGAGGGTATTTGCACGTAAAAGGGTTGCTGAGGTTTTCTCCTTTGTGAAGCTGACATTATACAGAGATAACGCCTTTGGGCAAAGTGGAGAGACTCCCGGGTTTGTGGCCGCAACTGATCTCACCCACCACTTCCTGACTTTAATCTTTCATCAATAATCTGTCATTTTTATGCAAGAGGAAACTGAACTAAATTTTGACCCAGTGTGAGTGAGGATGCAGTGAGGACAGAGAGATGAAGCAGTGATGATGAAGGCATCCCTGTGACATCAGAGTCATTGCTTTGATGGTAGGTCTGCGTATGCATTTCAGCTGATCATTTATGTTTACACTAGGGCAAATGAATATCCATCAGAGTGACAGGATACAGAAAGGGCAGCTGCCCTGGGTTTTAACCTTTTCGTAATGGCTGTAATTACCACAGATGAGCAGAAGGCGTCATTTTAGTGTTACAATTCAGAAGTCGTAATACAGGAAAAATGCGATGCCAAAACGGGTTGTATAAAGACAAAACAGGAAATGTAGCATGGGAAGGAAATGGAGGACAGCTTCTATTCACTCAAACACATGCTGCATTAATAGGAAGGGGGTTAAATTATAAATTAAAAGAAGTTAAATTTGAAACTGCCGCAGTGACATAGCAGCCAGTTCTTCCTTGTATATATTTCTCCTCTCTCTTTCTTGCTCACACCCCCTCTCTCTTTTCTACCCAGCTGCAGTGATAAATGTCTCTTTGTATTCTGGACAGAAAACTGCCGGGTACAATGTACTTGTCAGAAGACAGCTGATTTTTTCCCCCTTTACCGCTGCAGTTTATTCATAATCTTTCCTTGAGTGAGCGAACCCCGGCGGTTCTCAGAAAAACGCAATACAAAATTGACATTTGCTCAAGTAAATAATGTGTGCAACAGATTATCCTGTTTGTATAAGCGTGGGTGTGTGTTGAGAGGGCAGTGCGCTTTTTTAATCAGCATGCATTTAAGTGTGCACGCGTGTAGTTTTGTCCATAAGCGTAAATCAGGAATGTCGAGTTTCAGTGAAGCTAGTTGAGCAATTCTAATGGGAGTTAATGGAGTTGAGTCGGACTTGCTGTGGGTGCTGTGGGCTTCATGCCAGCAGGGATCTCATCCTGCCATCTATTAAACCAACTGCCTACAGATTGAGTCTCACTTTTTGCCAGCACTCGCCACACAGTCCAATTCAATCCCTGTCAAACAGAGCGGCTGTGAGGATGAGGGTTTGGTTTAGCCAATTAGTGCCAGTAGTTTTCTGTATTTGATATTTGTAATGTTTCTTTCTCATTCCAAGGCATCATCTAACTGACGCTTGTGACCATGCATCAACATCCGACGCACATGGCACCCTTTAGTGTCAATATGAGACGCGAACTCCTAGTGGTCTAACCCTAACCCTACCCCAGACCTAAACCTACCCAACGCCATCTAACTGACGCTAAAGTTGCCATGTGCGTCGAATTTAGACGCATGGTCAAAAGTGTCAGTTTGATGACGCCCTGGGATGAGCGTGATCTAACTGACGCTGAAGGTTGCCAGGTGCCTCGGATTTAGACGCATGGTCAAAAGCGTTAGTTAGATGACGCCGGATGAGAATGCATTGTTCCCTATTACATTAATGGGAACGTTTACACATCCATTTTATTTTTTTAAATATATATGTTTTATATTTGTTTTTGTTTATTTGAAAAATGAGAATTTGCAACAAACTGGAAATGGATACAATGTAGTATATCTCCATAAAAAAGTGTAGATCCACAAGGCATGAAAATGAATGTAAAAGATTAGTGAATGCAAACCTTTCAGTGACCGTGCAGCACTGGCCTGAAAGGTTTGCATTCACTAATCTTTTACATTCATCGTACAAAAGTTACGATCTCATCAACTGACCCAAAAATCTCTGAGGGTGGCCAGTGCCATCCTTATTATTGAGCCCTGCTCTATCCCACCCGGGTAAAAGAATCCGGGTCGGGTTGCAAGAAATGCTTACGTTAAGATCTGGGCACCCCAGTAACAGTTGTTACGATGAGCCCATTACAGTCCAAGAGCCCTCCACTGGGATGGACTTTGTCTCACCTCACTATTAGTTACATTCCGGTTAGAGCAGAGCTGGGGAGGCGATGTGGTTAGCTTCATTTTCCCTTATGCACCCTAGAGGATGCTTTGCCCCCGGGCTTTGTTACTTGTGGACTTTTCATGAGAGAGAGAGAGAGATGTGGGTTTGGATAAAGGTCATGAGTCAGGAAGGACCAGGTGTGTATATAACAGATGGACATGAGGATGAAAGGTGTGTGGCAAAGAAATCCAGCGTCGTTAAAGACAACTCTCCGAAAACAGAGATCAATCAGGACAGCATAATTTGGCACACTGGCAGACAGCATGGCACCGCGTTTGAGCTGACCCATCCATCTATCCGGCAAAAACCCTCACTCATTGCTTTTTCCTTTTTCAAAGCCCCTCTCTCATTAACTCTTAGATGCACACTTTTTCATTTCTCACTTCCTTTTAGTCTCCCAAATTGACTTGAGATTGAAGAGCAGCAGTTCTTTCTCACCGTGACTATCAAACAGCACATTACCTTGCCTTAATCTTCTCCTCTGTGTCATGCACAAGGCCAATCTCTCAGCATTCCATCTGTGCAGAATTGCACCCAGTTACATACGTGTTCAACAAACAATTGGGATTCAGCCTGTTTTCCAAGGAGATTATTAACGCACAGCCGTAAGCATTGGTCCTGAATACGGCAATGGAATTCTGAGCCATCTTTTCCTCACTCGTCCCGCTCTCTTCTCCGTCTTCCGTGAATCAAAGCTAGGATTGTCTGGAAAATGAGCTGTCAACTGAGGGTTCACAATGAGATACATCAACCTCATTGCCAACCCTGGAAATAATGAACCGCTCCTTTTTCCCCCCTCTGATTTGTTCAATAAGCTTCCCATAACAAGTGCAGAAAGATAAGAAGCCCCCCTCTTGAGCTGATTAAACCCCATTGCGAATATTCAGAAGAAGGGTTTTAGAGATTGTGGGTTCAAGGCAGAGACAGTGCTATCAAGAGTTATGTGATTGTCTGAGATGTTTTCATGTTTTTGAGAGGAAGGCACACACCTTCAAAGAGAACAACCTCAAGGCCTATCTGCCAGAGTATGGCACGAAAGCATTGAATAAAAACATGATTCATTTCCTCATTTTTACACAATGTTATGAAGGTAACCGCTGGAGAGCTAAGCTATAACACCTTGCAGTAATACTCTGACACCTTATAGAAAGAAAAATGCTTTAATGCAAAGAAAGTAAATACGCGCGTTTAAGAGGACGTTCACATGGGCACTCTCTCTGTGCTATTTTTTAATCGCTTAGTCTATTTAACACATAGATGGACCAGGCCAAAAATCACGTTCTGTTCAGATCTGTTGGGCTCTGCCCAGCTTCTGTTTTAAAGACATTAGGTTTTTTTTTTTTTTTTTTTTTTTTAATCTTAGTCTTTTATTTATTTTGATGGATAAACAGGACCCTTTAAAGTTTGGCAATATTTACTCATGACATTCATTATTTGAGACTTTAATTTTATTAAACAAAAATAATAAATGCACAATTAAACCAGTAATTAAAAATGTTATTAATCTACATTTAAATTTATGATGGGAATATTTGAACAATATTATTCTTTCTATATTTGTTTTCAAAATCTTTATTGAAATGTTAGTTTTTTTCTTGTCATATATTTGTCAACAGTTAGTTTTCCTTGAAAAATTTTAATTATTGTCATGATGTGCATTTATCATTCCATCTTGATTATCGTTGACAAAATGAAAACCCTTCATTAAAGACCACTTTCATCAGTAATTTCATTGAGTAATTTAACACAGCACTTAGCCTCTTGAAGGCAAAAATGTGTGCCTTTTTAATGAAAGTGTTTTTCATGACATTTTCATTAATTACATGCCATGCAAATGTAATTAAATGCAGTAAGTCCAAATTATATAACCATTTATGTACCTATGTCTCATATCAGGCAGTAACCCAGTGTGATATACTATTTGTCTGATTCAGTCAAATGTTAATATTAGTTTTTATGAGAAGTCAGCTGTCATGATGCACCCTTGAGGCTGTAGTTTAGTTCAGAGTCGAGAGAAAGCCGCACTAGCCTGTCAAAGAAATGATTTCTCCTGCGTTCTGCTCCTTGCTTACCTGACTCTGAGTCCTCTCTCTGTCTTTCTTTGTTCCTGTCTTCATTTTGACATCTGGCAGCATTTGCATTAGGCGATCTGCGACGCATTCTCATCCTAGGGCATCATCTAATTTACGCTTTTGACCATGCGTCTAAATCCGGCGCACATGGCACCCTTTAGCGTCAGTTAGATGTTATGGGTAGGTTTAGGTGTGGGGTAGGGTAGGGTTAGACCACTAGGGGGCCCCTTCTGGCCCATATATATATCCGCGTCTCATATTGACGCTAAAGGGTGCTATGTGAGTCGGATGTTGACGCATGGTCAAAAGCGTCAGTAAGATGAAGCCTTGGGATGAGAACGGGCTGCGACCCGAGACCCCCACATGCCAAAAAATAAATAAAAATGTCCACCCAAAATTTTGGGGTGAAACTGGAGTCCAAAACTTGTCATTTATAGTTGTCAAGTATTTTAATATGAGGAAAACTGGCAGGAATGTTGAGCAGTAACGTGCATATATAGACCTTGCCAGTAACATGTTGAAGACAATGAGAGGGTGACCGAGGAGGAGGAGTTTATGATGGGTGAGGGGGTCCATGGGGGGGATGGAGACAAAAAAGGAAACTCTTTTATCAATTTCATCAAAATCAATTAGAAGCCAGAGTCTACTGATGGGGCACTGGGTGGTGGAGGGAGTGTGAAATCCTGGGGCATGGGAGGAGATACAAGCCCATGGGGACAGAGGAATTGATGAATAAAAGACTCCCGGGGTCGGGGACACTCTGAGTGGAACATGCTGGAACTCAGCAGCTGCAAATTGAGCTGCCAAAGCTCCTCAATCTCCTCTGGGGGTGGGAAAAAAGAGCGAGAAGAAGAAGAGCTTAATGGTGACTGTCATTTTGTCTGGTGGGACTGGGAACTCTACAAATAGCCTTCAACCAGACCTCTGGCCTAGAACAAGCAAAATCAGCAGTCAATCCTTAAGATTCACAGATTTGTTTGGGCCCATAGGGGGCTGTAAATGCTCTTGAAGGGATGTGAAAAGTAAATGCAGAAGTATTTCATGGTTGTATGCTATTTCTATCAGGTGCCATCATTCTCAAGAGTCTTTTGCTTGTAAACCGATGTATAATTCAATACAGGGAGGCTTTAAACACAGAGGGAAGGTTTGAGTCAGTGACTGAACACTGTAGGTAATTCTGCCCTAATTCAACCATTAGTCTTGCCTCTTGACCACCACAGCCCTGCTGCAGTAGCATTAGCCCCTACGCTTTCCTGTCAAGAACTCACCATCTCCCTATAAGTGCAATGCTTTGTGCCATAGAAGCCTCCATAAATTGCTTTATTCTTGAAAGAAAAGGAGTGCAAACTGCAGGAAATAGACATAGATCCTGGTAATATAATAAAAAGGCTATGAAGGAAGCACCCCTGAGGAAGTTTGTGTATTGTGTATTAAGAGACTGTAGTCCTATGAGAGCCTTTTTCCTCCGTTCTCACACTAGATCTCACAATGGAAGAGAAGTTGGGGAGGAGCCATTTTAAATCGGAGGTAACACTGTGTCCCTGGTGCAAACGTTAACTTTTCAAAGAGCTGCGTGAATCATAAACATTTACACTGCAAGGGAGCCTGGGGAACGAGACAGGAGGGAGCTTACTATCCCTCAACTTCCTGCCTCTGTTTGTTTCCAGAAAGAATGAGGGTAAAAAAAAACATAAAAACAAAAGCAAAAGGGGGAAACAAAGGAGAGTCTTTATATCCAGACTCGCTGTTTATGTCCTTTGACAATTGCAGTTCAAACTTGTTTCACTGTACTAAAACAGTTAAAGGGTAGATCAGAGGTATCCCCACTACAACTGCTGTATGCCTTAGTGTCTTGGTGAATGAGTTTGTCTTTTTCCTAGCTAGAAATTCAGCCTTAGGTTGTTTTTGGGGAATCTATGATTGTCTAAATTTATTACACTAATACCAAACCCTGGTGTAGCACCTTTTATGAAGAGCCAGTAAACGTGAGGATCCATCAGAACTTTCGGCACACAGTCCACCTGAGATTTAGGAAGCCGTCTCATCCTGGGTTTGAGAGATTTAATTGTTTCGAGCCAATTTAGTCAGTGAGTCAGCTTTAGTAATACAATAAAGTACAACAGTTCCTGCCCTATTTTTTAGTAGCCTTGGCTCCAGATGTAGTTTCCCATACGGATTGTAAAGAGTTATGAGCCATGAACCAACTAACAAGCAACGAGGTGAATCACAAAACGTGAACTTTGAGGAAAAAATGTTATAAGGAGAAGAAACTACAATCCTATGATCAGTGTTGGGGAAGTTCACTTTCTACATGAACTAGTTCAAAGTTAAGTTCACACATTTTAAAATGAACTAGTTCAGTTCGTAGGTCATACTTCAAAAAATGAACTAGTTCACCACAGCCAATATACAACCACAGACAACAATTATTTTATCGACGGGCGATACATTTTTCCTATCCTCACCAACATAGTCATAAAACCCCTTTAAATGATCATACGACGCCTCCTCGATCGCTGCTTGGTCGACGGCGGCTGCGGTTTGACACTGGTGGCTGGTGTTGCCAGATTGTTTTTTTTCAATACATTTTAAGGTCTTTTTACGTTTGTTTTAGCTGGGTTTGCACCTGGAAGGCTCTATAGAAATCTGCCACCCTTTTCTAGAGAGCGTGCGTTCAGCAGACACTACATGAACGAGACGTTCACATTAACGTCAGGCAGTAATACAGTACGTTCAGTTCACGTTCGCAAAAAATATGGACGCGTTCGTTAATGGAACGCATTCAGGCACAACACTGCCTATGAAGCTTTGATAATGACAATAAAATAAAACAATTATGAAGAAATGTAAAACTATTCGTTTAAATGTATATATATTTAAAATGTATATATGTTTAAATAATGTGAGATGAGAGTTTCAACAAAAACATTTTTTTTTGTTTCCGGAACCCAACAGCTGCAATTGCAATTACAAAGATTGTTATGGCGAATTAATTCCATCATATTTCTGCATAATAACGTCCATTGTCAGTTAATTTCATAATTATAAACAGGCTATGATACATCTGCGGCTAAATACTTTTAAAGGACCGTCTGTTCACTGCATTGCTTTCCATTGTAAAGAAGCCAGTAACTGCAGCAGAATAATATGATAAAGACATGCCTCAAAATGACATTAGTATCTGATATTTGTCACCGTCCAATGGCTTTGGTTAAAACCGATGACAGCACCGTTGAAGTGCGTGCTCATTATGCTTATCTGCTATCCTTTATTTTCAATGTTTGCTTGCTCATGAGCAGATAAGAGCTTTGCTAATGATAAAATGGCTGACCTGGAAAAGCTTCATCTATTTGAAACCTTCTCTGTACATTTTTCTAGTTGTGTCCAATTATGTAAGTGCCGAGCTCGAGGGTATGTCAGAGTGCATTTTATGATTTCTATACTGTATATTAATTTATCTTACAGAGAGACGTCTACAACAGCTTAAACTGTAGTCATGATGAGACATACTAATTGCTCATTAGACGTTGACAGAAAGTTGGCGGTGAAAAAAATGCAGAAAGATCTCCATCATGGAAACCCAGAGGCTCGTAATTCCTCTTAGCTCTCATAGTGCAGACATAACATGGGCGTCACGGCGAGCCTAGCAACGCTCAAACAAATGTACATGTAAACATTTAAATGGGAGAATGTTTCCTCCCTCTGGTTGTCAAGTCGCCATACCTCGTGTGAATCATCTGGAGAACAAACCAGTTAATTAGAGCCATGGAGCACACGATCTGGACCAAATAAGCTATACAGAGGGAAAAAACACAACGAGGAAGAACAAGCTAAATTATTGTATAGCCGTTAACTCTGTCTTTTCTTATCCCTAGCTCTTTTATTCGGCTATTCTTCTCTAAACAAGACACCAAGATCTGTAAGCGGCAGTACTGTGAATCAGACGCAGCCAAGCTTGATTTAGCTCGTCACAGGCGATTCACAATGCCTCACGTTCTTTAAACTCCAATCAGAGCAACAGTCTTGCCGATTTTAATGACCAATTTTAATTTTAAAAAACGATTTTAATGATTCCTCCCTCAGAAATGCTCAATTTCTATACAGCATTCAGCAAATGTCAAGGTCTCATTGTAATTCAGAAAATTGCTTGACTAATTTCCATCCGACAAGAATAGAGTTTTTCTCCATTGACTATTAGCGGCTGCTAGAGGTGTTCAATTGTTCTAAATTACATAGATCAAAGGCTGATTGAGCATGACAACACAAAACAATCGGTGCAATAAAACCATTCGGAGCCTTCCTTTGGTCTTCTCCGCGCTTTGATTCTGAGCAGCGCTGCCACTCGTTGCTCTATAACTTTGAAGCATTGAGTGGCAGTAGCGGAGAGTGAACATGACCTCTTACTGACTCCTGCCATCACACAGGATGTCTTTAACGGCAGTGCGGAAAAAAGAAACATCAACATTAATTCCCTGCTAAATGATCCAAGTGAATTATGCATGAGGAGACTGCGTGATATGTAGATTTCCACCTTCAACCTTTGTCAGCCTAATTGCTGCCATTTAGGTCTGGATCTGAAGTCTAGCAGTCGACTGCAGACGTTGCTCACATCCGTCAATAATGTTCTGGGCTCGTATCAAAGACTCCAGGAAGAGAAGTGCTGCCTGTGCATTAGCGAGGCGCCTCTGGGCCAACTCTGCCTGCGAAGCTAAGTCTTGAATTTTTTTTTTCTTTTTTTTTCTATATGCATTCAGCGAGTCAAGATTTTTCTGTCTTACCTTGGTCATGTAGCTGCGAGTTGTTGGGGGTACGGTCATATTCAGTACGTCGTTGACAGCCGTGTCAGCGTAGTGCCCCTCTCTGAACATCATGTTCGCTGTCGGTTTGGTCGCTCTCCTCGTGCCCGCTGTCCTTCAGACTGTTTCCTTCCATGTCCTTGAATGTTGACGTGCTAGAGCCAGATGAAGGAGAAAAGACAAGAAAGAAGGATAGTGTTATTTAACTGTCAACTTTGGTTCCATCATTCACTCTCTCTTCACCCCGTGCTACCTTTATTTATCTTCCAGCCACACAGAGAGTGTAGCTGAAAATGGGTATTTTTTTTTTCTCAAAATGACCTCCGATAAAGGATCGGGGATCAATGGCCTGCACTCACTTTGGCTGTGCAGAGCTCTTTTGTGTTGCTATGGTCAAAGTTCCTACATTTTCTATAGACCGTTTCAGAAATACGTCTGTTGATTGCAGAGGCATTTATGGGGTAGTTGACCCAAAAAATGAAAACTCTGTCATCATTTACTCACCCTATGTCAGACTCTCAAGCTCTGGCTTTCTCTCGTCTATGTAACATTCTCTGTATTGAAAGTAAACGAGGACTAGGGTTGCCAAAATCCAAAATTAGCTAAAAAAAATATTATAAAAGCAGTGCATATGACTTGACGGATTTGGAACAGACCAAAATGAAGGCATATTAATGATAATGTAAGTTAAACTGTAGGTTAATATTTTTACAATGGACAAAATGACTTCTCTAAAATACTTTTATGGTACTCTTTTACTTTCATTGTATTGATACAATTTTCTTACAATTTGCAGTAACACTTTACAATAAAATGAACAATTATTGAAAGAAATGCCCATTTTTAATCTTAGCTACTTTTAACATTTTCTAATACATTATTAAAATCAAAAGTTGAATCTGTTAACATTATTTAATAGACCTAAACAAGTACTAACAATGAACAGTTTTATTTCTATTATCTGGCATTAACAATAATGTATGAATACTGTAACAAAGGTACTGCTCATTTTTATTTAGATAAGCCATTAACCAGTGTTAACTAATGGACCCTGGGGTGTGTAAAAATTACTAAAATTATATTTTTTTAAAAGATGTGAATCGTAAAATAAAACTGCACAGATATCTTGTATAACATCCCTGCATACAAGATGATCCACCAATGTTTATGGTTAACTTTCCTGAAAAAGAAATACTTTAGAATTTTGACAAAAGCTCCAATTCTTGTATTGCATGGTTGTTATTTTTTTTTACGTAAACAAAATCAGGCCACTTCCTCTTATTTAGGATAACCTATGTTGGTCACATAAAACCCTGGATGTTAAAAAAAGAGAGAAAGACATTTAATAATTTTAGCAAACTGTGCTTTCCCTCTTTACCCACATTATATGACTTGATAAAGCGAGAGGGGTAAAAAAAATACCTGCCAAGAGACAGCTGCAGTGAACAAGCCTGATTTCCGTTAATTTGATAGTTAGCCCAGTGGAACACATTCAGCCTCTGAAGCAACAGCGAGGATCAGAAACGCATGCATACACATTCACACACAGACAAAAGCGTGTCTGCAGCCTCTTCCAAGGAGAAAGAGAAGAGGGAGAGAGGAATTCTAGCAATGTCACTGCAATGGTGGTAGTGCAGTCTCTGATTTTATCAGTCTAATTGCACCTGTCCCAGTCTGTACTCCCACAGGCTCCGGGGATTTCTTTGTAGTGTAGAAGAGCCAAACAGTCGACACTCAATACTCTTTGTTTATGTACACATGCAGTGCTTTTTCAGAAGATAAAATTGCTGTAATTGGTTTGAAAAATGCGGTACTGAGGTAAAACTGAATGTTATTTTTTTGCTCCGTGTAAAAGAGGCATTACAGTCCCTGTGCTCATCCATAGCGGCCAGGGCCCCAGGCGGCCAAGGACCTTCATTAGGGATGTCTGCATGCCAATGTTCCCTGCCAGTCAAAAGCCTCCTTTTAGGTGGACTAAGGAATGCTAGCCAAGTCCTGCCAGAACAAAGGATCTATTGTCCTTGCTCTTTTCTTCCACAGTGCAAAATAACATTACCTTTTCCTTATCTCTGTGGCCTTACAAAGACCTCCTTGTGTGCACTGAGGGAGAATCCTTTGGAATTCCAGGATTAAAATTCATGTAGATTTAGCTATCAGATTAACATCTACACAGATGTAGCTTAACCGCACAAGCCTCCTCCGCTCTGGGCTACAGTTTTAATATTCTCTAACATGTAATATGTATACACACGTTGGGGATGCAGGGATTTTATGGAATTATTCATATTAGGGGAGAAAAAGGATGTGCTTAAACACTTACAATACTGAATTATTAAAGCTTAACACTGGCCATTTAAAAACATTTTGAGCAATAATATCTTGCCTATACGATCTGTGGAATGGCAACCCCAAGGCCATGTGTCCACGTTTTTCCACGCGCCTGCCCTGGTATATGTTTTCAGTTGTTTTCAATGGGAGCGTCACGTTTTTTAAACGGCATGAGCATAACGAGGTGCTGAGCGTTTTTCACGCTGGAGCGCAAAGCGCCTGAGCGTTGGTCACCGTGAGTTGTCAATTGTTTTCAATGGGAGCGCTGCATTTTTTAAACGCCATGAGCATAATGAGGTGCTGTTTGTTTTTTTAAAGCTGAAGCGCCCAGCGCCCAGCGTTTTTTACTGGTCGCCGAAGAGATGAAAAATGTTCAACTTTGGATAAAACGCATCGCCCATCACTGTCATTTTTTTACCCAGCCATCCAATCACAGTGGAGGAGGGGCGGGACTAAACCACATTGACCAACTGTACACAACATTCTTTCTGTACAACGACATCATCTGGCAGAATTAACTGAACAAAATATATGGACATTTTTTTTTAGTATGAACACATTTTTTATTTTAGTTTTTTTAGTTTTTCTAATTATCTGCGAAATCAGTTACAAGTAAACTGTGCTGCGGATATTTTGTATCATAGCAACGAAACGTCTCAAAAAAAAAAAAGCGTCCAAAGCTCGGCGTCTTCAGCAGAGCGTCTAGCGTTTTCAGCTGGCTAAAAACGCTTTGGTGGACATATGGGCCATATCGTAAGTTTTTGTTGTTGTCAGATAAGGAGTGTTGTAATTTTGTACTGTACTGTAATTGTATATCCACCTATTGAAACTAATATGCAAAAAAAATCTCATTCCAAAATATCTGACACTTGGAAATATCTACACCCAGTTGACATGAGAAAAAGCAGAATATATAGCCTACTATAATACTAGTATTGCTCTTTGCACATGCAAATAGGATGTTTAGCATAATACAAAATAAAAAATGAAAAACAAAACAAGCTATGACCTGACCGCTTTAAGAATGCATCAAAACAAGTTAGATAAGTTAATCTGATTGCTTTATAAAGACATACCTTTTAATTAGGTGTGCTCTGCTGTTTACATAACTGGAGTCAATGGAATGATTCTCCGTCTGGGGGAAAGAGAAAGAATTAAAGAGGGAGAGAGAAAGAAAGAGAGAGAGAGAGAGAACAAAAATGAATTTAATTATGCAGCAACCAAAATAATGTCACCAGTAATTGCCTTTCAATATAAATGTTATTTTACACAAAGACTCTAGTTAGCTGCCTGGACTTTCAAAGGCAAACTCCCCCATTCTCTTTCTAAGCACATGTGGCCTGTTCTGCTGCAGTGAGTCTGCTCCTGTCGTCACTCCTCCAGCCTCCCCCACCCAAAAAACATCCTTAGTCAGACCACGCCCTTCAAAATGTCATTAAGCCAGACTGGGGAATAGAGGAGGGGTGTTGGGGGTTAGAGAAGAAAGTTTCCTCTCTTCGGGTGCTGCTTTTCCTCAACACTTTTGAGGATGCTAATGTGGAAATATCAAAGAAATAAATATACAGAGGGAAGAAATTAAGAGCGTGCCAGGGGATTTTTTTTTAACTTTGCAATTGCAGATGAAAAGGCCTCGATGATCTGCATTTGATGACTCTTTGACCCACATTGAGAAAGAGACTTCAGAGTCTTCTGGAAGGCAGCGCTTTCTAAATAAATGACTAGAAGTACACAGTAGAACTGGGTGATACATTTATAGAGTATTCACAGTATATTTGTGGCGGTATTGCTGGCGTTGTGAAATTAAATCAACATGAATAATGCAAAGACTTCAATGCACTTCATATTTGGTCATTAAATTTTGTAAACAGCATGACTAATTTCACAATACTCTTTGACTTGTGACTTGCAGGAACTAGAGTGCTGAGAAAGACCTGTTCCCAAGTCTTGTTAGTAAGTTCAATAAATTGACTAATGAATCACTTTAAACTGTTCATTTCAGTGAATCAGAACTCTAATGTCAGACTAAAATGCCAGTTTGAGCTGTTTTAACTGAAACCAACTTGCACTGAAATATCTTATGTTTAAGACATTAGTCCTAGTCCTGACTTAATCTAAGCCCTGTTTGTGAAACCAGGCCTAGATTCAACAATTAACTTGATTGGTCAGAAAATCTCCACACGGCATTTTTCAAATTTAAAATGATTAGTATAAACATATATGCAGCTTAATATCAAATGGCTGTTGATTAATTGGTGCAGGAAAGGATAAGAAATATTATGTTAATTAAGTGGGAATTTCTGTTTTCCAACATTTTGAATCTAACTGGCTACTGTTGATGCATGCATTTTCCCTGGGGAGAAACCTGCCTCTCAGATTCAACTTCAGCTGATTCTAAACTGAGATAGAAAATAGTTCAATGGCTTCCTTCCAGGGGTATGTCTAGCCATCAGCCCCTCTGACAACAGCAGTCACCCAGACGATAAGAAGGTTAATGCAGAAAGTGCAACAAGACCAATGATTATGCCGCCAGCCAGGGACCTCCACACTAGCTGCTAAGAGACAGATACAAGCTATCATAATCACAGATGGAACAACTCTGCATAAATATGCCCATTCCCTTTATCTGACCAGTGACTAGGAGATACCTACAGCACAAGTAGTGCATGTCAACACTCACATAAGTGACATGTTAGCGGGATTAATTTCACAATGGATTTATTGGATCCTATTTCTGTAAACATACTTTTACTGGTTTTTAATATTTTAATATTATGTTAGCAACAGCAGCATGCATGGCAGATTTAGCCTGCCGAGACCAAATTGTCACGTGAGTGTTGATCGAATTAATTTTAGCAATATAAATTTAAATAAAATATATAATATCTTTAGAGGGCTGTTAAATACATTTAAATTAAATAAATTAATTTAAAAAAAGTGTTTTATAGTAAAATAATGCTTATCACTGTCCACCTCAGATCTTCTTCCATCTCAGTAAGCTGCTGCTTACTGCCTCAGTTCCACACTTCTTAATTACCTCAACACATGATAATATTTTAATTGCAAGTGACGAGTGACCATGCGTCTAATTGAGATATACCCTCTGAACGTTCTCTAGTTCACTGGTTAACGTTCTTTTTATGAGTGTGTGTGTGTGTGTGTGTGTGTGTGTGTGTGTGTGTGTGTGTGTGTGTGTGTGTGTGTGTGTGTGTGAGGTTCCCTGTGTGGGTGTTTGCTATGTTTCTAATTAAACCTTAAGTCATTGTAATCACAGAGATAATTTGTAAAAAGCCATTTTAATTAACATTATATTAGCAGACCTCAATGTGTTTGTTCTCATTGTAGCTCACAAGTTAGTTACTTGCCTCTTTGTTTTTGTCAGGGCTTACTCAATTAATATCAAAGCAACAGGCATGAGCAAATCTTTCAGAACTGAGTGCCATTTCAGTTTTTCTCCTCTAAAATGTGATATTAAGTAAATACAACAGTTTAATAAAAACAATAATTTAATTAAACTATAAATGTTACAGAATAATGCAATATATGAATGAATAATAGCCTATAAAGAACCTTTGTGTCAAAAGGGTTCTTTCTTGTCATTATATAACCTTTTTTTAGCATAAAAGGTACACCTATGCTTCATATAAAGAACCCCAAATGAACCTTTTTTCTAAGAGTGTACATACCTCAGTTCTGAAATATTTGCTATAGATAGATAAGGTGTGTGTGTTGTTTTTATGCCACCTGTGCTCTACTTTAGCCCCTGTGAGAACTCATTACAGAACCTTTCCATCTCTACAGTCACCCACAAAAGGACTAATGAACAGCAATGGACTGAGTAACAAGGGGAAAGCTTCATTAAAAAAGACAGTATACAAATTTCCAAATGATGTGCCTCTATGTGACTGGTTCTAAGCGGCGTTATCCAGATCTCTGCTGGGTCGTCCTCCTTGCGCATCAACACATACGAAGCCTTGCTCTCACTCTCCTCGGCCACGGCACTTAAAACAAATGAGAGCACTGTTGAAACGCAGTTACACTGCACGGATCACTAACCCTTTACGAGAAGAGTCACTGTCGATGATGCAGGCTCCGTCATCTCAGCAGATTTCCTTCTGTTGACATTTTGATCTCTCCGCTTATATCAGAATGGGCTAATTGGAGTAATAGCTTCAGATATGCAAATACAGCTGCTGTTTCATAAAGTCATCTCACTGCTGAAGATTAGTAAACACACTTCAGTACTGTATTCACGTTCTTCATAAGAGTAAGCTTCCCCTAAACAGGGATATCAATTGTATTCTGCAATGTTCTTGTGTTTTTCATTAATTCAGGTTGATGGCCAGAGGGCATTTAAGAGGCGCCCTTGGCCCTCAGAGGTCTTTATGCCAGAGAGCTTCCATGCATTAGCTGCAATCTTCCTGTAAAGTAATGTACTGTATGCCTACACCGCTGACCGCCATCAAATCAGTAAGGACTATCAATATTTCTTTCACAGAGGTTGGGTTTCAGGCTCAGAGATGAGGGTTGCTTAAACTACAGACGAGCTGCCACAAATGGCTACTTAATCAGGTTCTACAATGTGTTGTTATGATCCGAGCGGCCCCAGTTTGGCGGCCAGTGTCACCCTATCCCTGTAATTATTGTTGTGTTTCTTCCCACATACTTAAGGGTCTGGTGAGGCAAATCGCACCCTAAGAGCTCTGTGAGTGAAGGTGGAAAGGCCGGAGAGGAAAGTAATGGAAATGGGGTGGTAAACAAGTACTACGGAGAGCTAAGCGACACCCTAACCTAATTTCTCTCTCTCTCTCTTTCTCTCCAACGGCAGAATCTAACCCCAACCGAACTCTTCCAACTTCAGCTAGTGGAGAGGAAAAGCAATCTCCTCGCTTAGTTGCCACTGTGAGATTTGATTTGCCTTCTTCCCAGCGTGACAATTGGTTCCATAGTCCGGATGCTGAGAGCGTTCATCGTACAGAGGCCAGATGCAACGAGCGAGCGGAGCAGGAGTTTTTCAGGTGACAAAAAAATGGGAAAACAACATAGGCTTACTTGTCACACCTCAGCAGCAATTTATGTATTATCTCTTCTGAAACTGATACATCAGCCAATACTTGCATTTACACATGCAAATTATGCACCAATTCAAACTACACGCTAGAACGGCAATTAATAATTATCAGACTGTACCCTTGTTTTCACCACCATAGATAAAATGCCTATTAAATTGATTCCAGGACACAAAACTAGTTAATCCGACAGGTGAATAGGGTCAAATTTGTAACTAGCAGAAACTTTCCCAGCATTATCTAATTAAATATGCACTAATTTGCATATATTTCAAAAAGTTTAATCTGAGTATTGGATAAAGCCAGGTTCAAAATTATAAATACAATGTGTCTTGATGATCAGGGTCCCCTTTTCTTCTTTCTACCTTCACTAAAGTTCAAATGCTCCTAATATCTCAGTCACAGGTGGAAAAGCAAATTCTCATATACATATATATACATACATACATACATACATACATATATATATATCTATATATATATATATATATATATCTATATATATATATATATATATATATATATATATATATATATATATATATATATATATATTAGTGCTGTCAAAGGATTAAAATATTTAATCGCAATTAATCACATTAATGTCATAGTTAACTCGTGATTAATCGCAATTAATTGCACATTTTTATCTGCTTGCACTTTGGTCGTCCTCACGTAGCGCAAGCCATTGAAATGAATAGGTTTCATAACGCAGTGCCACGTCCTGTTGCAAAAGCATATGAAAAAAAGACAAAGTGTGCTAGGCCAAGAAGACCATTAAATGCCGTTAAAATGGATTTGCGTTAACGCCGTTAATAACGCATTTAACTGTCAGCCCTAATGTGTGTATATATATATATATATATATATATATATATATATATATATACATGTGTGTATGTGTATATATGAAAACAAAGCAATAAGACGGACCTCGATTGGAAAAAGTGCTCGTAGTTATTTGGAAGCTGACTCTTCAGTCATCTTAAAGCTTATTTACACAGTCCCAAGAGTGCTGGGAGGAAATCGGTATTCGGTACCCATAATAAGTCCTTTTGTTTATTTACCTTCATCCACAAGGAGCCTACTGACGAGAGGTTATCATGAGGCAAAAGCAGGTAGTGCATTGCTATTTTCTTGTTTTTTTTTTAAAAAAAGGCAAAACTGGAGACAGACTTTGTTGAGCAGGGCTTAGTGATCCGAGCAGAAATGAGCCTGTAGCAAGGGTGGCATTTTCCACGGTGGCTTAGGAGATGTCTATATGTCTACAAATGTATTGCTGCAGTGAGGCTGCAGAGAAATAACATGTGTGTCGTTTGACTGTGTGAATGGAACAGGGGATTCTCTCACCCGCCAGCATATTGAATATCTCTGCAAACTCAACACAGAGTCGCTCTGTAAAGACATCACGCGCTCTTCCGTTTTCCTTCTATGACATGCAAGCCTTCCTTTATTTTTATTTTCATTGTTTTCTCGCCTCCTACTCTCCTGAAGCCTTCTCTTTTCACCCCACCATCTTTTTGGTGGGTCTGCAGCATCTCTAAGCTGCTGGTCTAGTTCCACGCGGCACCCGCTGACGACAGGAACGGACCACCGCAGCTTCATCTTCGCACCTGGTAGGAATGGATTTATCCTTCCTTCCCCAGCTCAGAGAAACACAGCGCTCCTCAGCCTAGTGTTAGGTTGCCAACCTCTGATTATAGAATTTCCCATAGATCCTCTGCCATCTGCTAGATTACAGATCCCCCCCTCTTCCAGACCGTGTGAGCCCTAGGGGAGGCTCGACAGTATAAAGGGAGGTGAAGGAGCGCCTCAGGTTCACCCTGGCATCGAAATGAGATTACGTTTTCTATTTCTGCATCTTCGGCAGGAACCGTGATGAATATGAGGACTTGTTGACGTTTAATAGCAGCCGGCTACCTACAAACACAAATTATAACGAATCAATCGCTATGGGAGCCCATGTGACAAATAAGCTGCCATATCCCCGAGATCATTCCACTTCATCACCTGTCAATTCACACTCAACTCAGTTTGGCCCGTTGCAAATCCATCTTATTATGAAAGGAAGCCATTTTTAAGGATAAACGCTTTTGGGGCTTTAAACTGGCTGTGTGTTGTTCAGTTGGTAAAAAAAAAAAAAACACCCAGTGGGTTCAAAGTGATTTGTATTTTCAAAAAACAACTTCACAAAAAAAATAAGCTTTGCACATTCGACGTCGCATTATTCCACTAACTAAAGCAGTTATCCATGGGGACCAAACAATGTGTTACAAATGAGTAAACACAAACACCATACCTCATTCATTCAGTGTTGCTTTTCCTGCAAAGTGTAATAGATATATTTATTTTACGAGAACAATCACAAAGCTCTCATAACCAAAGGCAGAAATGGTTATTTCCTAGCTCAACAGTTGCTTATTTAACAGAGAAGGGAATAAGAAAATGCCCTTCTGTTTGATCCTGTAAAAGACTCAATCTACATATGCTAAGGGGTACAGTATAAGCTCCATTCAGTTTGTGTGTGATTAATTATGCAATTATTAATAGCAGCTATTTTAATAATTCATAAGGTCATCATATGTCAGAACTATTTGCCTTTTTGTGTGATGAAAAGCTTTAAATAACCTTTCATATCATGCATATCTGTATTCCTGCAAGGAGTCATTTGCTAACATTACACTCCTTTCTGATCTACTGTACATGTGAGAGTGTGTGTGTGTGCGTACTTTGATATTTCTCTTTTACAAGAACACTTGGGTTTGTTGTTGGCCTGTGGTGTTTGGGAATTGATCAGATAGTCTGTCCACTATAAATAGCTCTTGGATGTTACAATATCCTCCTCGAGCCGTAGTGCGTGTCTGTGTGCGTTTCAAAGAATTCACAATGTGCTTGGGATGCTTTACAGGAAGCATACTGGTCATAATAGAAGAAAAGTGTGTGTGTGTGTGTGATTGTGGTGGTGTGTGGGTGGGGGGCCTTCGCTATCATATTGCATTTTTCAAAGAACAATTTAGCCATAGAAACTAATGAAACTCACAGAACTCGCAGAGGTCACTCGTATGGGATGCTATTCTAATTCAAATGATTGGACTAAAAGACATTCATTCTTTGCATCCACCTGGCGTCACCTGGGATGGAAAAGCAGAGTCACCAGGACGATAGATAATAGCAAGATGTACAAACCTGTGTTGGTTCACTAGCCTTCAGATAAAAAGGATGTGATTCGCACAGGTTATTGAGGTAGAGTCTTTATTTTCCTACTGATTTCGTAGAATTTTTTATTTATTTTTATTTTTTTAAATTGTGGCTCTTAGTATTTTAAAAAAAATAAAAATAATATATTATGACTACATTACAGTTCAAAAGATTGTGTTTAGTAGTTGTTTGTGCACATACTCACCAAGGCTGCATTTATTTGATCATTTGAGTGAAATATTCTAATCATTAAAATAACTGTTTTCTATTTCATTATATTTTAAAATGCAATTCATTACTGTGATGGCAAAGCTGAATTTTCAGCATCATTACTCCAATATTCAGAGCCACATGATCCTTCAGAAATGATCTAATATGCTGATTTGGTGCTACAAAATCATCGGAATATGACAAAACATCCATCCTATTATTATAATTGTTGAAAAAAGTTCAGTATTCTTTCAACTGAATTCAAAAGAACATTTTTTATAAATATTTACTGTCATATTTACTATCATTCATATCATTGCTTAATAAATGTATTACTTTATTTAAAAAATCTTACTGACCCCAAACTTTTGAACAGTACAAGTAAATCAGGGATATTTTAAAGTATAATATATCATAATCATACAAATTAATTTTCAAACAATTCTATAGGGTTTTAATGTTTTCTTTAAGTCAAAATAATTAAAAAGCGTTGTTTGTATCATCTAGAATTTTTAAAGGTGCTTGTTAATTAGCTTATTCTTAAAATCAGAGGTTTGCTGATAGATAGATGGATGGATGGATGGATGGATGGATGGATGGATGGATGGATGGATGGATGGATGGATGGATGGATGGATGGATGGATAGATGAGATAGATAGATAAGATCAGAGGTTTGCTGCATGAAGATAGATGATAGATAGATAGATAGATAGATAGATAGATAGATAGATAGATAGATAGATAGAATAGATAGATAGATAGATAGATAGATAGATAGATAGATAGATAGATAGATAGATAGATAGATAGATAGATAGATAGATAGATAGATGATAGATGATAGATGATAGATAGATAAGATAGATAGATAGATAGATAGATAGATAGATAGATAGATAGATAAGATAAATAGATAGATAGATAGATAGATAGATAGATAGATAGATAGATAGATAGATAGATAGATAGATAGATAGATAGATAGATAGATAGATAGATAGATAGATAGATATGCCAAACGACTCTGGCTGCACTGTTGAACATGAAGAGAGTGAGTGCTTCACCTGTTATATTCACAGCTCAGGATGAGCACCATTGAGCCATTTTACACCATAGTCATGCATCTTTCTGTTTCTCTCCCTCACAGACACACTCGCTAATACACACAGAGACTCATTCGACGGCCATGAGCAGACATGAGCGATGCGAACACCTTTATATCAGTGTAATATCCAGCACTGTGCTCCAGCAGGGAGTGCCGACTCATCCATTCTGGATGCTGCTTTTGTTATAAGTGTAAATCATATATCCGCTTGACACTTTGATCCAAAATAATGACATAGTATCTAGGGTATGTTCTCCCAAATATATGTCAAAGTACTGAGATGTCAAACAGACCCAGCCTCCCCCATCCCCACACACACTCTCAGCCCATTTGCCTCCCCCGCTGAAAGTGCGACACCTTTTCACAATGACAAGGCACAAAAGCATCTCTCCAGGATTCAATTTTTCCCCTTGTGGATGGAAATTTGCAGCAACTTATTATTACAGACTCTCAGTCTCCCCGGATGTACTCCATGTCTCTGCCTCAAGTGCACTTTCTTTTTCTTCACTCTGTCTTTTCAATTCTCTCTTTCTCCTCTTTCTAAGATGGATTGAGCCAGCCTCCTTATTGACATCTCCTTATTGACTTCCCTAACAGATGAGATGCGGGGAGATGCAATGTGATGCAATGTGCAAACAGGAAGTTTGCACTTTCACTGATCTTTCACTAATCCCTCCAACCTTCCCCACTTATTCAAACAAACAATGTTTACTGCACACTTTGCTTCGGATCCCAGGCTTCAGAACGAAAGTGTAGCAGTTAGTACATGGTCTAGACATTTTAAGGTGATGCTAATACGGATAACGGATTCAAGCCTCTCTCTCTTCATTTCACTGAGGATTGTTTTGTAAACAAGACTGGATTTGCAGACCGATTAAGATTAAAGAATGGTGATGTGCCGTCTATATTGGATCTGACAGGAATTGTACAACACACGGACTCTGGGTTCGAACATGTATGGGCGAATCTTTCCGGTAGCCATTTTACAACATTGGACATTTTCACTGAAAATGCAGCCTCCGGTACTGCAAACAGATAATACTAGACAGACATGTGAGTTGAAACTCAATATAATATACAAAACTGTTATCCACTCACAGCAGTGGGCGTTTATTTCCAAGTATTCAGTGCAAGACGCACTGAAAACCCATGAACCGAGCGTTTTTGAGCTAGGCTCAAAAATAGGGTAGAAAATAGCCTATTGCTTATTCATTTTGATGTTTTTGAATGCAAAAACCAAGCGAACGTCATCAGTTGACCTCAGACAACAATAAAACTAAATTTAAAAAGCCAGTTCATCACCCCTTTAAAAAAATAAAATAAAGACTTTAAATACCTGCCCGTTTAATACTGTTTCCTCCTGTATTTCGAAACTTTTTTGGCTTTTAATCCATTTTTGAACAAAATGATCTGCTAAATAAAGTATTTGTATTTTTTATTATTACTCAAAATAATTTTAGTGGCTACATTCTGTAACACTGTTTTGCTCTGTAGCAAAAAAAGCATATCCACTGCAATTAAAAACTGTGAAGATGCAAAAATCCAACCCCCGCCTTTCCTCCAAGCTCTTGTTGCAGTTTATGCCCTTACCACCTTACTAAGCTGGATGACAGGCTGGGCGCTAATGCCCTAATGGACAGATGGGAGGATAAAAACTCAACTGTAATCATAACAAGCTTGACCCAATCAGAACAATTCATGATGCAATACTAAGACACATACAGACACATCTGCTCCTAATATTTGAAATGGCCTTTTTTTAGCAGCTGTCAGCATTGGGATTGAGAGCGACACTTTACCTTGACACACATCAGTGGCTCATCTGTAGACCAATGAGCAGATGTTAATCAGCGTGTTGACTGTCTGCCATCACCACTCCACCACATCGTCCCCTCACACCATTGCACTGAGCGTTACACAAGGGACTGTCGACAGATACGAGGCTAATCCAAGCATGCATTTCTTTGGATTTTCAATTAGCGATTTGCTTGAAAACATTCTCCCAGCTGCACCACGACACTTATTTAACACCCTTCCCTTCACTCCTTTAACACTGTACAAACAAATAGACCCGTATAAGCAGCAACACACTTTACATCTATGCTGACAGGCTCACACCATTGTTTTACATTCCCACATCCTGGGACCACCTTTGCACGTACACACACTCTCCTAAGTGTGTCAGTAGGTGTGCTGCTCTACTCTAGCTTCCAGAGAGAGCGGAGCAGCTTGTGGGCTTGCTGTGGTGAGGAGGGCCAGATGCTGTGGGCTTGACCCCACGCGTCACAGCAGCTGAAACACACCAGGATTATCTGTGCTGGCTTTCTTTAATTTAATTTGCATTAGAACATCTTTAGGGCCAAACAGGTTTGGGGGAGGAGAGCATGACAACAAAAAAAACAACAGTATCCGAATAGCACATCACCCCTCTGTGCTTCAAACATCTGCATTAGCGCTGTTAAAGATCAGATTTGTATTTGGCATTGTGTTGGAATAATTAGAGTAATAGCACACCTTTTGTCACACTATTGTCACCAAGACTTCCTTGAAATAAAGAGCTGAAATCATTTGGCTTGCACCGTAAACAATGCGTGGTAATCGTCTCTTATCAGAGACGTCAGGGTGCATTCATGTGCATGCACACGTGGGTGTGCTTGTGTATTTTTGCTTGTGTGCAGCAGTTTTAAGAGCCAGACATATCTTAAGGCTCACTGTTACCCCTTTTCCACCAAAAAAGAACTGGTTCGGAACTGGTGCTGGTTCAAAGTTGGTTCGGAGTTGGTTCAACTTGCGAACCCGTTCAGAACCTGTTTGGTTTTCCACTGACTAGAGCGCCCAGGGAACGGCATCGTTACGTCACTGTGTACGTCGCCATACGTCTTAGCTAGAAACGCTTGCAAGTACAATTGAAATATGTAAGTCTTTTAATCTTTTGGTTTGATATGTAATCTTTTCTGATAAAGTATGTACCCCGGTCTTGTGTCTTTTTTTCTTTCCATTTATTTGTTCTATATTGTGACTGTTTTCTTCTTTGCTTATAATGTTTTAAATAATAATAATAACATTTTAAAAAAATAGAAACGCGTGCGCCAACTTCAATCATAACAATTACAAAGGCGGACTCCATCGTGTTTCTGCAAATGTTTCTCCTGGCTTTGCGATCCTATATTTGTCAGAAATGGCAAATAACCCGCCCCAGCCCCCAACGTTAGTATGACGTGGGAAAGAACGGGTCTAGTCCAGCAAAGAGTTGGTGCCACTTTGGAACCAGTTCTCCCGGCCGAGAACCGGTTCTTTGGCTGTCGAAACACAAAGAACTGGTTCGCACGCAGTCAACTTTATTTTTGTCAACTTTAGTCGTTTAGTCGACTAATCAGTCAATGCCGTCTTGGTTAACTGACATTCTTATTGGTTGACCAGTCACATTTTTTTTTTTTTTACCAATAGAAATACATTTTCAATGATTTACTCCTTGATATTTATTCCTTTATAAGCAGTTATTCATTACTGTATTCTAAATATAATTAGCCCATGTTTTATCCCCAACTATAAATGCTTTAATTTAGGTTAGTTTTGTAACTGTGCCACAGTTTAGCGCACACACATAATACACTCGGGAACTGCACCTGTGGCTGGCTGTGCTGCTGCTTCGCGCTCAGTAAGGGACATAGGTAGTTTTGCTGTATTAATTTAGGTAGAACGCTACTTGTTTTGGCTTTAGTTGAAATCTAAATCTTTTGTCTGGCTACATTTTAAAACTAACACTACAAGACTGTGAAGGTAGGCGACCGCGTTGCTCCATTAAGAGCGTGCACATCATGTGCCTACATTTGAAATCGAACTTAGCGTGCAAAAGACAGTGCCCAGCCCTTTTAACGGCTTTATCATGATTGTGATTTCTTAATATGTTTTCGTTTTTTATTTGTACACTTGACGCATTTGAAAATAGCCTAAATAATTTAACAAAACGAAAAATAAAACTGTATGCCTTTGCAACCTTCCTACAACACAGCCTATTTCAGATTGTTTTTAGGCTTTTTTTTACGCCTAGATTGGCTGGACGAAAGTTAACCCATAGCTTTGTAAATAAAGAAGAATATAGCCTGTATAAACAAGAGCTTTTGTTAAGATTATGTGGCAAATAGCAGTTATATTTTTTGTAGCGTGTGGAGTGATCAGGTGCGCAATTGTGACTGTACAGACCTAGCTACTCACTTTTTGCAGTTAAAAAATCACTTAATTTTCAAAGAATTTTATTATTATTATTATTATTATAGTTGTATTTATTTGTGATGTTTTTTTTCGTTGTTGTTTTATAAATGCTCTATGACAATTGTTTAAAAATGTTCAATCAAAACATCAGTTTTTTTTTTTTAGTCGACTAATCGTTGCGCAGGACAAGGACTTTGGTCGACTAAGGATTTTTTTGGTTGACTACAGCCCTACGCGCGCAGGCACTGGGCTCTGAACCGGCTCTCAAAATGCTTTGGTGGAAAAGGGGCTACAGTGTCTGTACAGATTCAGATGTGTTAGTTTTTCTTTGTGTCAGAGCAGTGGCGAACCGTTCCGTTCATCTCTTGTTATTCGGCTCCTCCTGATTCAGGGCGATTTTATTCCTTGCAGGGCTGATAAAACATGTGATACCCTATAGAGCTGGACTCCTTTCATTTATTCAGAGGACTCCAACTGTGGCCTTTCCATTTAATCTGCATTATGTTTTTCAAAAGCAAAGTGGTGAAATCCCTCTGCAGTTGGAACAATTTAAGCTTCAAAACCCAATACTTAACTGGGATTCAAGCTAAGCTTGGGTTAAAATGGTTCCCCCCTCCGTATGCACAGCATAGCTGTATCTCTAATTTAGTATTTTAATGCTGCTCTTCAGAGAAAGTCGTGGCCATTGCGCATGATGAGCCACATGATTCACTTTGTGTTTTTGTTCAGGTGGCAGGCTTGTTGATGAAGCTCCCGTGCACTAAAAAAGCATAGCAGTGGCACACAGATGCGAACATGCAGCGTATACTATGAAAAAATGAAATAACATCAGTGCCGCATAGACGGATCAAGAGTGCGAACATCTATAAAAAGATAGTACTGCTGGAGAGTGTCAAAGTGAAGAAAGAGTTAATCTTCCTTTGTTTTGATGGCAAGCGAAATAATTGGGCTCTCTTATATCTCATTACCTGAGAATAATGCCAACCTAAGAGTTCTTCAGCAGCTCCAATTTTGTTCAGTTTGAGCTTTGAAAAATAGCACTTCCTCTGATTAGCAGAAACAGGGAAGATCTGACAACGGGGTACCTGGGCTGTAGGTTAATAAGCAGTTTAAGATATTCTTTGAAAATGAGTCTTTAAAATGGGGTTATAACATCTAAAGGGGGAATTTGATGGGAATTGTATTAGCTTGCGCTCTGGTATTTATTTGACACAAAATATGCGGTTTCATTCTTTGACTCTGAAATCCTTGCGTTAGCGAAAAACACTCCACACATACATGCCAGTTTTGTCCCAAATTGCTAATATGGAAGGTGACTTTTACATTTAATGACTGAGACTCCTTGTTATTCTCTCATTATAATTATAATAATCAACTATCTACCTTTATAGATGCCCATACTGCAAGTGTAGTTGGACTAACATACCAAGTCTGGCAAAAAAGCCCCTCAGATAAATGCGGCATAATTGTTGCACTGGTTAACAGGTCTGCTTTAATAGAGATCATTAGTTAGACTAGAGACAAGGTCAGCCAACAATGCAGGGGTATTGGTTCTTGGAAATAGAAAGCATTTATACTGTCCTTTTGTTCTTACAAAACCAATATGTAGTGATTTCTGATCATTTGGATTTCTTGTATATTGTTAGATTCGCTAATTAAAACCTTAACAGATTGGTGGGATTGGATTCTTTGTTAATTAACACCCAGAAAGTAACTTTAAGGTGAATTCAGAGGGAAAGAATCAAATGATGTACCTTCTCCCAGTGGAGAACAGATGCTTCTCAGGAGCATGCAGTTAATAGGAGGTTAAAGAGGTGTCACCTTGTAAACAAGAATTACACACACGCACCTCTATTTTTGCATTGCTCCTTAGTGATCATCTCCCCATTGGATACTCGCTTTTCTGAGACCAAAAAAGGTTGTGCTCTCTTTGCCTCTGCCCCTGTGGAGTCCTATTTCTCTCGCTTCTTTGCCCCCGTGAGACACACGGCAGCCTCTCGCTTTCATGCAATTTCAAACAACACATATCATGATGCGCTGGATTAATGCTTGTTCCCCTAGCAGCCCTGACAGTGAGACAGCCAAAAACAAAACAGAAAAAAGTAACACTTCATTAATGGAGCTTTAAACAAACAGGCTCATTTTGGATGCATTCGCATTATGCGCTGTGCCTCGCTGCTGCTGCGAAAAAAAGGAAAAAAAAGTAGATAAATAATTCAAGTAATGACAACCACAGGCTTTGTTCACCAACTTCCTTTCTAGATTTAAGACCACTTTACAAATGCTTTGTTTGCGGTGTTGTATCAAGCGAGTCAAATAAAACTTCCAGCTGTCTAGCAATGTTCAGAAATACAAGTGAAAAGTGAAAAGGTGTACATATGCAATCCTGTCAATCCACTTACTGCAGATAAATAAATAAATATAGGCATAGCTGAAACAGCTGTGATTGTGAAATGGATCATTTCACAAAACTAAGAGAATGCAGCTTCCATGGCTATGTTTTCGCTGCCTTACTATTTAGAAACCGATATGAAGGTTTAATTATTAAAAATAGATGAATGTATATAGTAAAATTAACTGACATTCAAATTTCTTCATTTTTATTTTCATTAATTTATCTAATTATTATGAATATGACCTTCTTAAGAGTTAGTTAAAGTGATAGTTCATCAAAAAAATGATTTTTTTTCATCTTTTACTCACTGTATATTCCTTTCTCTCTTCTGGCACATTTCTTTTTTATATACAGTGATAGTCAGTGAGAGTTTCTTTACATGGACAAAAACAGTTAAAACACTTTTTGTAAAATATTACATTTTTTGGTTCCAGAGGTTTTCAAATCACTTCTTAAAAACTTGAAAGTTTATGCAAGTGTAGTATTAATACTATTATTGACTTTTTCTACTATAATACTATAATATTATTCTATATTTGTTTAGCACTCATGAGAGAGAGTAAATTATGTTTAAAGGAATTATTCCTTTAGGAATTAAAATAAAGTCAAATATTACTGTCTAAAAACAATAGTAATAGTATATAAAACATGTCCTACTGATTTCTAAAGGCTAGATTATATGTGACCAATGGTTTGATAACAATGGGTTTATATTTCTAGGAAATGTTATCTAAAAATGAAAAACAGATGTACGCTTCCTAACATACTGTTCTCCTGCCTTAGGAATTAATAGCTTCATACTGCTTGTTTTACTCATTTACTCCAATACTACAAGATCTCAGTGCTTTCTCCTTGTGTATACTACTCTCTAAAAATGCCGGGTTGTTTAACACAACTTTGGGTCAAATATGGACAAACCCAAACATTGGGTAAATTTTTTAAAACATTTTTTTTTAACATTTTTGGGTAAATTGGGTAACAATTAAATGTGATTTAAAAATGTAACCAATGGCTGGGTTTGTCCATATTTAGACCGAAAGTTGGGTTAAAATAACAGTCTCTATCGCAATTCGTCATATGACTGACGTCTGGGACGTCTTTGACCATACGTCAATATATGCCTTTTCAGGCCCCTTAAACGTCAGTAGATGACGATCCCGGGCCGTCATACAACTGACACTTTACCTTTAACGTCAGTTAGGTGACGGGTTGGGTTTAGGGTTAGGTTTAGGTCTGGGGTAGAGTTAGGATCCGATAACGTCCATCTACCGATGTTTGAAGGGGCCTAAAAAGGCATTGACGTATGGTCAAAGGCGTCACAAGACGTCAGTTATATGACGAATTTGGATGAGACCTGCGCTGGTTAAAACAGTGTAGGTGTATTCTATAGGTGATACATAATCGGTAATGTATGGCCAAATGATCTGACTGTAACTGGTGTCATATATACACACTTTTTTGGAAGTCACTGGGAAGTGTTGAGCGAAGCACTGATAAGCAGCTCTTATCCTTTTAATACTGCCCTTAATCCGAACAGAGGAAAAGCTGCAGCTTTAAGAGATTTAGTCTGGATTATTGCTAGTCTTCCAAATTAAACCAAAAGTCAGCTTTTTGTGGTTGCTCATGCACGCTGCAGCCCACCACAGCACTGTGGCTGGAGCATTATAATAAGAATCAGTCCCTGTCTCTCTTTCTTCCCAGTCCAGTCCAGTAAGCAGCACTCAGGTAGGCATCCTCTCCTATCTCTGAGGACGAGTGCTGCCCACTCAAATTCTCCATCCTGTCAGCCTGGTTCTTCTCAGTGGCTAAACCTGTAGGGCTTTCCTCTTAACCAGGGTAAGTTGTTCAGGCACAACAAATCTGGTCTCAGCCCTGTGGACTAATCATTATTAAGACACATCGGACAGATGAAAAAGAGAGTCCTCAGAGTCTCCCCACGTCCCCTAACCTGTCAGACATGCTTGTCTGCGGTACATTAGCACATCTATAAAGACATTGCCCAGGACCGCAGGCCTATAGATGGCAGGAAGGGGCTCGCTAGTACCCGTGTTCCATCTAATGGCGAGCAATGTTTTGAAGTAACTAAATCAGCCGAGGCCATAAAATATGAAAATACCATAAAGCAAACACTGTCAAGCGAGAGCCCAGAGCTACGTTGTCAAGCTACCTCTCCTGTACCTTCGGTATTTCAGGGACACAACATAAAAATAGACCGCAATAACAATTAATCACGCTCTGTGGGGAGAAGCCAAGAACCCCTGAAGAGAAAACTGTCTCTCCCCATTTGTTACATGAAACAAGCAAGACATAGTAAACAAGAGACCAACAGAAAGAATAACACCCCTCCACACCACACACCACCCCCACCGGCTATAATCATGACAGATCAACTTGGCGTGTTCGGGGGCATCTTCGATGGGCTTTCGTCGCTATATCGGGCTCTGTCGGTTTGCTTTAGGCTAATGACGTCTCAGAACGTTGGCCGCCGAACACACGTCTTTAGAGGAACCTGTACCCCTAAGGACAAATTATACCCTTATTATTATAGCTGAGACGTAAGTACTCATCAACCCTGTTCGAATCAAGTCTCCAATCGCTCGCATTCTTCATCATTCTCTCTTTCAGAGCAGCTGTCTTGTCAGAATGTGGTTAGAGAGGCTGCAGCCCATGCTAGAGCGCAGTGCCCAGAAACAGAGCAGCAAATCGAGAACACACCGATCTCATTCATTAACTTTGGCTCCCTGGCTGCAGGACATCAAAGCGCTGGACGTGATGAGAGAGTCAAACCAAACCTCCATTGTGTCTCTGCCGAGTGGTGCTTGAAAAAAAGGGCAGCTTAAAATCGTTTTTGCATTTTCATAGACTTTCAATTTCAAGAGCTTTTTCACTCACTGATGTTTATTTTGGTCTGTTGGGCTTTCAAACGCTTTTGACTCTACTGTGTCTCAGGCTTTCAGGTGAAATAAACTAAACTAAAAACTGAAGAAACAACAAATCGTGTAAGTGAAGTAAGCCTACTGGAATCCCATTTATGCAGGAGGCTTGAGCAATCAAAATGCAAAACAGGATCAAACCGTTCCAACCCCATGAAAAAACAAGCCAGTGGAAAACTTTAACAGCATCTTGCAAATAACATCAACACATTTCTCACTAATCTTGAACGTTCCAAGATTCTTGGTGGCCTGTGTCAATGCTTATATTTACTCTCCCCATGGCAAAAGAAGTCGTACAGGCTTTAAGACAATACGAGGGTGAGTAAATGATGACACAATGTTCCTCTTCGGGTAAAATATTAAAGTATATAATAAAAGACAAAGCAAAGAACAGCCAGAAGCGGTAGGGAGGAAGACGGGATATTGCGTTCTTCAAAGAAAAGTCAAGGGGAATGGGCGATAGCAATGATTGGAGTGGCTAAGGCCCCTGGAAGGATGAACCTGGTCATAGCCCATTAGGAAAGACGTGAGCGGGTGCCACAGCTCATTACATGCTCTGCCTCCTGTTCTATGGCTGAACAATGCACAATTATGTTGGCCTGCTGTTTTCTCAGTGCTACAGCTATACAGCAGTCTTCCTGCCAACAATCTTGCTGTTCATTAAACCACCCCAACACACACTCAGCACACCCTGCCTACTAGACAAATAACCCCGGTTGCCAATAGACCCACAAAGGGGCTGGTTATTCTTACTCTGTATACCCAGTGAATGTAGAAATTAATCTCAGCAGATATATGCTACCATATTTTGTACACATTGTCTCAAGAAACAGTTTTTTTCCCCTTTCATAAATTTAGAGGTGAGTAATAGCGGTGAGTTCTTGATATGTAATTGACTCGATACATCTAGAAGATTGCATTAGACGTAAGAAGAGTGAGGCAAGCACAGATCAATACATAAACAAGTTCAGATATTAATCTGTGAAAATAAATGCACAAAGAACAACCAAAAATGCAATATCACACATTCTAACAAACTTCACAAGGCTTTTACAATGTACAACACTGGAGATAAAAGTGCTAGGCACTGTTATGGTGAACTTTTTATCTATCTATCTTTCATATATCCAATTTATGATAATGAATGCAATCCCTGGCACGGAGAAAGAAAAGGAAAAGCACAGAAAACAAATTCAGTTTGGCCACTTCAAAAGGAAAGAAAACAATATTTATAATGGCTGTTTTTTTTCTTTTCTTGTTATAATGACACATGCACTTCCTATAGGCTACCTCCAATTGCTTTTGGATCCTTTACTATAGGGTTAGGGAACAACATCCAGAGTACTGGCCATCAATTGATTGTAAACTGCAAATAAATAAACTACATGTAGCTTAACAAATGGATGTTTTATAAAAGCACTTTCCACCTCTGTACTTGGGAATATTTATAGCATCCCACTTTCAAATGATTCAGACAACATAGCTTATACTGTAATGCAAATGGCTGATTGTGAATTAGATATTCAATTTCCCTAAAAGGTCTATCTTTGTGCAGATCCCTGGTAGTTTACTTGGCAGGTAGGTATACAAATATTTGGAAGGACATCTGCTCTCACAAATCTGATAGTTTGCACATATACATCAACACACCAGTTTGAATTGCACCCGCTAGGATTTTCCTGAATTTATTTTATTTTTTTCAAATTCATGTCAGGCCACTACACAAGTAACTGTGAATATTTCACATAATCTCCTAGTTAAAATAAGCGAAAAATGGTGTACCTTGTCCATTATCCTCTCTATATAATTGAACAAATCCACTAATATTCTGATCAACCATGTAAAAAGTTGTCTGTTCGTCATTCCCTGTGGCAATGCCTTGTGTTAGAAAATGTAGGCCGACCTTTCCCATCCTATTAATTTAACCACAGGCATTTTCAGCGCTGGCAGCTAAATCTGTGTTAATGAGAGATGAGGCTAAAAGAGAGAGAGAAATCATTTATATAGTTATTTTCCTCTCTTGTGGGTCTCAACTGTATCTGTATCTGCCCAGCTACTTTTCCTTCAGACATCATTTTTCACAGGTTCCATCTTGTCGCCCTGATCTAAGAGGCATCACACATAAAGTGTTGCTTTGCAAAAGTGTGAAAAAAAAATTGTTGTTTTTTTTAAGAAAAGTGATTTCAAAGTAAACATACAAAGAGAATTTCAAAAATGTCAAAAGGGAATGGCTGATGATTTTAATGTAATGTATATGCAGCCCGGTTCTCAACCCAAAGCGTCATATAGGTGACGATATATATAACCGAAGCATTATATTGACGCGAAAGGGTGCCATGTGTGTCGGATTTAGATGAAATTTCAAAAGCGTCACATATACGATGCCCTGGGATGAGAATGCGTTGGTATGTGTCATGTCATATATATGCACAGTATGTATCATGTAAAAAGACTAAATAGGACTGTTAAGAAACAGTTTTTAGCGTGTGTCACTTTGCAAATGCTTTCATATTAGGGTGCTCTCTGCTTTTTTGTACTGACTGACTAAAGATATTACATTGTCAGCTTTTTGTCATAAATGTTTGAGAGCGGGCATCAAATGAGAGGGCTTATGTCAGCTCATGACTAGAGTCACAAAGATAGCATTAGGGGTTTTTCTTATTCCAGATGAAGCTATGAATGCCTCATCTGCAGGCTACAGTAAGGCGATTTAAAGAGAATGAGTTTGCTTGACTATATTCTCTAATAATGTCTCACTTGAGTTCGGCGAATGGTCTGAACATTCATGCTATAATGGAACTGTGTCCCTTTTATTAGATCCAGAAATGTTCCTGTTTGTAGGCGACTCTTGAAGGCAGAATGCCAGCCGAGTCTGTGGCTTACAAATATAACCTTTGAAAACTCCCATCTTCATCTGGCAGAATCCAATCAGAACGCATTCGCAAGGTACTTGAGATAAGGCGTATCTCTCACTTCCTTATCCCTTTTCTTCCTGCTCGGTCTCTCGTACTGTCTATTTTTCTCTTTGGCACATAACATAAAATAAAGAACAGGAGAACTCAAGTTGATAAAAATATGTCAAGTTCAGGCAGTCTGTGTAGTTGGCAGTCTGTGTTGTTTTTCGACATGTCTTTCTTTCTTTCCGCTTACTGAACCCCCACCCCCAATTGCAAGTGACAAAATCCAAATTCTTCATCAGAGCAGCCGAGTTCAGTGAAGCCTTTCTGAAAGCCCTTCAGGGAGGCAGCATGCTGTGGCCTTTACCTTATCATGTATGGGATTTAGAATGATTAATTGGCTTAGACTGAACTGAAATTTCAGGAGAACACAAAACCCCAACGGTTCAGTGAAGTCAACACATTTTCAAAACCCTGACCTGAAAGGTGAAACAAATTATTTTTCAAAAGCAATTTTGTTGAAAAACAACTGAAATTGATTTATTAAAAATTATTGAAATGTATTTAATAACTCTATTTCAACAGCAAAGTATATATATATATATATATATATATATATATATATATATATATATATATATATGGTAAGCCTAATTAGCAATAAACAACAGATAATGTAGCTCTCTTTCAGTAGTCTGAGAATGAGACATAGTCAGGGTTCCCACACCTTGGTTAACTTCAAATTTAAGGACCTAAGGTGGCTAAAGTTTTCATCAAACAACTATGCAAAAAAGCTTCAAACAACTATGCAAAAAAGCATCAAACAACTATGCAAAAAATAATAATAAATAAATAATAATGATAATAATTAAATTACATATTAAATACTATAAAAATGTGCCATTATCTTTGAACGGATTATTTCAACATGAACTTGGCAGCTCAACAATAAACCATGAGAAAACATGAGATCAAGTATGTGAACTTGCAACAGAACACATTATTATTTTTAGTTTTTATTTGATTCTTTTATTTATTTCTACATATCTTCAGTATATGTTGGTGTGCCATTTATTTACTACTTAAATTATGACTACATTATTATGTAATTATTTCTCCCATTTATTATAATTTAGCACTTTAAAAAAAATTAAATGCCATAAATTGTGTATGACAGATATTTTATTATGCATATGTTTATAAACAATAAATTATTAAATAACATTAATTATAATGTAAGAATTAATCTGCCTAATAACGTCTACAAAAATAATAATCGATGGTGAAAAAATCACATTAGTGGACAGGAGAGAATAAAATAGTTTTTTTGTTTTCTCCAATAATCGTCTTGCACAAAATAAAGTCAAGCACTTTCAAGGACATGTATCTTATTTTTAAGAGCTTTCTAGGACCTTGAAAAATAAAATTCAGATTCACAAACTTTCAAGGATTTCAAGGACCCGTGGGAACCCTAGTCCTAAGTGGCTGAAATGACTGGCAGCAGACGAATAAATAATAAAATAATGTGTATTTTTACATGGCATGACATTGCTTTTGAATACTCAAAATGACACGAGAATGAGTCTTGTGCGGAGAAGCCTTATTGTGAAGCTCTTAAGTGCATGATGGATATGCTACTGATTAATTTGGCACCCAGGAGAATAGGGCTAACATTAACATCAACACAAAGTGAAAGCATATATGTAGCTTTGCTTCATTATAATGAAAAGACAACTCTCAAAATGACATGTCTGCATCACTATAGTGCTATGTGATTAATCTACTACAGATCCTTATTGACAGGCTGATCTCAATTATATTCTCAAATATTATGCAAGCAGTGGTATTTATGAGCAATGTTTGGTAACAGCATGCTATCATTTGGACAGAACAGCACTTAAATTATTGCTCCAAAACCAGAGACAAAGATTCTCTTACAAAAAATACAATGTGACACTAGTAAAAAAAAGCCAATATTGAGTTTTCTTTTTCACACTCTTCTTAAAACATTATCTTTTTTAAGGGAACTACAGTACATAAATTAGCAGGATGCTTTCTCCAAGCACTAACGCAAGGCAGATCAATACTTGATGATTTTTAGCTTTTTATAAGTATCATGGATGGAAACAGGCCTCGTTTTAGTTTGAGCAGATTGTCACGTGTGCTTATGCTGCGAGATTCGCCACTGATCTTGTATAATCAGCTAGGAGAACCTGAACCTTATTTTGGAGACCAACCACAGACAGGTTAACCACATGGCTTTGTAAAAACAATGCAACTCTTCAGAGACTGGGATCACACAATCATCTCCAGAGAGTCAGTATTGTAAACATAGAAGCTTTGCTGTAGCCTTGAGATACAAATTTCTGTATCGTTATATATCTCCCTGTTCTACCCTCATGTTACTGCCTCCTTAAGAGTCCCTGTATTCCTCATTTTCAAGTCATTTTGGATAGTCACATCTGCTAAATGATTAAATAGAAATCTTGGCAAGTTTTCAGCCCTGCATTGTGCCCTTGTTCAATGGTGACCGTATACCACAAGTATATCTGCCACTGCTATTGTGTTGTGCCAACACATTCTCATCCTTTGGCGTCATATACTGTAGGTGACACCATATGACATTTCATCAAAATACTGTGCACATGGCACCCTTTAGAGTCAATATAACACGCACTGTTATGGGTAGGTTTAGGTCTGGGGTAGAGTCTGCGTCTCATATTGACGCTAAAGAATAAGACGCCTTGGGTTCTGCGTGTTATATTGACGCTAAAGGGTGCCATCATGTGCGTAGTATTTTACGAAATGTCATATGTACCTATATGACGCCAAAGGATGAGAACTGGCTCGTTGTGCTCTGCATGTTAGAAAAAACACACTATGTGCTCTGAAAAAGCACACTATCAGTAGCATCAGTGTGCATATACTATCTAGATTATCAGATTAGCTTCATTATCAATAAGATGGCAGTGTGTAATTTTAATTAAAACTATGCAATGTTTCTTCACTTGCAGAAAAAAAGAAAATTGGCATAGCACTCTTCCAAACATCCATTTTCTGAATATAAGCTCCAATTGGAACTGTAAAGTAAACAAACAAACCATGTCTCAAAAATCATGCTTAAAGCACAAAATGCTCGAAAACAGCCTTGATACTTCATGGCAAGGAGATGCATGCACTGCACCAACCATTGTGTCCTCAGCAGACCTCTGGGAAACCCTGACTTGAGACAAAAGCTTCCAAGCCCAGGCTCATAATGCATGACAGAGCTATTATCGGTCATTTCACAGCTGCAATGTTTGATTGTGCCACACATAAATGGATGCGTAATTACACTGACAACATTTTTCATATACAGCATGTTGAATGGGGAGTCACTGTATTTTGCAAATGTTATACAGAAGGGGGAAAGGATATAGGTGACTGTAGTCAGCCCATCTTTGGGGAATGGTGGAGAAATTTGCAAAGAGATGTTTGTTAATGTCAGGTGGAGCACTGCACATAATGAAACCAGCATACAAATAAGCCCACACCTACTGCTGCAGTGAAACAACAAAGCTTGTGTACTATCACACTCAATCTACAGGCTTATTCAGCCCACACCAACCCCCTTTCTTAATTCTTTGTCTTTTCATCAGTTGAGGAAAATAGATGTTCTTTAATCCTGCTGCTTAGGTAGTTTTATTAAAGGATTACGCTACCATGCCTAGATACTACATTTGCTGTTACACTGAGTAATTCCTTTGTCCAGCCAGCATGCAGCTTTAAGTCTTGCGTTAACCTCTGTGTAGTCTGACATACTGGATGATGTCAAGTAGGGCTCTGTCTGTATATTCCTTCATTCAAAATATCCTCAGTGTTTTACTTGATAATCTGGTGACAGCTTTAATTTAGTAGTGCTATAACTGCGTTCTATTGATTTCCACAGGCTTTACAAACGACCAAGAGGGCTGAATCAGCCAATCAATGAATAGGTGCAAATTTAACCTCTCTCATTCTGCCAGCAGTGAAACTTCTTATGTGTGCTAAGTCTTTTTGTATATTGCCTGACAAATCAAACAGCCATTCCACTATAATTGAAACTACAATATACAATTGAGGGCATACGTTTGCATGTCCCTTGTGAAATGTATACAAATAGGCTTTTTTTTTTTATTCAGTACTGCACTTAGATATTTCCCAAAAGTCAAAGTGATAGTGAAACCGATCAGACTTTTCCACAGTGTACATCTCATTATTTCTTAATGCATCATTTTTCCTTATTGAGCAATAATGAATGTTTGCGCCTTTAGTGATAGTTGTGTATGAGTCCCTAAGTTATCCTCAGTCACTGTTGGTAACAGCTCAAATGATTCTGGAAAGTCAAAAAACATGCAGTAGCTGGAGGGGTTTTTAATTTTTTAGTGGGCAGCTTCATTACTCGGGACAAATCAGCACACTTGTCACAAACATGCAAAAAGTTGTTGATCATTGCGGAATCTACGTACCATGATAAGAACCCAGATGCATCATAAAAAGTTTATATAATGTCTAATTTCCCTTTAATTGCCATTGAGGCCTAAAGCAACTGGATTAGTTGATTGCATTACCCCTGTCATCGTGATAAATCCTGCTTATCACTGTGTAACTCTACTGCAAACAGATGCTTTTTCACTTCAGATGTCCACCATAAACCACTGCATGCCACTCATGAAGAAAGAGAACTTGGGTGTGAATCGTTGTTTTCGCAATGATTGTTCTTAATGGTTGCACCTGAAATTTCATGCAGTGCTGCCGATTAGCCAGGTCAGTGCATTTGGCAGATGTTCAGGCAACAGCTCTTTTGCTCAGCACGAAAAAGAGAGAGCAGAAACAGAGGTGGCCAAATAATCCACTTTGGCAACTGTCCAATATTGGCTGGCTCAATTTTTTATTTTACCTATACTTAGGTTTCCAACACAACAAATTTTGCAAGGATTAGTGTAGGTATGCGCGCTAAGTTAAAGGGATGGCTCACATAAAATGAAAATTCTGTCATTAATTACTCACCCTCATGTCGGTCCAAACCCGTAAGACTTTCGTTCATCTTCGGAACACAAATGAAGGTCTTTTCGACTGAAATCTGAGAGCTTTCTGTCCCTCCATAGACAGCTACGCAACTGACACATTGATGCTTCAAAAACTTAAAAAAGAGATCTCAAAACTAATCCATATGAATTGAGCAGTTTAGTCCAAATTTTCTGCAGAGGCTTAATCGCTTCATATGATGAACAGATTGAATTTAGGCTTTTATTCGCATATAAACATTGATCAGCGAACATAAACAGAAGCTTAACCTAACCTGCTTGAAAGCGGTTCTTGCATGTCAAGCGTCATGTCTCGTCAGAAAATTTTGAACTAAACAAACCATTCATATGAAGGACAGAAAGCTCTCAGATTTCAGAAGATGAATGAAAGTCTTTCAGGTTTAAATGGATACTCCACTTTTTTGGAAATAGGCTCATTTTACAACTCCCCAGAGTTAAACAGTTGGATTTTACTGTTTCAAATCCATTCAGCCGATTTTCTGATATTTAGAAGAAAATCAGTAACTCAGACAGTTTCTGGTCTCATTGACTTCCATAGTATATTTTTTTTCCTACTATGGAAGTCAATGAGACCAGAAACTGTCTGGTTACTGATATTCTTATAAATAGCTGAAAATCGGCTAAATGGATTCGAAAATGGTAAAACTCAATTGTTTAATTCTGGGGAGTGGTAAAATGAGCCTATTTCCAAAAAAAAGTGGAGTATCCCTTTAAAACAACATTAGGGTGAGTAATTAATGAAGATTTCATTTTTGGTGAACTATCCCTTTAAAAGAAACCATCTTTCAATTGTCCAGTGCTGCAGTAAAAAAAAAAAAAAAAAAACAAGAACAAAGGAACTAAGTAAAAGAAAGCACTAGCTATCAGTAAGCTAATTTTGCCTTTTTGACTAGGTTGGATGAATCTCCCTCAACCTCCTCCCTCTGACGCTGGTAGCCGTGGCAGGCTGAAGGATGGAGCAGACCGGAGCAAATCTCACCTCAGGCAGTGGCATGCCGTTGATGATGAGGTCAGGCTGCTGAGGGCCCTGCCCTGTGAAGGTATGGTGGAAGCCATGGCTGGGTGCAGCATTCCTGGAGTTCTGGTTCTCCACGTTGAGGAAGGTGCTCTCGGAGCGCCTGGCAGCCCAGCGGCAGAGTCTGCTGGTGGTAGTCGAAGTAGTTGAGCGAAGAGGTGAGAGACGAACAACTCACCACATTCATCTTGTCCGTCTCCTCCACGTCCCGCGGCACCAGCCGGATGTCGTTCTTGCTCAGCTTCTTCTTCTTGCTGGTCTTCTTCTGGTTGCCGTAGGAGTACTCCGCCACCCTGCGCAGGTACAAGAAACTGAACAGACTCAATAAAGCAGTGCTCAGCCTTCCTCACTGCACACACAGCCTGCACCAGGTCCTCACCTGGCTCGGGCTGAGGTGCCAGACCCATACCCAAACCCGGCGCAAGAGAGATCGGCCACATTCGAGCGACCTCCGGCCGCCAATGGGGCCGACATCCCTCATTTGTTTGCATTTCCATGCTCTGCGAATCGACTTGTCACAAACACACATACACAATGCAAACATGCTAAACCACAGAAGCACACACGGCGACAAATGATAAAGCAACCTAGCAAGTGTAAGCAATAATATTCAAAGCAAAGCCACCATTTGTCTACTTTTTCTCTACTCATTTTACAAACCAGCCCGCTGGCAGGTGGGTTGCGAATTTCAATTCTCTGAGCTACACTCTGTGGCTACTGTTAACTCGATTTGAGGGTTTTGATTCTAATCAGAGTAAATGAGAAACTTTGAGATCTTACCCCCGAAGGATGCTTAAGTTGCAATCTAAACATAAACTTATGAGCTCATAAAGAAAGTTAGTGTAGTTATGTCTGAGCTATTCCCCCCTGACCCCTCTCTCTTTTTCCCAAGAGGATCATTACATCCATATCCTGAAACAATCTTTCAATTATTTCTTTCTATGTCCTTAGAAGGGCACACATTCATCGGAACTTACGGCTTTAGCTTAATGGTACGCTGGCTCTGCCTGCAAAACACAAAGCTCCTCTTTCTGTGCTATTCATTTGAATTCAGACTGTGCCTCCCTGCTCTTTACTTTTTTCTAGCTCTGAAAAATGATAACGGTGCAGGACCTTATCTTTTTAGGAGTCATCTAAAAGCATTTTTTCCTCTGTGCGAGTTAAAGCACACACTTTTTTCTTTTTTTTTTTTTTTTAAATTAGGCGGCCGAAAGCGTGCTTAATAGCTGCTTGTAAAAAAAATACTATTATGTCGTTGATGGAATAGTGAATTTGTTTCTTTTGTTAAAGAGGTTAAATTGCAAATATGTAAAACGAGATTTCAGAGTGGTTATCTACTGGAGGCTCTTCATATTTAATATAATGATGGGAATAATTAATATGGATATTATTAGGTGGTGGTGTTGTCTGTTTTGTTTTAACAAAACTCTTGTTTTTTCTTCGGTAAACTGCAACAGCATCCGTCTATTTTATCTAACTGTGTTAATCAAGTCGTCTCAATGGTTGGTCATATGTGTTTTGGCTCTAATCGCAGTGAACACAATCCAAAGAATCTCAGATGAGCCAGAAAGGAGAGTCTGTGAGCACTGCAGAATAGAACTGTTTCAAGCACTCTCACTAACCCCCTGTTGGGAGAGCTGAATGCCTCCATCAGGTTTCTATCAGGAGAGGAAAATAAATGTGTACAGCAGCAATCTAAACACAGGCCATCTCTAACCATCTTGCGATCACGGCATGGTACTGTAGATATAGCGTGACTAAACATCGAAATCACGATCTAGCCTTCTTCAAAATCTTCGATTGCGTACATCTCTGTTAAGATGGATCATTTACTGTATTGCTGCTGCATTAGAAGACAGAAACGTCAACAACAATTTGAGGTAAAAATATGCTAATGGTTTCAGGTTAAATTTGCAAAAGCAATTTATATGGAAATGTTGAGTAGTAATGTAGCAGAGGGAAATCAACACAGAGGCAAATGTTACAGATTGATAAGTATTCATACAGTAGATTAACAAAATAATATTCTCCCCTACACACTATGTGTCAAAGACTAGTCCGGGTCTATACATTTGCATGATTTACCTTTTATGAGCATAACTGTTACTATGAAAGTGTGATTGTTGTCACAGCAACATTTGGTTACTTTCATTGCCATTGTTATATATATATATATATATATATATATATATATATATATATATATATATATATATATATATATATATATATATATATATATATATATATATATATTACACTCACTACAATCACAACCATAATATGTTGTCATGCAACCCCTAAATAAAATCTCTAAATTTCTAGTGTTTTATAGTCAATATTTTGATTTGAGCAAATTTGACATAAGTAAAATTATACCAATAATGTATGCAGGCGCTAGTCTTAGTGCACATGGTGTGTGAGGAAAGGTTGTACTTGTGTGCCCTTCCTTACTTAGAATGCGTCAGTCACCAAGTAAGGGTTGTTGTAGAGCACCCTATCATTTAGCTTACTTTCCTATTGTGTGCTTATTTCAGAGATAACCCACTAAACTAGGTTTAATTGCTGCTTACATTAAGTATTATAAGCATTTATATCATTTAGTGATAAGTTGGAATGGTTGGAAACAAAAAGGTTGTTAGAAGTAAATATTTCGTTTGATATGGCTATTGCTTTATGTTTACTACATATACATTTAAGCTCATGGACTCTCCCTCATTTGGCTTTATAACTGAGGAATTAAAAGAAAATGATGCAGCTTTGTAAGAAGTCAAATTCATGATGGTGGATATATATTAATCATGATATACGGATGTAATGATTACTAAAATTATATCATGTTACGCTTATTTATGTCATCAGTAATGGCAGCAGCTGAGCCAGGCCTTAAGCGCATGCACAGTTGACGACACAGCGCGTGCACAGCCAAGAGATACACATCAAACATGCTCGCTGATGTCTTAATCATTATATGCTGTCTCATTCATTAATAATTGTATGCTGATTCATTTGTAGTACAAATATATGCAGGATAGTAAACTAGACCAGAGTGCGAATTATGGGATGGTTATGGGTCTGACACCCTAAGTGAGGCCTAAACTAAAATTATTTGTAGGCCTTTCCATATTTTACATTTATATTTTCCTTTTTTTCTTCTCATTTATAAAACAACGCTGTTGGAATTTCTGCCAGTAATTTTCAAAGCCAATTAAGTCAGTCTCGTGCAACCAAAATGTTTATTTGGCGCCCCAGCAACACAGCTAACCATCAACTACCCAAAATATCTTTGAAATATACTAACTTTTTGTTATTTACTTAAGTAAATAGTGATAAATAGTTAATGTGATCAAACAAACAGTAGGCCTACTTATGTTGTGTCTACTATCGATATTCCATTCCGTCCTAAAGGAAAGACCTCGAGCAACGTACTGTTGCTATGGTTACCACCTCAGGTGAATAGTTTCCGTCGGTGAGCTTGTGTTCAGCTTTTGGGGTTATGCCTTTTATTAACTCTGTTTTAGGTCAGTGAATAATTCGCACACTGAACTAGGTGGTTTTTAACTTAAAAGAATGTATCAGATTGTTTGGGTACCTGCAGTTGTATGTTCGGATTTCCTTGTTATCCCTTTTGCACTTGACTGCCACAAAGATCATTGTGACAAACAGGATGACTGCGATAGAGCCCAGGGCAATGATGAAAATGAGAGACAGGTTGACGGGTCCGATTTGCTCCTGTGCATTGAGATCAGGGGATAGATAAATGACAATGTATGCCGAGGCAGATAGAGAAGTTTGGCCGTGGTCGTGCGCCACCACCGTTATTTGATAGGATGGTTTCGCGTTCTCCCCAAACGTCTTTGTGGTTCGCACCTCTCCGTTTATCTGGTCTATTTCGAAGTATGCCATGTCTCCTTCTGAAATTGAATAGGTTAACCTTCCGTTTTCCCCCTCATCGTAATCATCAGCTTTTATTTGCGTAACCAAATAACCAACTCCAGCATTTTTCGGAATTGACACCTCCGCGGTGCCATTGACCAGGGGCGGGGTGGTCATCACTGGTGTGTTGTCATTTACATCCAGTACAACAATGCGCACGGTGGCGTTGCTGGTCAAAGGTGGATCTCCCCCATCCTTTGCAGAGACTTTAAACTCAAAAGTCCGCGTATCTTCGTGATTGAAAGCCCTAACGCCGTATATTTCACCGTTTGAGTTCACAGTAACGTAAGATTCCACAGACATGCCCCGCACCTCCGATTTGATGATTTCATATGACACAGTGCCGTTCATGCCCAGGTCAGGGTCCCTGGCGGACACCGCCAGCAGAAACGCGCCTGGGACGTTATTTTCGAGGACCATGGCTTGATAATGTGGCTTAGTGAAGTACGGGGGTTGTCGTTTTCATCCGTAACTTTCACTGCAAAAGATTTCGAGCTTCTTAACGGGGGATATCCGCTGTCCTCAGCTAGAATGGTCAAATTGTAGATGTCTCTCTGTTCCCTATCCAGACGGCCATCAACAAGTAAGGTGGAGAAGCTCTCGAACTCGTTTAGTCTAAAAGGCACATTGCCCTGCAGTCTGCACTGCACTTTTCCATTCGCTCCCGAATCGTTGTCTGAGACTCTCACCAGAGCTATTACATATCCTAGAGGAGCGTTTTCGCTCACCTCTACGATCTCACTGTTTTCTGACAACAATTTGATTTCTGGCGCGTTGTCGTTTATGTCGATTACATTAACAATCACTTTGCAGTGGGCAGGGATTGAATTTGGACCCTGATCTTTGGCTTGGACATCAATTTCGTGGACGTGCAATTCCTCATGGTCCAAAACGCCATTCACGGTGATCACTCCCGTTTTAGGGTCAATTTTAAACATTTGTTTGGTCAGATTAGAGACAAAGTTTATGAATGAGTAGACCACCTCGCCATTGGTTCCTTCGTCCGGGTCCCGTAGCGTTCAAGTCTTATGACTAACGTGCTTATGGGAATTCTCCAGCACGTTTACAGTGTATACTGGCTCATCGAAAACTGGGTTGTTATCGTTGGAGTCTATGACTTTGATGTTAAGTTGCACAGTCCCAGACTTTGGGGGTCTCCACCATCCTCCGCTGTGAGTTCAAACGTGTAACGCGACTGCGTCTCTCTGTCTAAAGTCTTTTCCACCACAAGTTCTGCGATTTTGGACCCGTCTCCCCTCGTCTTAATCTCGAGACCGAAAATATCATTAGGGGTAATTGTGTACGTCTGAATGCCGTTGCTCCCCGAGTCCGGATCGCTTGCCCCCTCTAGGGGAAATCTGGTCCGGGAGCGGCATTTTCCGAGATTTCGATGTCAATGTGGTTGGTGGGAAAGCGGGGCGCGTTGTCGTTTACGTCGATAATCTCAATTTTAATCACGCAGATATCCATTAAGTTCGACATCACCTCCAACGAAATAAAACACTTCGGTGTCTGTCGGCAAACAGCATCCCGATCAATTTTTTGCTTAGTGATGAGCAGTCCGGCGGGGCTCAGATTAACCCATCGCGGCTCGGAATTGGAGATAACCCGTAAATAAGGCTGTCGGTTCGCCAGAGCCAAACCCGCAACTTTTGCGTCCGCCGTCACGTTGGCTATCTTTGTGCCTGGACGCAGCTCTTCTTCCACGGTGTATTTTAAATTGAAAACGGCATTGACTCCAGCCCAGCACAAGAGAAAGCACAAAAACATTTGTACGAAATCCATGTCCTTGGAATGCATTGTAGCCTACCTGTTGATGTATGTCTTCACACGCTCATTTGCATGATCTTTTATTAACATTTAAACCTATTCGGTACGACGTAAAAAAACAAAAACAAATAAAAAAAGCTCCAATAAGTCAAACGAACAAAATCACAGTCTGGTAGATATCCTTTAGAATGAACGAAAATATTTATATCTGCGATGAAATTCATCTGACTTGTACTGATTACGCAGTTAATAACTTCCATTTACTTTATCGAATTCTTATCAGGCCACCCATCTCTTGCATTATTTTTGAAAAACATATGAAGAAACCTGTGAATAGCCTAATTCTTCATAATGAATGTGAAAACATTGTGAATGAAAAACATGGCTTCAACATGAATACTCGTGTAGTTCAGGATAACCGAGATGTAAACCGACCATTTTGAGCCAGTGAAAGAAATATTCAACACAAATGTAGGCTAAATGTCCGCTGGAAGGTCCTCAACTTGTGAATGAATGAATAGAAGGATCCAATTCAAAAATGTTTGCTCTCGGTATCATGATTTGCGATGAACACTTGCCATTGAGTTAAAACATCGCTCGTGACTAATCAATCCATTTAATGATGTGAAGTTGGGATGTCTCCTCCTTGATCCGCATTCATGTCCATGCACATATCCAACGGATACCACTGTGATTCCAAATTCAGAAGAAAAAAATCAGTGCAATCTCTGAAACTGGAACAATGATGGAAAACCAGTATTAATAAAATATCAGTCCAGGTCACAATTCGGTGATATTCCCATTCGAGCAAGAGGTGGGTGTCTTCTTGTCCTGTGAAGATTTCTCTCGACAAGCTTAAATTTCTTGTATGAAGGTATTTCAGCTGGCCTTAGTCCAGAAAGAATTAAACTAAATCCGAATAAAACACTGAGGAAAGATCAGTGGGGGAAAAGAAGAAAAAGCAAGCATTTGTAAATGCAGTCGTCTCGCCGTGATAAAAGCGGCCGGTCAGAAATATCCAGCCTCTGGATGAAGCGAAATAGTTCTTGATATAGTTCTTAAATGTGTCTCACTGAGGTAAACGCACGGCGCTCATCTTCAGCGCATACTGTCGAATGCACAGCTCAGAGTCTCGCGCTCAGTCTCAGCACCCGCAATCCCCACAGCCAATCAGAGGTTACACTGGAGAGCTGGATTTGCTGGTGGGTGGGGCAAAACTACAGATATGAACTCGGCCAACTAGCTCTAGTTCATGCAACACGGCATGTTACGCGTGTCATTTATGAACATACAGTGTTTGCATTGTAGCCTTCAATTCTTGATTTTCAGGAGGGGCAACTTTTTTCCCGTAAGCAATTTTCAAGGTGCGATTAGCTAGTTGAGGCAGATAATATCTAAAATCGTCCGATTTTTATTTTTATTTTTTTTTGTGTTCCTCACAAATATATATCATTTTTTTTTGCGCGAATTCTGTTCTTTAAATTTTGAGGGCTATAAGTTTCAGTTTATCCTAATTTAGATAAAGTAATATATGTAGGCCTAATTAGACCTATAATAACGATATGATTTGTCTATCCAATTTAAAAATAATATTCTCAAACGAAAGTAAGCTCCTGGACGACCCTTGATTGGCTACCATATAGCAGGTTATTTAAAATTAATCAATGTTATAGTATTTTATTGACCTAAAGCAGGTGTGCATCTATTTTATCCGCTGACAGGAAGGACCAATCAGTTTCATTAGTATAAATATCAATAGCCTGCATGACTATTTTTAGATCAGACAGATCTGGGTATCCACGTCATTTTAGCCTACGCCTGACACAAGCCTGCACTTTCGGCAAATAGCCAACGTTTTTAACTCACTTGTCTATACGAGATTCAGTAAAGGTGAGGTGCACGTGTTGCGCTTAGAGTAGCTGTTAAGAAATAATAATGGCATTCCAGTAAATGCATTGCATAGAAAGCGATCACTGCACAATATCAACACTATAGTATGGAGCTTGAAAGCCTTTGCGTCATTGATCATTCCCATCACCGATGACGGCCACAACATATTTCTCTCTCTCTCTCTCTCTCTCTACTCTCTCTCTCTCTCTCTCTCTCTCTCTCTCTCTCTCTCTCTCTCTCTCTCTCTCTCTCTCTCTCTCTCTCTCTCTCTCTCTCTCTCTCTCTCTCTCTCTCTCTCTCTCTCTCTCTCTCTCTCTCTCTCTCTCTCTCTCTCTCTCTCTCTCTCTCTCTCTCTCTCTCTCTCTCTCTCTCTCTCTCTCTCTCTCTCTCTCTCTCTCTCTCTCTCTCTCTCTCTCTCTCTCTCTCTATCACACACACACACACACAGACAGAAAGAAAGAAATAGAGGCGTGTTCGGGCGTAACATGTAATGAAAGGGAAAAATATTAAAAATAATATAATAAAATCCGTGTATATTTGTCATTAGGCTATTTATTACTTGTCTTTATTAAATAGGTTATAGGCCTACTGCGTTATTTTTTTATTTTTTGGATAATCTAAATGCCTCAGTATCTCATGAACATGCACAAAGACGAGCCAGGAGCTGTAGCTGTCTATGGTCAGGAGTCATGCACACATGACAGCATGTTGAGGGTAAATCGTGTTTAAAGTCACAAGGCTGACACCTAGCGGCCGACACCGCTTTCTCCTCCTATTTGAAGAAACTATTTTTTGTTTGTTTGTTTGTTTGTTTGTTTGTTTGTTTGTTTGTTTTTGTTTGTTACGCTCAGACATAAATGTTGGAAAACTACAAATACAAATGTACAAAATTATACTGATGCAAAAACCCGATTTAGTATTCAGGCCTATATTTATATAAGTATTTAAACTTACAGGATTACACATATCAATGTATTTTAAGTTATTTATTTATCTAGTTAGTTAGTTAGTCAAGTGATACAAGGTATTCCTTCTGCTTCTAGAAGCACTGTAATTCAAGTTTGTAAAGTATGTCCTTAAATTAAGTTTGTTGTATGTAGGTCTATGTTTGGATGTTATTCTTTTCTTTCTTTTTATTTTACTCTGTGAACTCTGTGGACCTAAGGGCCTGATATAGAACTATATTTCAAAGAAATATATAGAGTTAGTTAGTTTGTTAGTTAGTCTTTTTCAAAAGATGTTACTGACCAGAAACATCACTTTTTTTTTTGCCAGCCATGAAAGTTCTCAAGCAGTCATGTTATGAGCAAGCACAGAATGGCATCATCTTTTAATATTCCAGTTTATGTTTGTTTCCAGCTTGAATTGCTTTAGGGACAGCTGTCAACCTGTTGCTCTGATTGTTGAAACCTGCCTTGCTTCAGAAGCAAAAACAAGATACTGAAGGTGTATTTCAGCTAGTTGTATCATCTTGATGTAAAAAGATTGAATTATGAGGATGACTGTTATTTTTCCTTGAGCCTTTAGCAGTTGTGGGTTCCATCTATAAAACTATGAAGGCAATGGTGTATGTGTGCAATAGACTCCTGCCTTGACAAGTTGTTAATCACACTTTCCTCACACAATACATGGTATGACGTGCACCTTCACTTTGACATCAAGGTTCAAAGAATTAGCTGGTTTGTCAATGTCTACACACACTGTTGAATGCCTTACGGTATACAAATTTTTATGCTCAAATGAAGATATTTGTTGATTATTGCTCTGCAACATTCTTTTTAGAAGCCTACTCAAAAGCCTCATTCTTGGAATTGTTTTTGATAATAGTGAAGATTTTGATCCTGCAATAAGTAATGTATACGGGTGAGGTTTTAATCTTGCTGTGTTCCATTCATTGCAATTGAAGAGAAATATGGGGTTGGATATTTTGCATTATCAGTATTCTAAATAAATAGATTCACAAATAAATGTAAAGAGTTGCACAAAAAAAATTATGAACTAATAAAATGAGATTTGCACAAAAAAAAATACAAATGCCACAAACACAAATCTGCCTGGCAAATATTTGTAAACTGTTTTCTGTACATTTGTAAATCAATGCATGAATTTGTGGCTTGATTTTTGTGCATTTGTTAATCCCCCACGCATTTGTGGATTTTGACAACGTGCAGACAAATCCACAAATAAGTGGACTCCACCCACTGTTTCCTCAAGCCAATCAGATAACAGCCATATTGAGCTGACCAATCGTAGCACATTCTCGTTTTGACCAATCAAGTTAGGCTTTACACTCTGGGCGGGAACTGAATCTGATTCATTTTGAACATATTTGCACCCTTGAAACGGCGCTGTAAACTATGGGCGCTGTTTGTGTGTTTAAAACAACCTGTTTCTAAAAGATTGTTGGTGTTTAAGGCTTCTTTATTTCCATCAGGATAAACTCAGGATTATACACAAATCATGATCATCAAGTGGTACAACACAGCGCGTCAGTTAGCCCATTATCTTCCCTGATGCCATAAAACTAACATATATGACATCTCTATAATCTTCCTAATTGACAAGTGCTAGCTGGCTACATGCATAATTCGCGATAATGTCTACACTGGTGCAGCGCAGCGCGACACAATGATTAATTTATAGTAAACGAATGCCCGTCCTTCTTCTGAAGTAGTGGCTACACACAACTTTTGGTTTTATATTGCGTTTCGTTACTGCCCTATATATATGGTGTGATTGTTCTTAATTTGTTGTTAATTTAGGCCAACTCATTTAAAGGTTGTATCAGCGATTTCGGGCCCAAACAAAAATGATCAGATTCATCTAGTCTTCCCTAACGATTCGCTAGCTACCCACCCCATAAGCAGGCCGTCAAAAACCATGTCTCGGTAGGCAGCCTAGGCTCTGAGATCTGCGCACAAAAACAAATGGGTACAACCACCTCTCCAGCGCAGTCTCATCCCAAGACGTCATATAACTGACGTCTTGGAACGTCTTTTGACCATATGTCAACAGCCGCCTTTTTAGGGTACCCTTTAACGTCATTTAGATGACGTTCATCGGATCCTAACCCTACCCCAGACCTTAACCTACCCCTAAACCTACCCCGTCACCTAACTGACAATAAAGGTAAAGCGTTGTATGACATCCTAGGATCGTCATGGAACTGACGTTAAAGGGTACCCTAAAACGACGGATGTTGACGTATCAAAAGACGTCCCAAGACGTCAGTTATATGACGAAATAAACAGTGTTCTAACCAATCACCGACAGGGGCGGGTGTTGTTTGTTTTGCGCTCTTTCACAACGCACTTGGTGCAAAAGGGAGAGCATGCAAAACTTGTCTCTTGCAAGTGAAAAACAGTGTTTGAGATTTGTCGCAGCAGATTCAAGCAGCTATGTACTTGTGTTTGTGCTAGAAAAATATACAAGACATTTGTGAGAAAATATCCTACAAGTTTGTAACTCTCATTGGATCAATTCCCATACTGATTTGCAGATGAGCAAAATTTCTCCGTGACTTTTTATTTATTTATTTATTTATTTATTTATTTATTTATTTATTTATTTATTTATTTATTTATTTATTTATTTATTTATTTATTTATTTATTTATTTATTTATTTTTTCACAATATTCACTGCAGCAACAGAAGCAAAAATGTGAGCGGACAAGTTTGTGGAAGATAAAAAAAGTCTACAAGTTTGCAACTCATTTCTCTCGGTGACTTCAAATTCACTGATTTACATGTGTGGCTATTCTCTACAACTACACATTTTACTATCACTGGCGTTCAGTAGTTTTGCACCAAAAATATTAGTCCACTTATTTGTGGATTTGTCTGCATGTCAACGCTAGAAGCCACAATTGTGTGAGGGGATTTACAAATGCACAGAAAGCATTTCACAAATAAATGCAAGGCAGAGTTTTGAGTGTTTGTGACATAAAACACATTTGTAATTTGTATTTATTTATTTATTTATTTATTTTTGCAAATCTCATTATTTGTGAGTTTTATACATTTTTGTGAATCTCTTTACATTTGTTTGTGTATCTCAATCTATATTTTTGGAATAATGCAACAGTTCTATCCCCATAGAGAAATGAACATCAAAGACAGGTGATTTTAGCCCAGTGGGGAGAGACAGCATAAAATGGATCCAGCATCAAAAAAGCAGTGATGGCTCTCAAATAAATAATAACACTGCATGGAAAAACAAATCTTTTTCAGTAAGGGTTAGGTTAGAAAAGAGCAAGAAGAATGGGGGATCTGTCTTTCTACTAGGCTGTCCAAATATATTTTTCATATGAAAAATACTTTTGTAAATGATAATGTTGTTTTTAATTTATGTATAATTTAGTTTTCTAAAATAACTTTCATAATTGAGAATTTGTGTTAGTTATTTATGCATTTATACATAATTTTATTTATTAGAAATTGCAGTACATTTATTTTGAAGGCTTGTTTCAAATTTATGTAATAGAATAGGGTTGTTTGAGTCTGCCCAGAACTGATCACTGGTGATCACCACGAGATGCATGCCGGTTAGGCTTGTCTGAGATGTGCCTTGCCCATAGACAGTAAAAGAAATGGACACACCGACCCCATTGATTTCATGTGGAGAAGTCTGAAGCCTGATTATTGCACTTCCTGTCTGATGTCTAAATGACTGTGCAGGCTCAAACTGAGTTTGACGATAGTCTGACAGTTGTAAATCTTCTAGTAGCTGTGCCAAGACAAATCTGAATCACCCAATTCCTCAAAAATGTTGTTGAAATATTTTGTCCCATTGCTTTAATAGACTCTCTTTCTATGGGCTTCTCCCTTGACTTTGTGCCTCCATGTCCCCCGATTGCCTCATAGACAGTAAAAGATTGCCTGCGAGCTTCTCCTTCTGTCTAGATGGTAATGTCTCTATTGTGCGAAACAAAGTCCAGTATGACGAGCCCGTTCTCATCCTTTAGCGTCACATAAAGCGCTTTATGACAAAACGGCGCTATACTACGCACATGGTACCCTTTATCGTTTATATAACACGCGAACCCAAGACGCTATAAATCCTTAAGCGTGAATATGACACGCAGACCCTACCCCACACCTAAACTTAGCCCTCACAGCGCGTGTTATATTACGCGATAACGGGTGCCATGTGCGTAGTATAACGCCGTTTTGTCACATAACGTTCTATATGACGCTAAAGGATGAGAACACGTTGCATATGACGCAATCTTTAGCCTATTTTTTACAAAATGGCTTCTACGGGGCTGTAAGGTAAGATACAAAGTAATGGAGCATTTGATATATTGTCATGTTTCTTTAGAACTAAATAATGGACAAATTAAGTCTTTGGATGCCTCAAATATAAAGTTAATCGTTGTCAAAGTGACACCAAAATGAATGGGAGTCAATGGGATGCTAACAGCAGGTGAAGTTCTGCTACAATGTCGTCTCTCGCGAGGCTTCAACTTCGCCTTTCGTTGTTTGACACCATTGACTTCCATAGTAATGTTTGGCACCATGTAATATTTGTAAACAGGACACCTGTGTATTAAAATCCTTGCTGTTTTCTCAATTTTGTTGTGTTTATTGTTTTATCAAAGCGCATGGACGTTTTCTCCTAAACAAAGAATAACTTCGCCATGAGCACATCGCAGCCTCTATTTCCTGCAAGCAAGTGGCAAGCACAGGCATTATGCCTTGATAAACACTTATTCTCATCAAAAAAGGACTTGAACATAAGGAAGATTCAAAGACTAATTCTCTCCTCGCAGCATGCAGCCAATTAGTTATTTTGTTTTATTTTTCTGTATTTTGTGTCAGTAAAATACCACTACATCTGTTGTGCAAGCTTTTGTGCATGCTTTCGCCTTGTGTCAAGCTAATGTGATTTCTGTATTGTTGCTATACCGTGTTTAGTTTTCACAGTGGATTTGGAGAACAGTCTTCAATTAAACCAGGAGCAAGAAAACCACTTGTATGCTTGGCAGGAAATACAACTTTCTTAGCGCTGTTGCTGTAGTGTTTTCAGCCCAGTGCCCATCTAACTGCTAGAACCCTTTGTGTGAATTGCTAAGTAAAGTAGCTCAAAGGTGCACACAGTCTGAAGTCCAAGCTACTTTGTTCAGCAGGAGCCACTCAATCATGCTGTGCTTTTGAACTTTTTTAAGACACTTTTTTTGCTCCTGAGACTTGAGCCAACACTTTCCACAGTACATAGAGAATAACTGATTTGATGCTATATTTTGCTGCTAAAGCATGGCACACTTCTGTAGTCAGTCCCTTCTGCTCACTTTGAAAGGAATATCTGAGCTTGGATGATATGTTGCTGCCTTATTACCCTTAGTGTGCAGCAGACTATCTCTTCTACTGAATAGCATGGGCGTTCAGCGAGACTCAAATCTACAGGTGTCCTTAGCGAGAGAGAGAGAGAAATGAGAGCATGATTTATTAGATGGAGGCTCTTTCTTTGGCTGGATGTAGCTACGAAGAGGACTACTCCATTATGGTCTTCATCTTAGGGCTTTTCAGGCATTCGATTTCCTCCTATGATTGTGGCTGGAAGCAGACAGCTAGATGATTGACAGGCCCAGCCTCAGCCTTGTCCTGCTCTCTGTGCCTTGATACTGCTCTCTGTGCCTTGATACAGCCTTGATACATTGTTTTAAAGCATCCGCTCTCTGCTAAGCTGGAGGGGGTACTTTTGCATGAGTGGTAAAATGGAGTTACAAAAGGCAGTCTTTTTATTTGAATTACAGACGATTCATTTCTAGCACATTGTTTTTGTTTGTACAATATTTCTAGTTTCATATGCATACATTTATTAGGGGATTTAGTGTCGTTTTTAGCTATACTGAGCACTATTACCATTTTCCGCCCTGTCTGGCACTGCTTAGCAGAGGTCATGATAAAAGATTTGGTATATTGAGCCAAGCTACCCTGCATTGCTGAGGAGGACCTTTGAAGCACACCTTTAAATGTTTTATTGACAGTAGAAAGTTTACAGGAATAATATTCCCCCTTAGTCTTGCCTCCTTTTACCATAGCCTGGCAGATGGTGAACTATTTAACAGTTTATACGTGATATTAACATGTTACTTTAAACGCAACAACTGTTTCCACTGGAACCAATAAAAGCTATTATTAGGCTCTGAGAGTTTTTAGCAATGGCTGTATTTAAGATAGCATTAGAAAGAAAGAAAAAAATGTTTGTAGTGTGAAATGAAACTGCTGTTAACTGATGTTGGCAACTGTTTACACAGCCTGAGTAAAGACTGGCACAATACCAGAAAACCATTTGCCTCAGTCATCATTTTTCAATAGAGCATATTGTGTCATGTTTTTTACAGATATGTTACTTTGAAGATATTTCATTTTTATAGTGAGTTAAATTGGAATCATGTGCAAAAACAAATGACTATTTCAAATGAAAAGTCTGTTTGCGTGTATTTAGATGGACCACATGTACTATGCAATTAGATTAACTCTAAATTATAAGCAATTAGTCCATTTAAATCATTGAAATAACATTGCCAGCTTGGCCTTGTAATGTCAGTCTTGCTATCAGCAAGAGCTGGAGAGGGAATACTCAAGGGATGAAATGTACACAGTGGTGCCAGTCACGTTGTAGGATTCATCACTGTAACTGGCACTCGGCACAGCTGCAACCAATTAGATTTCACTCCACTCTAGCCCCAAACAAGATTGAGCTGTATTCACACTTCATTGTGGAACTTATGACGGTTGTAAGTGAGACTAATAATTAGTAACCCAACATCCCATTTGCCTTTACTTTGACATATTTCAGAGCACTGTGCTCTATTTATGCAAGATTAATTTGAATGTTGGCATTTAGATAGCAATTAATACATGTAGTTCCACCATCTTTATGGAAAAATGTAATCCCTTTTAGGCTCATGTTTCTCTAATTGCCGTAATGGCTTTTAATACATACCTCTTGATGATGAGTTTTGAGAGCTGAAATAATTAGAATATGGTTCCTTCGTTAATGAATAACTACACAAGAACCAATGAGTAACACAATATTAACAATCTAGTAACTATTATTAACTAAAAATAAACTCTGATTATGAATTAGTAAGTAATAGCGCATAGATGAAAGTGTTACTTGATACTTCTGTGGAAATTCCTAATTATTTGGATCCGTATTATAAAGTTAAGTTCATTGGAACTAACTAGTAATGACTAAAGTGTTACTACATGATCTAGTCATGATTTGTGCAACCAAACACTAAAGTCATTTCAAGCGTTTGAGATTTTTGGTGAACTTTAGGATACTTTTTATTTAGTAACACTAGAGTCATTTCTAGTTCCCATGGTCTTCACTTTATAATACGGATACGGAAGCATTAAAAAAATAATAGTTATTGATTAGTTAATAGTGAACTACCACTTTCGTCTGTGCACTATTACTTACTAGTTCGTTAATCAGAGTTTTTTGTTAGTTAATAATAGTTACTAGACTGTTAATATTGTGTCACTTATTAGTTCTAGTGTAGTTATTCATTAACGAAGGAACCGTATTCTAAAGTGTTACCAAATAATTTTATAACAATGCAGACTTGATTTATCTTAAAGGGGTTGTTTCTGAAAAATGAGAATTTAAAAGGTTTTATACTTCATTCTTTTAAAGCTGTTCTCCATTTTTTGGGCCAGCAAAACACTAAATCTAAATTTTCTCGGAGGGGCATGCCCCCGAACCCCCCAGCAATATCATTTATAAGACCTGGATATTTAGAAAACCATGCGTACAGGCTTGATATGCAAAAATACTAGTATTTCTATATACTGTATGTTCTATTCTATTCATTATATTCAATATTCTATAGTTTAGCATATTCAATACGTAATGCAAGACCAGTCTTACATGTCACAGTTTAGAACACAGATTGTTCACCTTTTGCTGGGACGCTTAAAAAATATTGGGGGCATAAATTAAGAGCATACCCACTTCTCCAGGCACCTCTACATCACTGGTAGAGTTGCATTCAAACTATTCACAAGAAAAAAAAAGAAAAAAACTTTTAAATACGTCATTTGGTGATCAAAGATGATAAGTATTGACTTCAGGGGGACTTTAATAATAAACCTTTACTTTTTAGCAAATAATTTGCATACATGAAATTCCTACATTATGCCTTCTGCTGATACTGTTTACAAAGACCTCTGTGTAAATGACGCAAGTCATTTTTTAACACCTGTAATCCAAATAATAGCCTTGCATTGCATTGTATCCTCACAATTTAGTTGCCTTTAAACTTCAACAATTGAACAACTGCATTTCCACATAGCCATTTTTGTATCCTTATCTACTGAGCATTGCAGGCAATGGTCTAAAATATAAGGTAGGAATATCTACCATCTACTTTGAATGGTACACAGAATAAAAGCCATGAAAATCACATTCTGATGTTAAACAGAAGTTCTTCTCCAGGGCTGCGTTGCCCTAGCATAGTAAGCTAAGCCTAGGTTGACCTGAGTAGAGACCATTGGTGTCAATTGACTTGGCAAAACTTAGGCATACAATACTTTTGGGAAACACAGCCCAGAATAGACCCCCTATTTACAAGTTCACTGACTTTCAGCATCAGATAAGGACTCTGAAAGGCTACAGTTTTCATTTGAGCGCTAATGTTTATCATTCATTTTCTTACCTCTTACTACGCAGACAATGTGCATAATCATGTTTTCAATATATCACGAATGACTGGAATTCCAGACATGATTACCCCTATATGCAGAAATCAGTGGTCCTTGTTTAGCAGTCAGCTCAAGTGCAAAGACCACCTGCACAATCATAACCACTAAAAAGTACAATAGCACGGCCCATTCCCGTTGCCTTCTGAATTACCTGTAGTATCTATGATTATATGATTATTTTGCATTCCTTTTTTAAGTCCTGGGTCAGATTGATGTCGAACACGTAGGCTAAAACACCTGGAATTGAGCAGCACTGGGCGGGGCAGGCCTTTGCCTGATAGCATCAGCAGGATGGAGAGCTTATCAGCCCTTGTCCTCCTGGGTGTGTGTTTACAGCTGTTCTCTAGTCAAGACAAATTAGTAGACTATAAGCCATTAGGCCACTTCAGACGCTTTTGTGTTCACAAAGGATGTTTATGTGCTTTATGTGTCTTTGTATTCTGTTTAGATCAGATAATTTCAGGTAAATGAAAGACAGTGGGTGGTGAAAGCATAATCGAAAACAGGGCACAGAGATTCGCTTTGGGCACTGCTTGACAGCATGGTAAGAATACATATGTGACATCAAGTGTAATTATTCACAAGGGCTTAACAGGGAATGAAAGGTTGTTTATTTTCCTTCTAAATCTGTCTGCCTAATCTAAAATCTTAAATATATATTTTTGAGCAGCTGGGCCAGCTTTATCCCTTATATTACTGCATATCTCCTTCAGTCTCTCCAGTCAATTGTTAACTTAATCCACAGAAAAAAAATAAAAAATAAAACATGTAGAGTAGAGTGCAAGTCATCGCTCTCAATGAAACTAAGCGTGTTTATGTGAGCTTACAGGGTCAGGCCGAATCATCTTTCATCAATAGTTAGATAAATTAAATCACTATGCTCAGGGATGGTGGTAGTAGCTTTTGTGTGTTTTATATAATCAGCCTATTTAATCACACAAAATTATTTTTGAACGCATGTTGATAAGTTCTTTACACCAGGGTCATTACAGCACGTTATATAAACCTAGTCTTACTATCATCATAAAGCCTATGTTAACTTCTACTTTGCAATTTATTTTGGCCAAGAACCACCCACTTAAACAAGACCATCTGAATATCTTTAAAAGCACTTATCTGTGTTGTTTTTAAGTTTTAATATTTCAGTTGTAAGCCCTTGACCAGATGCACTGTAAAGCAACAAGCCATCTCTTTCATGTTAACTAATGTATTTTCCCTAAACATGTGACTACATTTTAGGTGTATTCGAACTTCATCATGTGGCACTGCATGGACCAAACAGCATTTGAATGAAAGGTGGGGCTGTGTCATATTTGGCATTTCAATAGTCTGGTAACCATGGAACTCAGGTCTTTTAGCATTGTGGCATGCTCTTCCTCAAGACATCTGTCAAGAATCCACCCTTCTCTCCATCAAAAACCTCTTAAAACACTTTTTAAAAAATCTGAATATTACTCTTCAGCTCACAATCTTTAAAGGTTCCATGACATGCTATTTTGTACGCTTTGATGTAGACCTCTGCCTTGTTATGGATATTGTAAGAGATTGTTGTAAGTAACCTCTGAATATTACTTTCTGTCATCTTTGATGTTTAGGTTTTTTTTATTTTTTATTTCTTAACCTATATTGTAAAGCGACCTGGGGTGTTGGAAGGCTATATAATTAACAATTCTTATTATAACTAATTTTAATAACCACCCAAATACAATTTAAGGATACCAGTGCTCTGTGAAGAAGTAATTATTTAATGCCAATATTAAAAGGTTGAGCCAGTCTCTCACAAAAACAAACGTAGTGCATAAACTTTCCATTTGAAATTGAACTCAAACAATATACTTAGTGATTGCTTAATCAGCTGATTAAATAAAAAAAGTATTACTCACAACAATTTTGAGTGATTTTTGCAAGCAAATATTCCACATGTACAGTAAATGAGACTTGTCCTGACTTTAGTAATGGTGCGCATGGGCGCGGTCACGGCCGCGCGCTTGCTTGGGGCGAAGAATCGCCCATAGCTGACTAGATTTGAGCTCGCTGATTGGCTACAGTTAATGTCAATCATTTATATCTTAAATCAGCGATTGGATAAGCTGCTCCAGAGACCCGCCTTCCTAGGGCGATTTCTACAGCGCCTAGAGCTGATCACGTGCACTCTATGCAAGCATTTCAGGAAGGGGAAGTGTAGAAAAAACAGACATTTTGAATTTCTATTTTATTTTTCACATATACTGGGTGCATTTAACATCTCAAACACACGAATATTGATAATTTGTATACATGATTTATGTATTTACTTATTTATTGCATTTGGCTCATTAACTGTGGTCTGGCTCATCGAGAGAGGGCGCGCCCTAGCGCCCTCTATTGGCCAGCCGCCCCTGGCATGCTGGTTAGAAATTTTGTCCAACTTGCAACAGCACAGACGCCATGCAATCATCAAAGTACTGCGAGAGCAATTAAATAGTAGTCAGCTGGCTCGTCTCATGCAGGATCTTCAGAGCGGCTGCACAAGCTGATGACGACACAGCGGTTCATCAAGATTGACAAAGATGGTGTGTTTCTTGTTTATTTTGACAGTTCCAACAGTAAAGTTTTAACAGTAAAAACTCTATTTGTGTAATTCATAATGTTACAAATGTGTCATGCTTTATTAACTGATAAAACAAAAATAGACCATTCTTTTTGGTCTATAATAACTATTATTTACTATAGACTAAAACACTATCTTTTTTGATTTTAGTAAACTAAACTTCATGTACTGTGTTTCTGCAGTTGAATAGTCCAATGCATCCCAGAAAGCATACATACCCGGTCTCATTGGGCCAGCTATGGTACATATGGCTCAGTTCTGGCAGTGGCAAAGGTCATACAAGCCATATTTGGGCCACACACATCAAGCCGATTTTAGTATAAGTTGTGTGTGGCCCAAAATGTGGTCCATGTGAGCCTTTGCCGCTGTCACTACTGAGCCATATGTGCCATAGTTGGCACAGAGGAGGCCTGAATATGTATGCTTTTGCCAGCCACTCTCAGGTTGAGTCATCGCTGTCATTCCATGCAGTATGTGGGCCAGAAAAATGTTGGAGATGTGGGCCACAACTACACGCGAGATGTCATTTGCTGCTATCTGGTTAGCCTATTTGAATGGACCAGAAAAACATCTCAACTTTTGAGAGTAAGTGAAACTCAAAAAAGCAGTCTACATAAAATTGACCTGTTGAACGAAAAAATGTTTCTGTTTGTGTATTTGACAAATGTTGCATCTAATCAACTTCATCCAGATACAGACACCACTGTGAGAGCATCACTATGGGGAAAAAAGTGTCTGACTTCACCCCTCCATTTTCAACTCTTCCCCTGACTGCAAGTGGCAAATCTTGTCCATCAGCAAATTCTTCAGTTGGGGTTCTACCACAGCCGAAGTCGAACAGGTAGCCACGCTCACATTGTATGTATGTATAGAGGCACAAGAAACTGTTCCTTTTTTAATCGATTTTCTGACTTATTTCATTGGCTCTACAGATATATTACGTTACATAACACAAAAATAAACTGCGATAAGAATGCAATAATAGACTGTGATAACTGTGTTAGTCTACCAGCAAACAGAAACAAAGTGAAATATGCAGTTCTGCTTTATCTACTTGACTTTTTTACTTTGACTTTTAGCAGTTGACTTATTGCTTCAAACACAACTTTTTGTACATATTTTGAAAGATTTATTGCCACTAAGTCAAATCAAGTCATCTTTATTTATATAGCACTTTATACAATACAGTTTGTATCAAAGCAGCTTTGCAGTGATAACATGAAAATAATCCAACAAAGTTTGTTTCTAGAAGAAAATTGTGTCAATGTCCTCCTTAAGTAAGGTGGATCAATAATACTGATGAATATTAAATGTCCCCAACTAAGCAAGCCAAAAGCCAAGGCAACAGTGGCAAGGAACCAAAACTCCATCAGGTGACAGAATGGAGAAAAATACCTTGGAAAAACCCAGGTCTCAGTCGGAGGCCAGTTCTCCTCTGGCCAACAAAGGAACAGTGTATGATTCGGGCAGCATTACAAGTCAGATTGGATCGGAACATTTAGAGTATTTATCCATTTCCATCTGTTTGGAAGTCAAAGTAATCACGCCGGTATGGAGACGAGTTGCTGAGGATCAGTGCCGATTGGCTGTAGTGTCAATGAGGCCTTCACAGGGCTGATGAGGCTGGCACTTTAGGATGAGTTGGGATGGGTCCAGGTGTAGGTCCTCCATAGAGGGTCCCTCTGGATAAACAGAGAGACTAATATTAGCATAGGCGCCATCCTTCTTATGATGTACCAAGTATATCAGGATTTACAGGACATGTTCCCAGTTCCAGCTGATCTAAATTATGCAGCCTAATTTTGAAGAAGGAAGTCTATGGTGTCTTATGTGTATGCAAGGCCAAAGAGATGTGTTTTTAGTCTAGATTTGGACTGCCAGAGTGTGTCTGCTTCCCGAACAATGTTAGGAAGATTGTTCCAGAGTTTTGGTGCTAAATGGCAAAAGGATCTACCACCTGCAGTTGACTTTTATATTCTAGGTATTATCAAATGGCCGGAATCTTGAGATTGCAATAGACGTGAAGGACTATAATGTGTTAAGAGCTTGCTCCAGTACTGGCTAGCTAAACCATTTAGTGCTTTGTAAGTGTTCAGTAATATTTTTAAATTGATACAATGTTTAATAGGCAGCCTATGCAGTGTGTTTAGAACCCGGCTAATTTGGTCATATATCCTGGTTCTGGTCACAACTTGAGCTGCTCTTAGCTGTAGTTTGTTTATTAAGCGTGCAGGGCAACCACCCAGTAGAGCATTTCAATAATCTAGTCTTGATGTCATGAACGCATTAACTAAATTGTTCCGCATTTGTCAATGAGAGAAGATGGTGTAATTTAGATATATTTTTAAGATGGAAAAATGTGATTTTCAAATGAAAGATTGGTATCAAAGAGCACACCCAGATTCCTGAACCGACGACGAAGACTTTACAGAGCGGCCATCAAGTGTTTAACAGAATAGGTTGTACTAGAAAGCAAACGTTGGCAAATTTAGTGTAAACCTAAACCTAAATTTCAGGAAAAAGGCCATTAAAAAGTATTAAATGCAGCAATCAGGGCAGACCCCTGTCACAGCAGCAAATATTGATGTCGCAGAATATTGGACAAGTGATATAACAAACCCTTGAGAGAGCTCAGACAAACATTGCCAGAAAGCAGCTCTGTAGTGTGCTGAAACGGTTTTGCCAACCAGGCCCCGCCAGACTCCCTCGTCCAGATGATGTGACAGGGAATTGCAGGGTTTTTTTTCCTATCTTGATGGTTATATCAATAAAGGTAGCTGTCTGTCGGGAATCCTGTCAATCCAATTCCCTTCTCCCAAAGGAGAGTTATAAATGGCTACTGTGTTGTTTACGTGTGCATTGTTCTCAGGGGTGTCTCGGACGACTTTTTAGATTCCAAACATGTACCCTTAATGCAATTTGCCCTTCTGCTATTGGATGAGGCTCACGTTGGTTCAAGAATTAAAGGGGATGGCAAAGAAGAGAGAAATTAATATGGAAATTAGCCCGTATAATGCCTCAGGCGATTAAGGTGCTTCAAGGGCCAATGAGAAGGTGGCAGTTTCCATTGCAGATAGCTGCTGTACTGCAAACGCAGGGATATAGAGATTTCATTTCTTGGGAGGATCATTCTCCTTCGCTGTACGGATTAAGGAAATAGCTTCTGAGAGGCATAGCATGCTGTTTAGTGTGTGCTAATTGCACATCCAGTATTGAAAAGTCTGTTCTGAGCAGATTGTGGCTTTTGTACGTATTTTCCATTTTCTCTCTACCCCTCTCTTTTTCTTTTTCTTCTCTGCAAACTCTCTGGATGAGATTTTTGTTGAGGTTTGACTAGTAGCGGTATACAAGCAAGAATAGCTTATTGCTTAACCTGAAAATGCAAGCAGATACCGCATGCATGAATATATTTGCTCCTTTAGAGGGTAGGGAGTCCCATTGTGTGTATGTTTACCGAGAATGGGTCAAAGTGTGGTTGTGGGTGGGCTTATACTAGATTGATCCATCTATTTTTGTCCCTGCTTTTTATCTGTGGTGGTCCACCCCACCCAGCGATGTACTTTGGGCGAAGTGCAATCCTAAACATTGGCCCTCGCAAGGTAATTGTGGCAAAGATGGCTGCTGGCTTCATTATCTGGCTTTGCAGGTAACAGGCATTAGCAAGTACGGGAGGATGGGATGGCCTCAGGTTATGGGAATTCCTTCACTATCAGTGGCAGCCAATGTTTATTCATCCCTCAGGGACAAGGGAGGATCACAGGGTTCGGGACCCTCAGGTTCCCAACGTGTGGGCTGTGCAGACGAATAGAATTCCCTCAGTGTCAACATTTGCTTTGTTCATTTGTATTTTCCCAAAGCTAGAAGTCTAACGGAACACACGCACACATACACAGACACAATATAAAAAGGAGAGAATTCCGTCTGTCTTTCCAAACAGCGGGCTTGTTTGACAGAAACACAATTGTTCAGAACATATCGCCCAATAAAAATGTTATTTACAGCCCATTCTGAATGGATGCTGTAAGAAAGACAGCTCTACATTTTTTATGTGTTTCTTTGTCTTTTTTGTCAACTGTTTCATCCTAGAATATACTCGAAATATACAAGATATTTTGTCAAACTCTGCATCACTGGAGGTTACAAAGACATTCCCCTGCTGTTTTTATATCCTTCTAGAGACAGAACACCCCAGGAATCCTTGATTTGTAATAATTATTGTAGTGACACTTTGTAAGGTTGATGTCTGTGTCGGTATGATATTCTATTACTTTCTAAGAACTCCCAAACACTGTTAACTCCTTTTAAGCCTTTTCCATATAAAACAGTAACACCAAAACACATTTTTATAATAAAAACAAGCCAAGCACTGCCTTCCTCTCCTTAATCTCTGTAACATTAATGCTAGTTAAAAGTTAAACTGGCCATTTTTCAAACAGCAAGTGTGATGAGAAGGTTTGTATTTTTATGTCCATGTTTGTCACCAGCATTGTGTTGCACACTGGGACTAGCTTTTAGATAGTGGTTGTTGGCTTGCTAGTCCCAACATCCCAGCTAACAAATATGTTCTAAGAACATTTTTACAACACTCTTGTGCGATATTAGGTTATGAAAATGTCTCTCAATCTCAATGTTCAAAACATTTTAAAAATGCAATGCATTTAGTAAGGGTACATTCAATTTAATAAGCTTGGTCCATTGGTTGATGAACTCTCAGAAAAGGTACAAAAGCTTTTACTGGGACAGTAGCTTTTCAGAAGGTGAAACTTGTGTTTCTTTTAGGTACTAATATGTACATTTGTAGGTACTGTTGAGGTACCAACATGCACCCAGCCTTCAGGTACAAAAGTGTACATTTTGAAAAGTATAGGTACCGCTTCCTTTTACAGTACAGTACTTACAGTGTACTTACCTAGAAAGTACTGGCTAAGATAAGGTAAGTACATGGAACAGGGGTTAGGTTCACAGGTTAGTACTACTTTATTACCCAGTAATTGTAGTTACTAAAATAAGTACATAGTATTTACATGGGTAACTGCACTGTAAAAGGAAGCGTTACCGAAGGGTACAGCTTTTGTACCTTTTTTTTTCTGAGAGTGTGCTGGGTTTTTCAGCAGGGTTGTGTTGTGAGTAGTAGTTTTAGTAGTGAGTACTGTCATAGTTGGTTTTTGGATTTGTGCATTTAACTATTAATTTATGAGTCAACAGGATCAGATCTCAAAGCTTATAGTTTGAGTAGGAAGGGGAGCGGCTGTTCAACAGGTGACCTCTCCTCTTGTGTGAGAGCACGTGTGGGTGTGTGCACAAATATGCGAGAGAAGATTAATTCAGTTTCTAGAAACCTTGAATTTCAGGGCAACAGAATGTCACACACATTCACGCACGCTGTATTCGTGTTCCTTTTCATAGCTAAAATGTCACACAAGAGCGCTCAGGGACACATCATTTTAGTGTTAGCATTTGCAAGTAGCATGTGCCAGGGTCTTTGTTTTAGCACCAACTGCGGCTGTTTCTTTTCAGTCATACTCCCTCACTGAGACCAAAGAGATTTCAGTTTTTGATCAAAAAGGCCAGAACAGTAGTGGTTCCCTATCAAAAGAGATAAATTGTGGGTGCGAAAGGCCAACATCATTCGCCATTGTTTACTGAAATGGTGGCGCTTGTGATAGATGTGACTGAAAAAGAGATACCGTAGCATTTTAAATCTGGCTTTGAGCTGCAGTAAACGCTTTAACTAATCTCCTCTTGCTGCATGCGCATATTCCGGGCTGGTTGATTTCTCCTGCCCTCGGGGTGGGCTACCAGGACAAGAGAGGAGGGACGTATTGCCTCTGCACAGCTTTGCCTATGGAAAACATCAGAGAGAAATGTCAGCAAATGCACACATACAGACAGATACACAAACAACCCATGGCTGTTACACACTGCCACTTCTCTGAAGGCAGGGTGATCTTTGCCAGCGCTTGGTAAACAAAGGAGCAGGGGAGCCTAATCCACCAGTAAATCTGAGGATCATAAGTAAATCACCCTATTTTAGAGATTAACTCCCATAACCATCTAAAAAAAAAAAAGAGGGATCTGATTTGCAGGTAGTTCTCTGAAGGCGGCGTGGTCTCATCGGTCTTTTTTCTTTCCGCTCGGCTCCCTCACGTGCATTCGCTGTTAGATAAGAACGTAATGTGATCTGACTCAAAGCTGGGTAACTAATCTGATATTTCACCTCGGTGAGAGATAGGAATGATATAAAAACACATTAGGAGTGGGCACTAAGAGGATTACAGTATGGAAACGGATGTGTGCTGGCTGTCTAAGATCCACTCAATGTTTAACCCTTGCAAGCTAGCCAATCCAACGCAAGCAAATTATTATTCTTTGTTTCTTCAGTTGATCCCGCTTTAGGTTTCAGGCTGATGCCGATCTCGACCACCCTCTCTGGAATAGAAGCTGATAAGAGCGAGCCCCAGCCTGGCCTTGATTAACACCCTCTGTCTGCTGACAGCACCGTGCTGTGTTTGGGTTGCAAGCTTCAATCTGCTTGGAGACTGTCATTAGGAGTTTAGTAGGCTTTTACGTCTGACTGCTGGAATATTTGGAGTGGGGCAAACATGTGTGTTTTGTATTAATGCTGCTCTGCGCATGTGTGCGCTCCATACAATTGGTCCAAACTCTGATTGGTATTGGATTGCACACTTGCACACAATCTTTGTCTTCGCCTTAGTCTTTTTATACCATGACTCTGGGATCAGATGCTTTTAAACAAGCTACTGCAGCACAGATTGGCTTAACCCACAGTTCAAAGCCTGTTCCTTGACATATCTGTCATTATAGCAGTGGCTGTAAAGCTTAAGACTTGAGAAATTACATAGAGGTGATAGTCGTTTTACCCCTGCGAGGGCGTTCTCTCAGAAGTTAAAGAACCAGGGCTCGAGGCACTGACCTTAAGTCACCTCCCCTAATCTAACACATATTAGAGCGACATGACCTTCAGGGAAGCCGTGGGGATCAGTTACGGGTCTGAAATAACAGCTGCCAGTCTTCATTACATAGGATCTGCTTCCTTTCAAAATCCCTTATCAATCATCAATTAAGAGGAATGAGACTGAGGACACTTGTAGCATGTGACATCCTAATTAACTGCAGCTAGAAATGAGGGACGGACACCTCCCTTCCTTTCAAATCTTCTATGTCACCTTGGACTGTTCCGTAATTAGCCGGAGTGTAACGTAATGTTCCGGTACATTAAACAAGCCTCTGTTGGACGGTACCAGAATATGTACGTGAGATAATACATAAGCGCCAGTGAATTGTAATGAGTTTTAAATCTGAGTGAATTCGTATGCATGATATGTGTGAAATAATGTGGTTTATTCTGCTTCGTTAATAGACTCTGGCAAAGAGTATGTAATGCAGCGCTGCTGTGAAATCACAATTGAAGTTCCATTATCAGATTAGATGTGGTGAATTAAAAGACTTGTCATTTGAATATTTAGTTGACCCTCAAACTCCATGCATTGCTGAAATGCGAAATCACTCTGACCGTTTTTACCGAAATATTAGAGATTATTCTCTCAGAGAATAGATGTAGAATAATCAAGTGATGGAAAAGGGCTTCCCACTGTGCAACACTTGAAATACAGAAAGACACAGATATAACAGTGCTTCCTCACTATAGTAACACAATGGATGACACAATTCCTCGTTCGGCTCCAGCTGTAAGTCTCTGCTCCAGTTAAGATCATCCCTTTCTGGGCTGCAGGTTCATTACTGGGCCAGGTGTCTGCATTCTGAAGGGGAGCTCATTGACTCTGGGTTCCCTAGAAGAGAGTTAGGCAGTACCATTCATTTTCAGATTCTCTTTACTATGTATACATGAATGTATTGTAAGACTTCTACAGTTGGCTTTCAGCTGAAAAGAAAAGAAGCAGTAATATTAATATGTATGCACTCAAGTGCTGTGAAAATTCAGCCTACATGGATTCCACACAAATGCTCTGTCATTTCCATTGCTAAGGTGTGCTTTTGATGTTTTAATTCACTTTCATTCAATGGCTATTCCATCTCCACGGTGCTCTACTTCTTAGCGAATTGTCAGCCAACTTGCTAAGTGAGTTATGGGCCCAAAGGGGCTCTGACAAAGTGTGCCATTGGCAGTTTCTACCCTGTGTCACTGCGATGCTGGTAATGCTGCACCGATCAGTGCGATGACAGCCCGCCAAAACCTAGTGTCTGCATGTAACATGCTAAATAACTCAACAACCAAACACCTGCTTCAGAGACAGAAGATGTCTCTCAGGTCAGGACTCACTGTGAGAGTTTGTGAGCGGTATTGTAGATGAAGCTCTTTAAGATGATCAGATGGTAATGGTGTATTCTGTCAATAAATGCAGGTGCATTCAATTACTCTAGGTTCTTTAAAAGCAATGCTAAAACCTTGGCACTTCAATATTTATTACACTTCATTCATTATACTGAGACGTTTGTCCAGAGACAGCACAATGCAAATGTGCAATAGGTACCGACCACACATTTACAAGACATTTGCTACAATGACGTTTAGGATATTTGTGTACGAAATCCTCCAACATCATCCTGTCAGTCATAGCCTTACTACATAATAATTTAAATCTGGTGTAATGTAGGCTAACCTGCTACCACAGCAAGCCTAACCATCCCTTTAGGGCTCCGAGTGCATCATTCATTCTTTCTGAATTCGGATTTGGGCTTCGAGCGCATCCTTTTAAAGGTGCTATATATAACTTTTCTTCTAAAATGAATGTTTTTTTATTACCTGTGTGTGAAGGGGTTGTAATCACACATTACAATGAGCCACTTGTCGGTTTTTGATATTACTTCTGAAGGCCAGTGTAGGGTATCTGGACTGTGTCAGTTGGGACTCAAATCTACAGTATCCGCTGAAGCTCGTCGACTTAGGGATGAAAAAAACGATCAACATCGGCAGAGCGTTTGAATTATGGAGAGACCTCTGCTATTTTTTATTGTGATAAATTACAAGTTTTCAGATATGCTGAAAAAAATAATGTAAAACTGTGATGAAATAGCAAGGTAAACTACAACATACATTAGACATGAAATGAACTCAAAATACTGTTCCAAGATAACAAAAAGTAAGTGCTTTAGTGCTTTAACTTTCATTTTATGAACTATATCTACTGTCTGACATCACTCATCCCACTACTGTCATATTGTTTATAATACACATTTCTAGACAGGTTCAGTACAGTAATGTTATCCTACGATCTTACTGTTAAACTAAAAGCTGTTCAGTGTAGTTCACTAATGGTTTTCGTTATCATATTATACATATGTTTACATTGCCGCCTGATTGTGAAAGACACGAATAGTTAAAATGCCAGATTACTCCCATAGACTGTAAAAAGAAATAACACCGCATGTCGGCTAAATGCAGTCAATGTAACGTTATCATGGAGCATTAGTTCAATGTCAAGCTGATAAAAGTAACCTATTATTGTAATGTTGCAGTGGGAGTTTCCAGAATGTTGTGTGATGCTTCAGTGTGGCTGGCGTGTACCATGAGTGCTCCCTCTTGTGTTTGAGCACGCACAAGTGCTCTTGTAAAAATGGTTGCAATCTTGAAACCGATAGAGGTCGTTGAAAAATACTTATAGCACCTTTAAGCATAACATATTTCAAATATGAGAAAAGTGTAAATATATAAAGTGCCATTAAAAAGTCTGAAACTACTAATGAGTGCTACAGATGATATATTTTTAATCTGAAATTAAATGAATTTCTAAGTATTTGGTATTTTAAATTATTCAAGCTCCATATGTTTGTGTTAAACATTCTCCAGCATGATTTGAGAACAACCCAAAGAGCATCTTGAGCTTCAAATGGTACACCAGGTCACATGATCAATGTCAAAAATTTACTTATTTGCTTAGTGACCTTTATGTGACAGCTTTCAGCAACATTTCTGGAATACTTGATTCTGATTGGTCAATTGTGGCATTTCTTTAAATATATATTTGTCATCATCCATGGCAACACTCTACTGTATATCATTCCGCTCAGGTGGGTAATTAACTTGTGTGACTTTCATGTCTCAATATCTAACTGCGGACTCATTCTCTCGTTTCATAACGTCATCTTGTCGTACTCAGTTACTGATTACACTAATGAGCACAAAGGACTTCAGCATTAATATTACTTTAATATTGTTGCAGTGCTCGTCTTGTTGCATTTTGTACATTTTAGTAGACTTATGTTCTTAACGAGTGAAATACAGATAGCATTATAATATATTTTAACTCAAATCAATATTTCCACATCTTTATTATCTGAGTTTTGATAACACTGGCGGGACTTATTTCAAGTTAATGATTGACTATCTTTACAAATCAAAATTCTGACATGTTCTATATGTCAAGGATTAAATTAGTCTTTAATGTTGTCTTTCATTGTGGTATCTGTAATTTTAGACCTGGCTGTATAGCATAATGCAACACAATAAAGAGTGGGTATTTGACATTTATTAATGCAGGGATATGAAGACAAGCTGAGTGAAGCATCCAACCACCATTAAAAAGTTATGTCTGGATTATTTCAAAATGTTGCCTCGCCAAATGAATAAAGAACATTCAGGTCTAGTCTAAAGAGCTGTGTATGTGATGTCAGGAAGAGTTTGTCCTGATTCCAGCAGTGTGAGATAACCAGTAGAATGAAAATGTGTTGCCTCATAAGCGAGACTTGTTCACGAGATGAAATATTAATGCTTGTGGACGGCAGCAGTAAGCATTTGGAGACGCTCGCCTGAAGAACGATCACAGGGCTGTATTTGCATTGCAGATGAAAATGTTGAACAAGATTCATGACTGCATCATTGAAACGTAATATATGTGACTGCAGCAAGAGATTCCCGACTAATGTCATAATCTATGGCTTGGCTTTCGACGAAAGAATGCACAAACACAAGGGGGAGGGAGGCCGTCGAAGCCCGAGAGTCGTAAACACTGGGATTGGAGTGGGTTTTATTGGGGACTTTTTGAGTAATGCTGTGTTCTTATTAGGTCATTGTCTGGCTTTGTTGTAATTCCAACTTCCATTCTACTGCAGCCTCACAGCTGTTGCGCTAATATCCACATTAATTTAAAAGTGACAGCTATTAACAGAGCAACTAAGCTCTAGGACTGAAATGAGAATTTTTCTTTTTGGAGGAAATCTCACAGTGCTGCACTGAAATTAAGTGAGGGTTCTGAAACAACTGCAGCCTGTAAATATCTGCCCTCTTAAATGAATATACTTACAAAAATCGAATATGCTTAAAAATTATCCTATTGTTTAAATATTGTATTTACCAAGGCAGAGTATTTCGACATGTGTTAAATTAGGATTGAGTGCATATGCATTTAACATAAGCATGTACTCCAATTTGATTGACAACTCATTTCAGAGATGTAGACTGATTTCTCTTTCAAAATGGTAAAAAAAATGGACCTTATTCTCACAATTTGACATTTGTAGTTTTTTTTAAGGACAATGTACACAGACATTTGGGAAAAGGGGGCTTGTTTAACTAGCACAATTACAACAAGCAATCATAAATTTCTCATAAAAAAAATTGTTGGCATGGTCTGGAGATGATCTGATTCAATTTTGGTGAGAATCAGAGCAACAGCCTTGGAGGAGATTGAAAAAGCAGCTTTTTTGGATAATTAAAAATGGCGGACAAATTATCATGACGGAAATGACATCATAGCGTGCAATCGAGTCAGCTTGAGACCAAGGAATAATAGGACAAAAGGAATTGTGTTTCTAGCCATTATGGTTCAAAAGTTATTAGTATAAACATAAGTGAAATTTTGGACAGTTGATGGCACTAGAGGGATTGAGTTGGGGACTCCAAATTTGCTATGAAAACTTTTCAGACTGTTCTCTATCAGTGTACCAAATTTCATAACTTTCCCACAAGTGGGTCTGTGGGCTGCCATAGACTTCCAGTTGGAAGAAGTATAATAATAATAGGAACGGGAACAGATACAATAGGTGCCTCCACACACTTTAGAAAAAGGGTTCTATATATGTAGCATAGGGTTCTTTACTCAATTGCAAAGGACCTTTTATGCAAAAAAAGATGATAATGACAAGAAAAAACCCAATAATTTGTAATTAAATTATTATTTATTAAAACTGTTGTAGTAACTTAATATCCCATTTTAATCATGCTGATTTTTGGAGGAGAAAAACTGAAATGGCACTCTTCACGTCATATTGATTAATTACATTTTTTTACCCCCATATCTTTGAATTTTGTAATCATTCATGCATTGCATTTTAAGGGTTCCAAATACGTAGCGCTTTAGAACCTTTTAAGGCTCTATATAGAACCTTTTCTTCTAAGAGTGCACCTTCGGTGCTTGGCCCCTAATAAGAACCTGAACAGATACAATAGGTGCCTCAGCAACTTTGGTGCTTGGCCCCTAATAAAAAAAATGCGGTTTCGCATTTTGTATATACATAGCCTCGTTTCCACCACAGGAACTTTCCCCAGGAACTAGGGACTTGTGTGCTGAACATGCTGATTGGTTCTTACCACTTGTTCTTTCTGCCCGATGGCCGCCTGTCGTCCCATCCATCTCACGGTCAATGTCCGCTGATAACTAATGTCTACTTTTATATCTAGCATTATAATCTTTCTAAATACGCTTTGGCTGCTCATCTGTTTTCTGCCATTTTGTTAATTACATCGTTAGTAAACCAATCGCACACAAAAGCAGTACAGATTGAATCTCCTCCATACAAAACTCAAAATGCACTCAACTCAAAACAAACGCGTAGACTGGGAGGAGCAGTCGCATGCAGTTCAACGTCACTACATAATCTTCCCGCCCCGGTACTAGTCCGTGGTGTAAACGCAATAAGCAAGCGGTCTGGGCAAAAAAGGTTCCTATGAAAAGTTCCTGGGACAAATAGTTCCTGGCAATTGCGGTGGAAACTCGGCTTATGATATGTTGTGATTACTGATGTATTTTTTTCAGTCCTGGGGTCTGGTCTGGTTTATAATTACGTGGGTTATGGCTCGTTCTGTATGCTCAGAGATCCTCGTTCCCACTATACGATATAAATAGCATTCCCACTTCGTATAGCTATGCAATACAAAGTGACCGTCGAAAGGAACTTGGTTACTCATGTAACCTCAGTTCCCTCTGTTTTAACTTTTATAGTTGTTGCTTCAGTTGTATAAACCTGCTATAATGGCGAATTTTGGGATTAATATAGGCTGAGGCCTCGCCCCCTTGACGAGGCGCCCGCACCATTGGATGTTAAGATAGATGCCTTAGATAGGTGTTTAAGATGCTTAAGATATATGCAGTTGCTGCAGCACAGCCTACAAATGCGCTAGACGCTCACTGGGCGAGCTGAACAGCTGCAAATGCGTATTACACATAGATTTCAGTAAATCAAGGAAAAGGAGTTTTCCTCACTGCATACAACTGCGCAACTGAGGTTACATGAGTAGCCAAGTAGTTATTTCTGTTAATTTTTTTCGGCTTTTTGCTGGATAAAGCAGACCTCCTGGAACTAAATTCTTCCTTATGTTTTTATTCAAAACTTCCTTATATGTTTAAAATTGCAACAATGATTTTTTTTCTTTCCCCCAAAACAGCCAGCCCTCATCAATATCAGCCTCTTGTTTACGGTTTGATTCTCCATGCAGCCCGCTGAGCCAGTCTGGGCTTCATCAGCTTTTTGAGATGGTTAAATCTTGTCAGTCTTGACAATGAAGCCTGATCTCCTCTGTTCTCTTTGACGGCAAAATCGGCCTACAGCTCAGCCTATTCAAACAGCCCCGATTCCCGCTGAATCCGTAATCATTTCTATTAAGAATATGAATTGTATCTGACTTTGAGAAGTGAAGGCAAGGATCTGCATTCAGCTGAACATAAGCCAGCCAGAGTGAATACAAAATGGCTTCGCTCAATTCCGGCAGCTTCACACCCGAGATACGAATAAAGGACGGACGGAGTGAGAGAAATAATTTCTCTGAAAATGAGAGTAAAGACAAATATCTTTGAGAGCATTCACAGAATGGGTAGCGGAGGAGAGAGATGGAGCTTTAGGATCTGTATTAGCACAAGGCCACTTATGCCGCTCTGCAGAGGGCACTTAATCAACCCCTTTGTAATGGAGTATTCCTTTCCTCTCCCTGACTGTGTTCGAAAGCACACTCACCCACATCAAAATCCAAAACTGAGAATATCAGTTCAGAGCCTACTGCCTCCTGCTATAAAAAACAAGATGATGTTCATTCAAAATATAGCCGCCTTGTGATTCATTTCCATGGCTGGAAAGTAATTCACGTAGGAAGTTGTATTTTGCTCTCAGATGATCAAAGGAGAGTTCACGATTAGTCATGAAATACTAAAGGATATTTGGCGGCATGAAGCATTGCATTACTGTCACAGTTTAGCTGAAAAGCCTGTAAATGCATGTGCAAAAACGTGTGTATTTCAGTCTGTGTTGTTGCATGGGAACAAAACGATAATTAAGCATCATCACTTTCTCTCTCGATTCTTGGCACCTTCTCGCAATATCCTCCATGGCATTTCAAATAGGATAGCGGGTAATGTTTGACTGCGAGCAGACTCTCAACCACAGAGTCACTTAAAGATCCAATCACTGCCTGCCTCAGAGACCTCACTTAGTAATTCTGTATCACTGCATCCTTACCCTCCAGAATCTTCCACTAGAGAGAGAAGAGAGAGACTTTCCTCTGCCAGTCAGTGCAATGATGTCTCTGATAATGTATTATCTGCAGGTAAGGCCTGTTACTTCTTACCCAGTTACTGCGAAGCCCTGCTGTCACTTTTTCCCCTCCACTGAATCACACAGTCATCAGTCAAACTCACATTCTGTCTGGAGTGGCTCAAGAACGCCTCTCCTCAGTCTGTGGGTGCGCATGAGAGTAAATTACAACCTTAAAAATATATTTTTGTTTGTTTGACAGATTTAATTTGTCCCAAAGCGTGCATCAAAGATCCTATTTTACACTGCACAAAGTTCAGATTTTCACCTGCGGTGTTTGAAGCATTAATCAATGCTAAAGGGCCCGACTTGGGCCCATTAAAAGGACAATAAATCAATAGCTAAATAGAGCTTTAAGTTAAAGTGAAGGCAGACAGTTGTCAAGTACTCGAATAGATTGAATCAAATTGGATATTGCATTTCAAGTGACAGCTGCAAGCCCGAAACAGTGTATAAACGCTGCTGTAACTTAGTAGAAAGACAGTTGTCAGGCCTTGGAGTTTTTATGCTGGTAGAGAGAGAGTGACAATGCGATATGGTGGTGTTGCACATCTTTTCCTGGAGTAATGGCCCACTCTGCAACAAGCCACTGTGAAGGAGGAATAGAAATTGGCTTTGATTCGAAAGGGAATGGATGAAGGCTGCATCTTTCTCTCTATCTCTCTGACTCTGTAATGATGTCTTTATATTCCTCATGCAGAGGGGATGAGCTGTGTTGGCTTAGAGCCCTTTTGTAGGTATCAGGTGGTGTGCTGGTTTCCAAACATGTCTTTCCAGCTCACATCTAAGCTAATACAAGCTTTTATTCTTAAATATGTTCAAGTGGAATAATTTAAGCCTGCCCTAATTTTACATGGGGCTTGAACATTTCTGTCACACTTGTACATCTGATTACCATTCAAAAGAAGGGCACAGACCTTTTTTTAAAGATTTTTTTAGAACGCACATCCCCTTTCGTTATTTCATAATTAATGTTTTCCATCACTTGTTCCACCAACACATTTGTACTACAAAGCCCAAATGTTATATTTGTATTAGTATTATATACCTCCTGTCCTGAAAAAAAAAAATCTGCTCACAATGCTTTTGAGAAACGCAGCCCAGACTGGTTAATTCTGCTGTTAAACGATCTATCAATCAAAGAATCCTGTAAAAAAAAATCAGTAAATTAGAATCATTTATGAAGGATCATATGACTGAAAGAATGAATCAAAATTTAGCTTAATGGAATAAAGTAGGCTATGTTTTAAAGGTACACCATGTAACTTTTTTGTTCAAAATTAACAACATCTACTGTAAATAATGAATCAATACATCATCAATGCTTCTTCCAAAATGATTTTTTTTGTCTGACCTTGATTTGCTTTGATAAGTCTATCCTAAGTGATTATATTTAAAACTTTCTGAAAAAATAAATAATAATAAATAAATAAAATAAAAAAGCCCATGCTGTGTCTCCTTATTTTCGTAAATAAAAAAAAGTTGCAACAGAGGTCAATGTTAAAATGAGGAATATTACAGCCAAAGCGAATATAGCTGTTTTATACTCAACAGGTAGGCTATTTTATTCAACGCATACATTTCCATATATAGCTCTCTTCCAGAGTTCATTGTAAAGCATTATCTACCATGAAGGGTCATTTCATTATGGGTTTGTTGTTCTAGCCATAGATATCCATAGAAGGCTATATGTCTCGTCCGTGCTGCTGGCCAATGGAGGTCGACTTCCGCACCTGGCAGCCATCTTGTCACAGGCAGTTCGCTCAATCATAACAGTGTGTTTCAATGGTGCATATACGTTTTAAATAACCATAACTTGCTCAATTGTCTACCAATTTTCAAATGGTTTGGTTTGTTCTAAACGTCAGAGATGTAGTCATGACACTGCATACTTACGAATATTAAGTGTATAAATAAATAATCATCCAGAATTATAGCCACGTTAATAATATTTCTAAGAAACCAAACTGTTTGAATATCCATCAAGATTTCAATGAGAAAAGAGTATTAGTGTTCATGCTGATCACTAATCTTACATCAGCTTACCTGTGACAAGATGGCCGATGGTAATGACAATAAAGACTCCATTGTAAGACATCTAGCCTTCTATGGATATTGATGGTTCTGTGCTGGAATTGATTTAAGAAAGTACCTTGTCTATTAATGGGTATAGCTAGTCAGCTTGAGATACTTTCCACCTAAACCAGTTATATATCCAAAGCAGTGATCTGTGAATGTTTTATGGGGAGTAGAATTATCCCCCTCACTTTTTAGGGTAAGTTTACATGAGATTTCTTTGTGCAGATGACAATGTTGTCAAAATTCACACTGATCCATGAAAATGACTAAAAATTCTGTATTATACATGCCAGGCTAGTAGTTGTTGACCTCACTTTGTAAAGAGACATTACGTGCATTTAGACGTAATACGAAATGTGCATGCTGTCACAGTTTTCACTGATTCATTTTTGTAGTTTACCCTGAGACACTAACAGTATTTTATATATATATATATATATATATATATATATATATATATATATATATATATATATATATATATATATATATATATATATATATATATATATATATATATTTTTTTTTAACTTGACTTGAAAACCTGTTTTGGAAAAGTTTGGGTTTGTATGCCCCAAAATGCTGCTGTTGTGTAAATGAGCAGCCAAAACGCATAACACATTGTTTTTTTTTTTAATTATGACAAAGAACCATTCATCCAAAGTCAGTATACCTGTTATATACAGTGTTATACCTTTAAAATATGTTAAAATAGAAAATGGTTATTTTAAAGTGTGATATTTCACAATATTACTTTTTACTGTATTTAATTCAAATAAAATAAGAGGCTTCTTTCAAAAACATAATCTGACCTACCTCAAACTTTTGAACAGTATACAATTGTAATAATTCGTACAGTATATGATCGTTCAACCCAAACCTACACCAATTAATGACTGTAGAGAAGAAAGACTTTAAAATGTTGTACAGTATCATACAATGTCTCTCTCTTGTATGAATTGTGAATTGTTAGCACTGGTCTAGCTGAAGAAACATTGTTGCCAAAAATTCTTTGACCCGCAGTCCTACTAATTAAGATGCTTAGGATAGTAAACATCTTGTTGAGATCCAGTGCATCAGTATCCAATACAGCAGTGCTGGTCTTTTGACCAGGGATTTTATGCAATGTTATTAACAAATCATTTTATGCATTTGACAGAAATTACTTGCACTTGAGCATGGCTAAATGATGTGTCATGCGATGTTGCAAACAAAGACACTCAACATTAAATAGACACAAATGCTATTGCAAACAATTAGTATCATCTGGAACTTGTGTTTAGACAAATATGTTCTTGTTTTCAGACAGTATAATAGTTCTAGCTGGTGAATTTCTTGAATACAAATATGACAATCATGAAAACGTGTATGCCCTCTCAAGAGAACCCAATGGGTTGTTTAAAAGACTGAATTTAAATAACATTTGGCAGAACATTTTCTGGTAATTCTCTTGCACTTGTGAGAGGCTCATTTACACCTAACAAATAACGAATGTGGTGTAATAAAAATAGTACAGAAGGTAAACACAAGTGTAGGTTATGTGACAGCTGGGGTAGCCTTTTCCTGGAAATTATGAAAATATCACGCACATTGTTTATTTGTGGATTTAATAAATGTCATTCCAATATATATGTCTGGTCTAAAGGATGTCAGTTTACAGAGAATGTTTAAAAAGCATTTTCTCTTAATGTTTGTCCCCATGAGTTCAGTAATCAATAAATGTATTTATTTATTTATTTTAATAGACCTATGGCATACAACTCATTACTGTCTCCACTGCACTATCAGAAGAATATATTGATGAAGATGTATCCAGTCAATTCTAGTCTTCCTAATTCACTAAGTCCATTTGCAGTCACTATGTCTACATAATAGTCACAGGCAAAGAATAGATCAGGAAGAAAAGCAACCAATCTTTTTCCTCTACCAGGATGGTAAGGCCACAGACAGCTAATTATGGTTGTCACGCTTCCTTTGAGTAGCTACAGTACTTAAGCCTGTTCTGTACACACTGCTGTACACATAGGCAGTTGTCTGCCTATAATATAAAATGTATAAAACAAATATATGGTCGTTTGCTAGGAAAATCTGACAATTAACTTTCTGACAAGCAATAGACAATCACTGCAATAACACAAGTCAGAGGTGGGAGCCTCGAGTCAAATGACTTGAGACCTACTTGACTAGATCTATGAAAAGACTCGATTTGCTCCTTATGACTTTAGACTTGCCTCGTTCCTCTTGTGCCTCTTTACTTGAAATGTTGTGTTACTGTATATATATATATATATATATATATATATATATATATATATATATATATATATATATATATATATATGTATATATATATATATATATATATGTATATATATATATATATATATATATATATATATATATATATATATATATATATATTTTTTTTTTTTTTTGACAGAAATAGGCTATATATATATATATATATATATATATATATATATATATATATATATATATATATATATTTAAGAATGAACAATGTATTTTCCACTAAATTGGCAAACCCAAGCTACTCTTCTCTTAACGTTGAACTAATGCACCATGCTCGTTCCGTGATAACGTTACGTTGACTGCATTTAGCCGACGTGGTGTTATCCTTTTTTTACAGTCAATGGGTGTTATCTTGCATAAGGCATTTCACTAACTATTCATGTATCTTTCACAATCAGGCAGCAATGTCAACATAGATGTATGTAAATGATAAATAACAAAAACAGTTAGTGAACTAGACTGAATAATTTCAGCAACAGTAAGATTGTAGGAAGTAACATTACTGTACTGAACGTATCTGGAAATGTGTTTTATATAGTAGTGGGATGAGTGACTTTAGATAGTAGATCTTGTACATAAAATAAAAGTTACATCCTAAAGCACCTACTTTTTGTTATCCTAGAACACTCTTTTGTGTTCATTTCATGTCTAATGTATGTTGTAGTTTACCTTGTTATTTCATTACAGTTTAACATTATTTATTTCAGCATATCTGAAAACTTGTAATTTATCACAATAAAAATAGCGGAGGTCTCTCCATAATTCAAACGCTCTGCCAAAGTCGACGTGCTTCAGCAGAAACATTTATATATATATAAAAAATGGAAAAATCGATTCTTAGATGCATCGCGATGCGGACGTGGACGATTCTTGAAATCGATTCACAAATGTCAAAAATCGATTTTCAAAAAAAAATATATATATATATAAAAATTTATATATATTTATAATAATGTAATATTGACGCAACGTAAAGGACGGAACTCTGAAGCGCAGAAGTGCAGTGGCCGGACCGTCAGTGGCGTGCACATAACAGAGACGCAGACGTGATGACTGAGCGCCGAATCCAAACACCCTCCTCGTTAAAAGCTGACGTGTGGAGGGGTGTGCGATAGCACGATTTTTGATCGTGGACGATTAAAATGTCTCTACTATCTGCTTTTGAAGAAATATCGTAGTATCGTGTTACAGTGCATTCTATCAGTTCAGTTCTGGCGCATCTGTCTCAACTGTACAACGCGACGTAGCCTACACATCACACGTTAATGAATAGGTACGCCGGGACACTGCAATTCACAAAAGTTCATTATTTGCATAAGCCTTGCCCTCCCGACGCTCAAAGGCACTGTCAAACAGCGCCTGAACACTGGACTAAGTTATCTTTCGAGTTTTCTGCTAATACTGTTAAATACATACAATGTTTACATAAACAGAATTGGCTATGTCTAAAGTGAAAGCAAACATTTGAGAGAAAATCTGGTGTAATATGCGTCTATATTAAACGCATTTAGTACAAGTCGCTTGCTGGTCTATAAATAGTACTGCCGCTCGTCCTTAAAGGGATAGTTCACAAAAAAAAAATCTGTCATTATTTACTCTAATGTTGTTCAAACCTGTATTAATTTCTTTCTTGTGCTGAACACAAAAGAAGATTTTTTTTTTTTTGAATGTGGGTAACCAAACAGTTGCTGGTCCCCATCAACTTGAGGAAGAAAAAAAAAAAAACTATGGATAACAAGTATGCTGCTAGTTCAGGCACACATTTATTTTCCTGTTGGTTCTTTGCAATGTTAACAAAATGTATTATTAATTCTTCATGGGTCATTACTTTTTACTTTTAAAGCAAAGTATTTATAGTCACACACAAAAAAATATTCAGATAATCGATTTAGCATTAGAAATCGGAAGCCCTCTGAATCGTAATCGGAATCGAATCGTGAGGTGCCTAGAGATTCCCACCCCTAATATATATATATATATTATATATATATATATGTATGTATATACTGTATGTATATACTGTATGTATATATATACTGTATATATATGTATGTTTATGTGGATTTTGTGTTGGAGTGTGTGTTGTGCTGGAGGCAGGTTGTTTTTTTGGTGTTATCAGACTCCATGTCCTTAGCTGCAGTGCCGAACGCATAGACTGTATATAAAAAAGAGGCTTGCACATGTCTTCAAGGCTCGGAAGTGCGCATTCACGTCCGATGGCTTTCGCAGCATTGAGCGATGTAGCCTATATATATATATATATATATATATATGTGTGTATATATATATATATATATATATTACAAGCATAGACAGTTAATTACACACTTTTGTGTCCACTTATATTAAGAATAATATGTAACATTTGCGCTTGCAATGTCTGAAATCCCTGAAGGTCAGTATATCATATCACATGTGTTGACCCTTAGGCAATGACTCCAAACTCCACATCTATTTTAGATGAAATCCACATGAGAATAAACAACATTAATGGTCTGTCAATATTCCTGAGCCCTTGGCAACATACAAAATTTAGCTAATCATAAAGTAAGTACGTTTTTGCAAATTAGAAATATAAGTCAATGTCATAAATCTAGATTATAAATCTTGGTTTGAAATCTTGTTCAGTTCAATATCACATTTGTTGCTATGGTTCGTGTTAACATATGGAAGTAGCTTCATAACAGAGATACAAAGTCATAGGAAGGCAATGTTTGATCAACTCCTGTTAAAGAAATCTATATAGCTACCCTGTGGATTTATGACAGATTTGTTAAAGAAACAGCACAGAGTGCAGCAGAAATCCCTCAGCATGCTGTTGATTTGAGATATGAAGATTTGTGTTTGTGCTTTAAGTTACTCTCTTCTCCTTTAAAGTTTAACAACACATCATGACTTATACAAAACAATTATGTGTTGTATGGAAAAGCTACAACGTTCCAGTTATTATAATGGTGCATAAATAAATCTATAATCAAATATTTAAAAATATGCAATTGCTTTAAGATCAGTGCTTTTACAGCCTTTCAACATCATTCAAATCAGTGGTGGTCAGAAAAGGCGTAAACGATTTCCGAAGGGTCAGTATATTTTTACCCACTCAAATTATCGACCATCTGCTTGTGTCCTGGATGAGAACATGTAAATGTTCCAGTTTAACCATATTTGGCCATAACCATATAGGCATATTTGACACATTTCTGTAATAATGTACTTCCAATTTTCAATGTGAAAATGCTTCTGCTTGTATTTGCAGAAATAGTGCCTTTGTTTTCCAAGGGCGATAATGAAATACACAAAATACCAAACAGCGTTGTCCACAGATGTGAATTGAAAAGCAGGGGTGTCACGTCTTTTTAAAGCTGGCTTATTGAAATGCGCTCTAAATGAGACTTGCTCCGCTGTGAAACAGGGCTACACATCTATGAAGCGACACAGGAAGGCCTGTCAGAGCCAGTCACGGCTCAGATGTTGCTACCGCTGGGCTATTAGGGCTCTGCTTATTAATTCTGCCACGAATCACCACGGCCCCCTGTTTTCGTCCAGCTAATCTTGACTTCATAACTGGTACATATGGCACGAGTACAGTTCATTACTGTTCGGCTCCGGCTTCTTGGCCAAGTGGTAATTTAATTCCGGCGAGGCGTAGGTGAACTGAGACTGCACGAAGATAGCTGCTCTCTCTCTTTCTCTCTCAGTGGATGCACACAATGAGACACACAGGTGTGTGCTGCGGTTCCAATGAGGAGGAAGCATGTGCTTCGCCTCGTCGGAATGTGAATGCGGTTCCTGTTTAGCAGCTGGAAGCCGGAAGAGTGAGGAAGGCGAGGTGAGAAATGTTTAAACTGAAATATGCAGACTGTGATTAAAAAAAAACACATTGTAGGAGAGAGATTTAAAGGGATACGACCACCCAAAAATGTTAATTTGTTGTCATTATTTGCTCGCCTTAAGGCCAATATGACCTTTCTTCTGTTAAACAAACAGATATGAGACAATCCATACATAGTCAATGATTGACCAAGGACTGTAAAGCTCCAAAGCTGACAAAAGAAAAATACCAAGCTTTGTGTGACAAACAGACTGACACAAAGCTATTATTCACTCTCCCCACTTGTTGTAGCTCTCAAATCTCATTTGTGGGATTTGAATATGTGCATATTTAAATTTGGCACATCACATCAGTTACAAGGCACACAAGAACCAATGATGATTTGCATGATTATCATTCAAACCTGGCATTACAAAAACGAATTTGTCATATTTGAGTCCACATGAATGAGATTTCATAGCGAGAGTGAATATGACTTATGTTTGGGCCTGTTCCTTGTGCATCGCTATTGAATGGCTTGATTTCTGTGGTATCAACTACTTTTTTCATTATATGTGGAGACTTGGCAGCCCTCACTTACCATTCACTTCCAATCTATATAGGAACAGCATAAAACATTTTACTAAGGCTAATCATCTATTTTTACGTTTAGTGTGGAATATGAGAGTAGGTGAATGACAACAGTTGGTGAACTTGGTGACCTATGCCTTTAAACATATTTTATTTTGCTAGATGGAGTGAAAGGAAGAATTTTTATTTTTTGACAAGTATTTGTCATGATATCTTGACACTTGTGGATGTCTCATGGGAGAGTGGCAGTTGTTGTGACTACTGTTACCACAACCGTAAGAGGTGTGACAACATTAATCTGTGACTCCATGCTATAATTTGTTTTCTCTCACAATGTATCATCTGATTCTGTGCTGTGTGTTATTATTATTTATTTTAACCAAACAAAAGTAATGTTAATGGTATCTGTGCTCGTAAATATTGTTAGTGTATCATAAGGGCTGGTCATGCAGCTACATTTCCAACGTTAAAGGGGAAATGAAGCAGTGAAACAAGTTTACATGATTTACAAGATGGATTTCCAATATAATCAACAATTATATAAGAAACATGACAAATGTAAACATTTGAAGAAAAAGAAAAAACTTTATATCTTTCGCCGCCAGGGCGCCGCCATTGTGGAGTAATTCTAACATGTGACGTCACGGGTTGGTTGGCTCAGGCTCTATCCATAGACAGTAAGTGAATATCGCGACATTAAACTGTTTACACCAGTGTTTTGACCGCGAACGACTAATGTTAGGTACAGTCATTAGACAAAAAGATGACTTCTAATGTTATATTTTGACAAACTGCACATGAGAAACATTGTTCGCAATGTCTGCCGTCATATTCCCATCTCGTCAACAACATGTAAGTTACGTTGCGAGTGTGGAAAAGCCGGTGGGGGTTTGTGGCTAAGAGCGGGGTTTGCAGCGCCACCAGGTGCCAGTGTGGCTGTTGTTCTGCGATGCCTACCGTGTCAGTCGAACTCGTTCTCATCGCAAAGCGCCAAATTTTGACACTTTTGCAAAATCGTAAATATCCACCGCACATGGCACCCTTTTAGCGCCAAATGAGACGTAAAAATAAATAGGGCAGAAGGCGCCTCCTAGTGGTCTACCCCTACCCCATACCTAAAAATTAACATTTGGCGCTAAAGGGTGCCATGTGCGTTGGATATTTGCGCTTTTGCAAAAGTGTCAAAATATGGCGCCTTGGGGATGAGAATGCGTTGGTCAGTCATGGTCAGAGTCCATCTGCTGTCAAGAGGTTGATCTTGAGCATGTATTGCGTGGTCAATTCTGCATCACCAGCACGTACGTTTACTAATATGCTGTTCCGTGAGGTAAGTTAGACGTGTTGGAAGCGGCGATGCTTTTCCCTGAAGGATGTCACTTTTTCCTAGTACATGTAGGCTGTAGCTACGGTAGCTACTAGCACTACCAGTGCGAAAACATGGACGTTTCATTTCCCCTTAAACAAATACATGCTAACTTACATGTTGTTGACGAGATGGGAATATGATGGCAGACATCGCGAACAATGTTTCTATGTGCAGTTTGTCAACATATAACATTAGACGTCGTCTTTTTGTCTAATGACTGTACCTAACATTAGTCGTTCGCGGTCAAAACACTGGTGTAAACAGTTTAATGTCGCGATATTCACTTACTGTCTATGGATAGAGCCTGAGCCAACCAACCCCGTGACGTCACATGTTAGAATACTCCACAATGGCGGCGCCCTGGCGGCGAAAGATATAAAGTTTTTTCTTTTTTCTTCTAAATGTTTACATTTGTCATGTTTCTTATATAATTGTTGATTATATTGGAAATCCATCTTGTAAATCATGTAAACTTGATTCACTGCTTCATTTCCCCTTTAACTCTTTATTAAATCATTTATTAAATCCATTTATCTGATGCACAGTATGATGACATATTAGCTGTTGCTTTTAGGACATTTTGTCTGCGTGCATGTCAACTTATTTACCGAGCACATCGTTTAGTGCTGTGTTGAGAGATCACTGTTGTAAATCATTTAGTTTTCAGCTCGACATGTAGAGTCAGTCTTCAATGAGAACATCATGCATATTCATGTTTTCTCCAGGGTCGCTCCCCCCAACCTTTTTACTTTCTCTGGGTAGTTGTAAAGTGAGCCTTTTTGAGATTATTGCAAGCATTTATTCCACAATGCAGGTTGCAGTGCTCTTAGAGACCTGTTGCTGAAGAGGGTGTTGGGTAAAGGGGCACATCTAATACATGACAGAACACACGTCTCCAACAACGCTTTCTGCCAGGAACTTTATAATTATTTACGAAAGCAGCTGTCAGTCACCCATGTGTGAAGGAGCATGAATGGGGAGTAGAAGGGGATTTACTCTCTTGGATTAAAGCGGGCTTGCTGTCAACATTTTGAGCAGCAGGACAGAGCAACAAATAACATGCTGTGTGCACTGAAATAAATCTGAAACAAATATGGGCTTTTTTCGTGACTGGCGAATATAATTTAAACCTCAAACGTCTTATTTTGCTTGTTGTCTATATCATAATAAAGCTTTTATTGTCTTCTCTTGAAAGCAATTACTGTCACCAGGCACATGGTGTTCAAGCTGTAATCTCACAAAAGAAATGGTGAAATCGATCTTTTCTTTTATCTCTTTACATCCTTTCTCTTTTCATAAGTCACGTTAAGAAATCAAGTATCAATGAAGTCAAACGTTTATCCCCTCTTGTTGCAACAATTAGCATAGGTACAAATGCAGTGCCTAAGGATTTTGAATTGAACCAACCACCAGGGGGCAGTATACATGTAACATTTCCCTGGGGTAATCAACCACAGAAAAGTGTCCCCTCTATGTTATCATACAAACCAAGCAAGTACTGTAATTAGCAATCATTGGATCGGATTCCTACCAACACATCTGCATTCTGCAAACTCGGGTCAAAGCAAATGAAAAAAAAAAAACCTGCAGATAGATAAACTACACTTCATATTAACATTATATATGCTGTTTCCTGCCCACACCTAGCCGCATACACACAAACAACCTTCTTGAAATGTGAAAGTGTTGTTTTTTTTCCCGTCTTACATCAATATTTCCTCTATTAAATAATGTTCAGAGCTCTGAGAGACCTGACAAGGGATGGCAGTGACTGGTTCAGAGACTCCTCTAACAGATGCAGTGTCAGGTGATCCGAATTGAGCACCTTCACTGACACGGCTTCCTGCTTTCGAAAGCCGCGCCATGGGACCTGAGAGACTTCATTCAGACAGCAGGTGTTTAGCCAGGGAGATGGATCACTGTCATGACACCTTGGGATTTTGTTAAGCTTTGTTGTTGCTGTTCACATAAATTGGGCCAGCCATTCTTTGCTCCCTGCATTTGCTAATGGATGCTGATTAGTGTATTGACACAAACGCTCAGAGAAGGGGATTTGGCTTGTCAGACGCCGACTGGCCAACGACCTTCACCTCAGGGTCGAGTAGAAGTTGAGGGAGAGCACTGTACATGCATAAAATCCAATTCTATTCACTACATTGGGTGTCATTGCTTGTCTGTATTCAGAATAGCACACTACTTGCTGTTTCTGTGGTGTATGTGCATACACTCTTAGAAAAAAGGGTTCTATATATGTAGCATAGGGTTCTTTACTCAACTCCAAAGGACATTTTATGCTAAAAAAAGGTTCAATAATGACAAGAAAGAACACTTTTGGCACAAAGGTTCTTTAAAGGCTATTATTCATTCATATATTACATTATTGTGCAACATTTTGTAGTTGTTATTAAATTATTGTTTATTAAACTGTTGTAGTAACTTAATATCATATTTTAATCATGCAGATTTTTGGAGGATAAAAACTGAAATGGCACTCTTCGTGTGATATTGATTAATTACATTTTTTAACCATGTGATCATTCACATGCATTGCATTTTAGGGGTTCCAAATCACGTAGCGCATTAGAACCTTTTAAGGTTCTATATAGAACCTTTTCTCCTAAGAGTGTAGTGAGGGGGTGTGATCTTGCTTATGTATAAGGATTTCTGTATTATACCTGAGAAGTATGACCCATGTGAATCATGAAATGAACCTACACAATCATAATTAACTGCAAAATTTAGCAATAATGTGAGTAGCAGTCTGCATTGGCAAGCCAGATATGAAACTGTGTTTTTCGCCAGTTGGTAAAATGATCAAATCGTAAAGGCTGCAATTTACATGAAGTGTTTCTGAGGAAAACATTTCCATTAACTGTCTACTTTTATTAATAATAATAACATAAAAGTGATCTGATTATTATTATAATTAGAAATAGTTAATACTGTATTTTTATTTTACAGTAGGGGGTGACTCAGGTTTGTGTTTTGAGTGTATAATGCTGTATATAATGCACAGTATAGTCAGCATGCTGCAGAGATTCAAATTAATGGTTTGTTTGTAAAGAATGTATCAGAGTGTGTGTAATAAGTGTGTGGGAAACATGACCACAAATCCACCACATGGTGATATTCTCTACATTTGTTGTAAGTGGGAAGTGCAAAATTAGCACGTAACTCTCACCTCATAATGATTAGTGATCTGGACGGCACATGGCTGCATTACATTGAAGCATTAAAACACATTAATATGCATGTTCGGAATGTAGATCAAATGAAGCCCTCAATGTACATGATGTAAATCAATAAAATCAGTCAGTGTCAGATTATTTAATTTATAATGCAACAGATAGATGACTGAGCGACCATGTACATAAAAAATAGACGTATCTTTTTGGGGGAGATAAATGCCATTCCTGAAGAGTGAATTGTGGAGGAAGTAATGGCACAAAATAAGACACTTATTGACTACATTTACATGCAGCCAGTTTTTGGGTTATGGTCGGGTTAAGGTCACTTTTCGGGTTTCTGAAACATTAGGGATAACCCGTTTACATGCGTGAGCAGAGAGAGTTTCTCCTGTATACATGGAACTGCAATATCCCAATGTAAATGGTGACGCACGGTTACCGTCTTGACGTACGGATAACCTTTAGCCGCAATTTGCGTAATTTCCGTTTCTTCTTCCTGTATCCAAAGACAACAACAACAGCAGCACACGGATAATGAATAGTTCGGGGCAGGTAGCGATCACCTTTGTTTGCACTTTTGATGCTGGTAACGTTACTGAGCTCGCTCCAAAAGTATGCTGTGCTGTGTCTCGCCATGTTTACCTCTGGTATACTGCACGCGGATTTTTGTATGCGCCAAGACGTTTCTCTACTCAAAAGACCAAGATTCCTTGCGAATAGGACATGCGCAGAACACAAATTTTTGTTTTTAAAATCCGGGATATGAGCAATATTCAGGTTTTTGGCTGTGTTTACATGGCCGTTCGCGACCGGGTTATTGCTAATATCTCGGTTTTGAACGGGTTATTGGCTGCATGTAAAATCAGTCAGTGACTTATCGTGTTAGAAAATCTCTCCCTATTTAAGGCAGTGATAAAATTTAACTACTGTTCCTATTATCTCTCTTTGTATTTAAAGAGGTATTCCACTTTTTTGGAAATAGGGTCATTTTACAACTCCCCCCAGAGTTAAACTGTTGAGTTAAACTGTTACCGTTTTTGAATCCATTCAGCCGATCTACGGTTCTGGCTGTACCACTTTAGCATATAGCATACATCATTGAATTGCACAAGACCATTGGCATTTCTCAACAAAAAATGACAATGACAAAAGTGTTTCAATATTTTGAAATAGTAGAAGAATTAGTCTCTAGAAGAAATAGAAGAATTAGTCTCTTCTGTAGTTACATTGTGCACTAAGAACAATGGAAAATGTAAAGTTTCCCGTAAGAAAGTTTCTAGGCTGATATGGCTAGTATCCTGCGTAATAATCAAGTGACTACACAAACTTAGTCCTGGTCACGTTGGAAGCTGGGCACTATTTTCAGGCGCTGCGTCATAACATTGCGCCTGTTGCACTCATGGTACGGCAGTAAAGTTTCTTGATTATTACGCAGGAATGAGAGTTCCTAGCCAAATTAGCCTAGAAAATCACATCTTTACATTTTCTGTCGAGTCTTAGTGCACAGTGTAACTACAGCAGAGTCAAGTTTTAAATAGGAAAAATATCATAACACTTTGGTAAAATATTTATTTATTTTTTATTTTTTTGAGAAATGCTAATGGTCTTGCCCACTTCAATGATGTATGCTAAGCTATGCTAAAAGTGGTACTGCCAGAACCGGAGATCGGCTGAATGGATTCAAAAGCGGTAAAACTCAACAGTTTAACTCTGGTGGAGTGGTAAAATGAGCCTATTTCCTAAAACAGTGGAGTATCCCTTTAAGGTGTGATAGATTTCAGTCTGTAATCTATTTTTTATGCTTTCGTATAGCACTTGAATGTCTGAACACTTTGACGTTCATTTGGCACAAAAAGCGTTGCAAAGTGTTTTGTTACCTTGACAAGATTTTTTCTGGCAGTAGATCTCCCTCAGTACTTCGTTTGCTTGCTTTAATGTGCTGCATTTGCATGAAAATCAGTTTTCTGACATTTAATTTTAGGCAGTGCTGAGAATCCGTAGCAGTTGAGTCTGGCGAAACTGGAAAGGAAAAAAACCTGTTTTCAAGGCAAACACCATCTGATCTCCGCTGTGCCATAGACAGCATAAATGCCTAATGACTGCACATGTAGTGTGTTCATTGCCTTTTCTCATCGAGTCACAGGCTAAAGAGGGCGGTGACTGGCATGTAATTCACACTTGTTGAAAAAGCGTCAAAGTAGGAGTTTATTTTCTTAAGCTTGGCAGAGGTTTCATTTCCCCGGTTGCCATGCAAAGTCGAGGGAATGAATGTGGAGCTCCCAGTTACACCGTACTCATTACCACTGGAGCACAACTGTCAATGTTTATAAGGCTGCTGAAGGAATGGAGAGAGGGAGAGACAGGTGAGGGATCTGGAGAGTTTCTGAGATAGGGCAGAGGCAGACCGCCTCTCCAGAGTGTTGCGCCACGGCTGATCTCTCCTCAGTATGTTTGCTCTTATTCACTGCGACAGCTGTGGGCAGCACATTGCCTCTGCTCACCTGTGCTTCTCGCCAAGCCCACCTGACTGGGACATTCATCAAACCAAACAGCCCAGCCGTTTCAATTGGTCCACATCCCCACCTGCTGTCACTCACCTTGGCGGCACACGAGCGAGGGATGCAGACGTGACGGCATGAACACAAACCCTCTGCACCAACAAACCAGGCGGCAACAGGGTCGATCTGGAATTGCAGATGGGAAGCTGAATCTCTCCTTTCTCAGGCTTTGGTTTGGTTTCCATAGGGGTGTGTGCAGGGACGGTAATGATGGGCCCTATCAGTTACCTGCAGTCACCCTCGGCATCCGGGTATGCCCTGAGGCTGAAGGCATGAGAGCGAGCTGAGCCTCCTTCGTCTCCAGCGAGCGAGACTTCTTTAGTATTCGACTCTTTCTGCTACTTAAAAAAAGTTTTCTGGAACCAGCTTAATAACACCGCTGACTGGGTCCCTGGAATAATTCCCTCTGTTCTTATTTAAATGGTGCATGGCACTTCAGATATGAATTGCATATGCCCTCATAAGAGCAGAATGGCACCAAGAAGCACCTAATGAGCCTTTAACATTTTACTGTTAAACCTTCCATAAAACATCCGGTGTGTCGACGCTTAAATGGAATTCCATGGTTTTAACATTTTGGCTCAATAGGCATGAAGCGAGAGCACCATTTATTCAGGCTGATTTTAAATAAATAAATGCTCAAGCTCTTTTGGTCAAGTGTAGATGAGGCCGGAGCTTTAACTTTGGCGGTCTGAAGAGTTGGTTTAAGTGCGGCACATTTACATTTTTTCTCTTTGTTCATGTGCTTTGTCTGAGTCTATCTGTCAAACTATGCAAATATGGCTGTCCATATCTATTACTGTTCGGTGTGATGGAGACCAGCATACTTTGTTAAAATGAATGAGGAGACAGACAATGGCCTGTGACTTTTAATTACATATTGCCTACTTTTATGGCTTTGAACATAATTATCCTAATTTTTCATGATTTTTTTTTAAGTATCTATAAAACCAATGCTGGGCTGAACCTGTAAAATAGTGAGTATTGTTATTTTGTCAGCTTTAAAATATTGTTCTGTATTGATCTGGAAAGGCATATCTGCAGTGCACACCAGGAATCATACAGCATTTTGTCTACCTAACCATCTAAGGATCTGTCTGTGTCTGCAGTTCTGGTAAAACAACTAATCTGAACTGATAGACAGATCTTGTTTACTGCTGACATAGTTTTAGACAGCTTCGATTAAATCATTAGCACACTATGTTTTTATTGTGAAAAAATAATTATTAGTATAAGTTTTGATCTAATTAAACAACAATTTATTGACAATTTATTGACAAACAGGGATACAGTTACTATTAATAATAATATTAGCTTTTAATATTATTATTAATATTAGTAGATATTTGAGTTAATGGGCATATTTTATTGACAAATATAGTGACTATTGATTATGTACAATTATTAGTCAGTACTAAATGTTTAATGGCATTGTTATTGTTCTTCTTCCTCCTTTTTCCTTTGTAAATGCTATTATCATGAATATATGAAAGGTAACGTTGAGCGATATCTTTGTGTCCTCATATTTTTGAAGACATTTGAGATACATTTTCCTCAGGTTAACAATAGTGAGTGTTCAAAGCACCAGCAGGAGATTAAGAGTTATCATGAAGACACGACCACTAAGGTTTACCTAGTAGTCTCCACTCTCCATCATAGGGCTTTTGCTATAAATGTACTTGACATTTATTTGTGGCTTTTGCTTAAAATGTTTAAGGGAATGAGAACATATTAATAGATGATAACGGGTACATTCATTAGGACAACGGCTTCTTTAAGGGCCGCTGTGTCTTTTTGCATGGTTATGTAAGTCCAGTAAGTCTCAATGACTTTGATGGGGTCCACCCTTATGTGAGACCCGCTTTGACAGAGGTGTAGCTCCCCGCATTCAGAAGCCTCATTAAAAGGCTGCCCAATTAAAAAGCTGTAATTGATCACCTGTTGCTAAATGCCTACTCCGCTCTCGCAGAGGTGCGCTGGAGGTCGATTTCAAACGCTCCAAAGCCGAGAAATGGTTTGTGTCCCCACAACCATGCGACTGGCTTCCTCCACCTCCTTAAAGACCCTTAACATCTCCTTTATAAAGAGATGAGTCAGTCCACTTAATAACTTCTGCCTCTCTCCTTCATATGATATCACAGACTAACTCAGTGAATGATCTGGTGATAGGCTGTGCTGAGGGGGCTTTAGTTGAATGCAAATAAACCTTTCGTGGAACCTCTTGTGCCTTTTGATTAATAGCTGAGGTATAGCAGATATTTGGAGCCTAGTGTTTGTCAAGTATAATGCAAATCTGGGCCTCTAGGTGACGGGAAATATATTCAGTGATTTAACTCAGTCAGTAGAGCCTAAGAGGTAAATCAAATTTGGAAGGCGTCGTGTGCATTGCACAAGTTTTTAGCTGTATATGTACTGTATCTGTTTTTAATGACTTGTCAAATTAATAGTTTTGAAATATTATTCATATATATATATATATGAAGAGTTCAGATGCAAAAGCCTCTAAGTGCCATTTGAAATTTTCTTCTAAAATGATCATTTTTATCAAGCTTGTATATTTAAGTTCAGTAATTTTACTTAAATGGCAATGAAGATTACCTATTAATTGTCATTTGAGTGAAATAAATCTGGCAAGTGTGTGTTTATAGGATAGAGGCAGGCCCGAATTGGCTAATCGGTAGCACAAACGCGACACTTCACGAGATAATAAGATACAAGTGGCTAAACTAAACAGCTGTTTTTCGATAGAAGTTTTAAACGATCGATCAACATAAATAATCAGTTTGCAAAGACTATCAATCAAAGCTCAGCTTCGGGAAGGGGAGATTTACAGGAAGGCTAAAGAAAAAGAGACTGAGAGAAGAAGAACAAGAAAAGGAGATGGAGATCAGGAGAGCAGGAAGAGCAATAGCCTATTGCATACTGTGCCCTGAATGAGAGTAACTTTATTACAATGGATTCCTATTTAATACAGATATACATATGTTCTTTGATAGTGGAAAAATAATGTGCCCCCAAACCCCTAGCAAGATCACTTTTGGGATCTCTGTATTTATAAAACCATGTGTACGGCTATTGCACTGAATAGAAAATTATATTTTTGAAAAACACAATGAATTTTAAAGCTGTACAGAACAGTGCACTATTGCTTTTATACTGTGGTTTAAATTACATTGTTTTAATGTAGTCAGTCGGGATCTAAAGTGGGCCGGTCTAAGGCATGAAACTCCAGGGCTGAAAATGAGTCCCACTCCGGCCATGGATAGAGGATATGTGAACCAATCATGAAACCAACATCAAACCATTTTAAACAAATATTTTCCTAGTACATTTCTAAGTACTTGGCATGTGCTTTCATTTTTCTTTCCTTTTAAAACTGTGTTGTTATTTTTTTTTTTACCATGGACACCCTTATATGTCAATGACCCATTCACATGTTGGGCATCATGATCACACTATTGGTAGTACCAATTATCACATGATCTTTATTACAAACTCAAAGTGCTGATGTATCTTTTCCTGAAATTAGAGGCATTCTCAAATAAACTCAGAATGTCTGCTCTGCTGCATGATTGACTCTGAAAGAAAGATAATGGCAGGATGGAGCCAACTATTATCTTAGACAAAGCACTCAAAAAAATAAATAAACGGAAGACCAAAACTATTAACTGCCCTAAAGCTGGTGCTTTAAATAACTGGATCTGGTGTGCATTTGGAGTATACATAACTCGGCTGGAGCCTCAGATGTCCTCATAGACTCTTCAACTGCCATGTTATTGGGAGAAAGACAGAGCTCCATGGATCCTGAAGTACGTCAGCTACAAGGCCTCAATAAGTCTCTCAATTAGATCTATCTCTTAATATTACCACTGTCTCCTATGATGTGTACACAGCATAAGACAGTTCCGCTGACTCCATTATGGAATAGAGACACCGCCTTATGTGGTCTCATTATTGGATAAGTAAGAGGATACAGGAGGCAGACAGAAGTTTTAAGGCCGGCTGGAGTAGACGCCATTCCCATTAGCGGCAAGGCATTAACAATGTCAGCGACACAAATGAGGAGAGGAGAACAAGAGGGGATAGAAGGATGGGATGGGGGAGGGGGGACTTTGTGGGACGTGGTCCAAGAACATCAACAGTAATTACAGTGATGCTGCCATCTTTTCTCAGATTTGACATGTGTATGATGATTATGTGTAGGATCCAACAGCCAAAGGCATAGTTTAATAAATGTTTGTTTATGTGTATTATTGTAAGTCTCAGGAGAAGCTATAGTTTCTGTAAAATACATGTTGTTTTCTCTAGATGCTTAAAGTATGACAAAAGGTATACTATACAGTAATAGTGGATACTTTCATGCCGCTTTCATGTCCAAGTGTCTGCTATCAGGACCCATTGAAGTGCAGTTTCTGGTCATGTTTGTTAACCCTATATATTCTACCCTTCACAGTTAGGGTGATATACATGATTTCAATGTGATATTGTCCGCACTCTTGCGCTTCGTTTGGTCACACACAACAAGGTGTCACTGTGGCCTCAAAGCTTCAGCACAGCCACTCTGAGATCGATTGCTGATGTCTGAGTTAAAACACCAGTGCAGTCTCATCCCATGACGTCATACAACTGACGCTTTTGACTCATACGTCAACATCCGCCGTTTTAGGGTACCCTTTAACATCGGTTAGATGACGTTATCTAATTCTAACCCTACCCCCTGACGTAAGACCTACCCGTCACCTAACTGACGTTAAAGGTCAAAAGCGTCAGTTGGATGGCAGCCCAAGGATTCGTCATCTAACTGACGTTAAAGGGAAACTAAAACGGTGGATGTTGACGTATGGTCAAAAGCGTCAGTTGTATGACGTCTTGGGATGAGAATGTGTTTAAAAACATGCCCCCTCATTAAGCATACAGAGAAAGAAATGTAGAAATAATTAAATGCAGAAATAAATAAATGTGGGAATAAATAAATGTAGAAATAATTAAATGTAGACCTAAAAACATAAATACATAAATGAATGTGGAAATAAATAAAAGTTAAAATAAATAAATGAATAAATATATAAATAAATACGAAAATAAAAGTGTAAATACTCATATTATATGTGTACTTTTTTTACATTTCTTCGTATATTTATTTATGTATTTATTTATTTTATAATTAAGTCAGCTTTGGCATTCCATACACTATACAACAGGTTGTTGTGTCAGTAATGCCATTAATATTGCAGGTATATTATAATGTTAGTAAATTTATCAAATTCAGTGAATATGCATTTCCAAAGAATATTTTTAAACAAAGGTTTAATTGGTGTTTAAAAATGCCTTTTTTTTGCATTCAAATTATCCACAGGCACCCTAACACTCATTGGCTAAGGCTGTATTATGTAGCATCTACTCTTTCAATTCCAAATCACATTTTTCTGTTTTATTTTGTAATATGCAGTAAATGGTTTATGGTTTGACAGCAGGTTTTTATAACCTATTATGAGACTGAACATGCAAAATGCAGTATAAATTGCCTCTCATTGATATCATTCATTACTTTGATAAAAGCACTTAGTAATTATCAATTTTGTTTAAGCACATAACAGAGCCGAGCACAGACTCGGTGATGGAAGACAAGTCATTTCTGATGTGTGTCACCAAGTCATTAAGCTGCCTTTGAGGGAAGTCTGCAATCTGATTCATCACTGCAATAATGAGCCAGAGATGAACTCATCAATTTAATTTTTCCTTATATTACCCTTCAGACGAGCCCTCATATCTCTTTATATTTCTTCTGCTTTTCAGTCTCTTCTACATTGTGTGTATTCTCCCTCTCTCTGGTGCGTTATGTGTGAAGGAAGTACTAAAGCAGACTCATGTGCAGCCAGTAAGGAACAGGTCTTTCGCATATTTTTAAGAGAGCTGACTGCAGAGTCTGTGCTCCAGTGCCTCGCTGTCTGTCTGCCCCTGCTCGCTTACGTCTTCCTTGTCAAGTACATTCTTCACGACATTGACATGCCTCCTGTCACTGCTCTCTTCTTCTCAAGAAGCTTATTGCCTGCCCTTTGTCATTCACCCTTTGTAAAAAAACAATGGAATTGAAACATTGTGTATCACTCCCCTGTTGCCCTATTGTTGATTACAGACATTTTGATAAGTTACGTCTCTTCTCATTCTATGAAAGGTTTTGTTTGAAAATTATTTGAGGAAGCTCATTTAAAACAATTACTTTAAATACAATACACAGCAATGAGCACTAAAATCGTTCCTAAATCAATGCTTACAGTATGCATGTTCTTTAATTTACATTTCTGGGTGAATGACAAAGGGCAGTTAATAAGCTTCCTGGAAGTAAGAGAGCAGTGACAGGAGGCATGTCAATGCCGTGAAGAACATTCTTGACAAGGAAGACGAGGCGATCAGGAAGCAGATAGACTGCGAGGAACTGGAGCAGACTCTCTTGAGCCCCTTAATAATAATATAATAATAATAATTAGTGCTAGCCGGTTTTGACCAAAAATGTATATCACGTCTTTTTTTTTTTTTTTTGGTTTTATGGTTTATGACTTTTTTTTTCTTTTTTTTATGCATAATCTGGTGTTCAAAGCATTTTCTACTGATTGAGAGAGGAATTAATGCAGTAAATTGACATAGGATGGTCTATTTTATTGTCATTAGTTAATATTGTAGACTAGAATAGCGCCTAAATTGTTATTTCTTAACGTTCTAATAACATTCTTATAACCAAGCAATAGAGTAATGATAATACAACACCTAAAAAAACTGGACATTTGAATGTTCCTAGAACATTCAGAAATAACGTTTTTATAACTTAAAGGGATAGTTCACCCAAAAATAAAAACAACCCTTACTAATAATAAGTATACTTAAAGTTTCAATAATCAATCCTAAAATGTATCATTTATAACTTACCTTTCATGCCATTCGTGCCAGACTTGTGAATTGGAGACTCGCTCTGAACGGATCATTGAATCAGTGAGCAAAATAAATTCGCAAATAAATCTGTGTGATTTGCGAACCAATTTAATAGGGTTCATAGAAAATAATCGTTAGAATCGTTTACGAATCGGAAGTAAAGTATATTTGAAGTAAGTACCTAGGCCTATGTACACTACCAGTGGACTACCCTACACAAAAATGCAGATACTCGGAATTAGGAACATATCTGTTTTCTTTATAAATCAATATTTACAAACAATGTAAGTGGATAAGACAGTATGTAAAACCATATGGAAAAAAAGCATTCAATGGGCTGCTACTTACAAAACTTATTTCTACTTTCTATATCTCGATCAAAACATTAAGTACAAGTACAGGACAAAATAAGGTCACCTCAAATGAAATGTTCACTTTCTGAGTTTTTTTTTTTTATTTTTTTAACATTAATATGAGTTCCCCTAGCCTGTATATGGTCCCCCAGTGGCTAGAAATTTAAATCAGTGTAAACTCAGTCTATCTTTCTCTGCCTATGAGAAAATGAAAGCTCAGACGGGCTGATCTTGAATCTTCTCCTCCGTATGACATCATACAGAGGAGAAGGTAACCTCCATTTTCTCTGCTTTGCCCGCCCAGAGAATTTGGCTCACCCTTGAGAAACGTGATTTGAGTTTTTCCTCAAGAGATATCATGGCTTTCAAACAAGTGAAGCATGGCAGTTGATCAGTGTTCAGATGTACAAATGAACACAAAAAGTATTTTTTAGTTCCTTCATCCGAGTCTCTGAAGAAACAATGGGTTCATTTTATTTTCTCCAGAAATCTGAAAATAAATCAGTCGAGCTACCTAGCAATTTCTGATGTGAAGCCTAATTGTTCATATTCAGACAAGTAATCTTTCTCTCAAAATCGATCAATACTGTTTATGCATAAGTCAAGCCAGTGACTAAAATATCAACTTCACATCGTTTCTTTTAGTAGGATGAAAATAATCATATTTAAATTGTGAACAAATTACATACAGAAAGCGATCAAAGAACAATCTTTCCACACGGCGCGAATTTTATCTGGACAACTTGTTATTAAATAAATGACGGACGTTACACTGCCCCACGAAGCTCTAACTGTATGTACATCATTATGTTTGCATTGGTGAAAGCATTAGAGAGAGTGCAGAAATTGCATTGCAATGATAAGATCTCCATTCTTGCGAATCAACAGACTGTCATCTGCTTGCTCAATGCTCATCACGGCAACATTTTATGTGATGGAAATAGATCTAAATACTAGATAATAATAAAATAATCTCAATTGGTTAATCTCAATAGCTGTAATTGTAAAAACGTATAATAGCTGTAGTAAAACCATTCGAGAAAGTGTTTCACATGTAATACGAAGCTATTTCATATGCAAGCATGTCAGCCATTTACAGCAGTGGCCGGTTACACTGAATCCTACAGCAGACACGCCCCTTCAAACAGAGCTTTCAAATCAGAGGCCAAAATCAAGCCAGGAAAAAAATATTTTATTTCTATTTTTTTTTATCTAAAAAAACATACTAACATTATAAGGGCAACCCAGGAAACATTATAAAATAGACCTTTAAGACTATTCTATGAGGCAAGTATTAAGTGCAATTTTAAGTATATTTTTGAGAAGTACATAAAAGTTGACTGAAAGTATACTTTCTTATTTTTTAGTTTTAAAGAAATATACTGATAGCACACTTGAATAAACTTTTTCATAAGGGAGCATATGTTAATTTGTTATCTAGGGTCATGCACTGTCCAGATTTGGGACTCAAAGATTCCTTTCTGACGCAGTCGAATGCATTTCCCCACTGGCGCTTTATGATAACCCATATTGACCATAACTGCAGATTAATGATTCATGAATAGGGGATGTAATGGAGTAGCTGCTTCTCTAGTTGTAATTGAGTGGAGCCATTCTGGCGAGCCGGGGCAGTTAATGTGGCCCACTGATCAAAGCCGAGCTCGCCTCTGATTGGCATGCTATGCATCAGAGGAAATGATGGCGAGACATCGACATCAAGGTGCTGCCATGGCCCTATTAGCATATCTTTGAAAGGAAGAAGAGAGCCGTCCCATTTCAGGAGGGCTGTTCGCACTTGTCATCTCTCCTGAATCCCACTCCGTCCGCTGAGCAGGTTGCAAACTCCTGCAGACTTTCTCTTTTGACAACAATGCTGATTTTAACAAAAGAAAATGAACGCAAAAGCCAACACTGACTGGTTTTAGTCCTTTGCACACATACTACTTCCCACACTGAACTCAGGGAGCATGTCTTTAATTAACAGACCCGCTTTAGATCATCCCTGTCATCCTGTCTGTAGCGGAGAAGGTTCAAGAGCGCAGTGGAGTACGGCTTAATTAAACCACAGTGTACAGGAAAGTCAGGCTATCGCACGGCTGCAGTGCAGTGAGGAGACATGGAAAAAGTCATATCAATTCTGCATGGAGACACAGCAGGTCAGGACAGACAGGAAATCAGAATTTTTGTATCTAGCATGTAGCAACACCTCTGAGAGACACCGCGCATTATTCAACCTGATGCCAACCGGTGCAATCCAGGCTGAGACTGTTATCACACTAGGTTTTTTATGGCGTTTTACTAGTGCGCTTGCAAATATTATGTAGATAGAAAACTTGAATTGTTTCCATTGTGTTCAACTATACACATTATAGAAAATATTATTTGTCTGATTCTGTTTATCTTGCAGACTGACGTTGTCTGTGCGCACACATACAGTGAGAGATACATAGAGAGAATAAGAGATAGCAAGAGTGCAAGAGAGACTCTTTTCATCTCTCTTGGAGCATGTGACTATGTGGTGGATGCGTCCCCCACCCAACCCCTCCATCACACTCTGATGTGTATGCTGGGAAGGAGGTAATGTTGACAATTCCCCCCTCTTACCTTGTCAGCCAACAATCCCGTGTCACACTTCACCAGCACCACCATTCTCTGACACTGCTGTCAAGAAATGACATTTAATTTTCACACCTCTACTTGTTACATAGCCTTTCTTTATGATTTTTTTCTCTTCCAGAACAGCATCAACCCAAGGCTCAACCCAGGGCTGTCATCCAGATATTGATACCTCTGACAGTCTGGAAAGTCTTTACCCATTTTAGTCCTCCCACTCTCGCCCTTTAGTCTCTGTTACTTCCACCATGTTTAACCGAACAAACCAAACAGAGCTCACAGGAAAACGCTAAGGTCACGTGTACCTCTGAGCGTTTGCATGTGGTCAGTGACTCACATCTATTGGCATATGTGGTAACCGATTTCAGCCCTGGGAATGAAGACTTAGCATGCATGCTAGAGGACTAACAGCATTAAACAGAGTAGAGTTTCTAATTTGTAAAAGATGGACAGCTTGAGACACGGCTTCTGACGGGGCACCACAGAATTTATTTTTTTTCATTTTTGGGGCTGATCTGATTTATTATGCCCACTTTGTCCCTCATTCCATCACATGGAGCACCAGTTCTCCGGTTTCCTCTTGTTTCCGTTTTATCCACACCCCTAACAGCTGGGAAGATCAATAATTAGACCTTTATTGACTAAATTGAAGGTTGCTATTAGGTATTTTGCCAACTAAATGGTCACGTTGCTGGTGGTCGCTCCTCTGTTCTGGCTTTTCGACCTCTGGAGTTTCTTGTCAGTTGTAGATTTCCTAAATTAGACATTGAAGGGACCGCTGTCACAGTCAGCAAGTGTCCCAATTTCATTATCAAGAGGCCCAGAATTTGAGATTATAAGTGATTATGTTCAGCCATTCTCGTTTGGAAAATCTCTTTAATCCTAGTCTCCATGGCTGCCTCTGACAGGGAACAGACATGACCGGCTGGTCAACGGCCATCAAAAGGCAAAAAAGAGAGAGCATACGGAAGCAGGAGGAGCCCTGGCCTTGGAGTGCAGGGAAAGTGGCCAGTTGGCCATCAAACAAGAGGTGCGACGTCTGATCAGGCAGAGGGATCCGTCGCTTGGCCAGAGATCACAGTGGTCAGTGGGGACGTGGCTGGATCCACTTTGTGCTCTGGGAACACTCGAGGACAGTGTACATCAAGCTGCTGTTGACCTTAGCAGCGTCAATACCGTCTGTCAGGTGCACTCAGCAGCCAGTACCACACAAATCCTAAAGACTCCATACTTTGACGCAATGAGGCTGAATTTTGTTTTGAATTCTGATGTAGTTTTGATCTTTGTGAGGATGAATCTGCAAAGTCTGGGGTTCACTACATGTGTAATTTAATGTCCTGAATGAGTAATGGGGGCATGTTGTAACAGCATATGTACTATGCAGCTAAATTTACATTTATAAGCCATTATTGTACATTATTGACCTAACAGATTTTAAAATCGTCCATGTTTTCACCTTGTGAGGGTTAAGTTGCATCAAAACGCTGTTTTATCCAGCAAAAATTGTGACAACCACTGAAGCAAAGCAGGGTTGACCCTATTTAGTACTGCATGGGAGACTAGGTGGCTGCTGGAAGTGTTAGTTATTCCAGCAGGGGGTGCTCACCCTGTTGTCTATGTGGTCAATACTGATGGGGACACAATACTGTCAAAAACCAATGTCCCAGATGCGACTTTAAAATAAAGTCCTGACTTAAAAATCCCAGATTGTACTACGAAAAAAGAGTAGGGGTCCCTGGCATCCTGGCCAAATTTGCCCATTGTCCATCAACATGGCCTCCTAATCATTCCCATATACTGATTGGCTTCATCACTCTGTCTCTTCTCCACAAATAAGCTGGTGTGCGTAGGGCTCTAGCACAATATGGCTGCCATTGCATAATCCAGGTGGATGGTGCACATTGGTGGTGGTTTAGTAGATTTATGTAAAGCACTTTAAGTGCCAAGAAAAGCGTTATATAAATGTAGCAAATTCTTTTTTTATTATTATTAATTAAAATTAGATGTATATATCATTAAAATAATTTTAGTGTTGTCATATTATGACCAGCCTATTATACAACTATTCAGTTGAATTTAAAAGGTAATCTTATGTAAATTGTTGTTTTGTCTACCAAATATTGTGCACTAATACAATAATTTTAACCATGTAGTAAAACTAATAATAAAATAGCTAAATTAAAAATATCCATAAACGTCCTGAGAAGATTTAATACAGATCTTATTATAGTTGATTCTTGTATGAATGTCTGCCAGTGTAGATTTATTGTGTTAACATAACTGTGTGACAACAGTCCCCAGTCTCCCCTATAGTAGCTATATGTTATAATATTACTCATACCTCAAGGATTCAAACAAGCAAGTCATCTGGAATTGCTCATCATGGGTGTTCTTTGAAGAAATGTATTAGTAACTCCCAAGCTAATGCATCTGTTTATGTGCAGTTATTATCTTAGCTTGTTTTAAAAGCTCTATAATTGTCATGAGTTCATTAAGACCTCATTAATATAAAATTAAGATCTTTTTGGGTAGTTCAGACTTTGCTCACCAAGAAAAGCTTAGTTCACGTTGAATAAAGCAATCAAAACAGCTAGATTCATTCTTTAAGGAATGGCAGGATTCTTTTGTGTTTTTATATTTTTTTGTAGTTAATGGAGGACACGTTGTGCATTCTATTTAAAAATTTAAAATTGATGGCCACATATTGATCACCCACAGACTTTTTGCTCATTAAATGATGCCTGATAGATCAATTTCACTTGAAAACCTCTATCCACCAAATGAGACATTTTTAGCTATATGGGACAGAAATAATGAGGGTCTCACTAATCAAATATAGTGTATTTATATACCTTCCTCTGTTGTTCTCTTACGAGAGTACTTGCATAAACTAGCTTATGCTATAGTATTGGAAAATCCCTATTCTCAAGAATACTAAAGCCAAAAAAATAACCTTTAATTTCTTATAGGTAAAACGCATTGTTGCACAGAGCAGAGCTAGAGGAGGCAAGCTTGCACGCCTATTGGTCGCTCTGTGGCAAATGCTGCAACCTTTTCATGGACTGGTCATGACGTAAGCACCAATGAGGGTGCGGACGCCCCTGTGCGTTATGTCCGGCTGAAATAAACGTGGCTTATCCATAGGGTGTTCTTTGATTTTTCATCTCTTCAGGGAAGTGATTTCTTTATGTCGCTAAATCTCCAGAAGAAGCCGTGCCGTCAACAAGCATCTCAGAAGGACGAGCAATCTGCTCTGCAGTTCAAAGCTGCTCTGCATCATCGCTTCACCGCCGTTTCCGCTGCGCTATCCATATCCTTTCTTTGCTATTTAATTGCTATTTTGCCCAAACAGCACAAAGTCTCGTTTCAAATTGAAAGTGGACTCAGAGCTAACGGAGTATGCTCTGACAGGCTCTGTGAGACCGGGTATCATTCTCACTCTAGATTTGCGCTTAAAGGGATACTCCACTTTTGGAAATAGGCTCATTTTACAACTCCCCAGAGTTAAACAGTTGGGTTTTACCGTTTTCGAATCCATTCAGTTGATTTTCTAATATTTAGAAGAATATCAGTAACCAGACAGTGTCTGGTCTCATTGACTACTATAGACGCTTTCATCAGACGCGTTGCCATGGTGATGAGCTGGCCCAAAGTTAACTTCCGTTCTGTTAGTTTATACTGTTTATTGGATAATACGGCATTGACTGTATTAGATACTATATTAAAATAGCAAGGTTTATCCGAGTATCCGGTACAGTGTTTCCCATGCATTTATTAGTGGCAGCCCAACTCATTATCAGCGCTGACCGCCACATATTGATTTCCGTGTTTTTTACAATTTAAGGAAAAGTTGTATTTGACTGCAGAGTTGCGTGTAGCGCATATTCGCAAGCTCTCTCTCTTCTCTCTCTCTCTCACACAAACACATTAACAGCGGAGCAGAATGTATCATAACGCTGCACAGATCCATCCAACATCCTGTCATGTGGAGACCCGCCTTAAAAAAAGGTTAGCAAGCATGTAAGAAGCTAATAAGGAGAGATATGTTCACCTAATAAAGCCTCGTCGCCACGCTCCGCTCGCCACAGTTTTTTAACACTGCGGTAAATCAGACACGTCGGTAGAAAAACATCTTGTCTCCTATTTTTGTTCAACGGGTCTGGTAGTGTCACATTTCAGTTTGGCCAGGTAACATTTATTTTCTTTGACTGTCAAGAAATACCAGCTACTATGGTTATTTACTTGTTATGGATTGTCTGCGCAAGTTTGCCGGAAGTTAAGTTTGGGCCAGTTTTATGCACATGCGCAGTACCGTGTGTTTATGTTGTCACTGCTGAAAGCGTCTATAGTAGGAAAAATATAGGCTACGGTAGTCAATGAGACCAGAAACTGTCTGGTTACTGATATTCTTCTAAAAATCTGAAAATCGTCTGAATGGATTCGAAAACAGTGAAACCCAACTGTTTAACTCTGGGGAGTGGTAAAAGGAGCCTATTTCCAAAAAAAGTGGAGTATCCCTTTAAACACTTGGGAAATGTTACTGGGCGTGCCAGAGTGGGTGATAAACACTATAAGGCAAGGTTATTATCAATGGTATGCACTTCCCCTGAGACTTCATAATGCACAGGGCCTTACTGCTTGACCATTTGCGAGACCTAGGTCTCCAAGTCAACTGGACCAAAAGTTCGCACTTCACAAAGAACAGGATGCGCTGGCCCTGGACTGGCCCAGTCGCCTGCTTTACGTGTTTCCCCCGATCGCACTGTTACCACAGGTAATCATGTGAATCAGGGAAAGCAAGCCATCCTTGCTCCTAATAGCGCTGTTCTGGAGGAACTGTGTGTGGTTTCCGGAACTGATGCAGCTCACGAGCACAGTTCCGTGGCCGATCCCATTGCAAAAGGACCTCATCTTTCAGGCTGGGGGCACGTCTCATTTGGCACCCACGCCCAACTGATGGGCACTGCACGTGTGGACTATCAACGGATACCCGCTGACCTCCCAGTTGGAGTTCTGAGTACAATTATACAAGCGGGAGCGCCCTCTTCTAGACGGCTCTATGCTTCTAAGTGGTCAGTGTTTTCTGGCTGGTGTGCGGCCAAAAGCCTAGACCCTCAACACTGTAGTGTTGCAGAAATTCTCTCTTTCCTCCAAGAGCTTTTAGGACAGGTCCCCCTTCATGCTCAAAGTGTATTTTGCAACCATAGCAGCGTTCACAGTCACTGGGAAAGAACGGTCTTATCATCCGTTTCATCAGGGGAGCTCCAGACTGAATCCTTCTCGCCCCATATGGTTCCAGCCTTGGACCTTTCCACAGTCCTATAGGATATGAAGAGTGACCCTTTCGAGCCACTTCAGTGGACTTACAGTTTCTCTCATTCAAAACAATTTTGCTCATGGCTCTCGGTTCAGTCGAGCGAGTGGGTGACCTACACACTCTCTATGAGCGTGTCATGCATGGAATTTGGGCCTAATTACGTTAAAAATTAAAGGATAATTTTTTGGCTGCAGTATTCTCAAGAAAAGGGATTTTCTTCGTAGCGTAAGCTAGCTCTCTCTACTAAAGAGAACCGAGGTTACACCAGTAACCGATTTCTCTGTATAGAGTTCAAGGTGAAGGCTCATTCTGATCTCTTACAAGAGTTAGAGGTGGTCTGGAGTCTCTTTGATTTGTGCGTATATTTAAAGCAGTAGCTCTTTACATTGTTTTGAAGTATTCTCTTTATCTCAGTCAGCAACTGTTGCTATTGGCAACTCCCCAGTCGAAGATCTTTTTTGGTCAATAACGCATTCAGAAGACGCTTTAGAATAATGAAGCTGCTGAAAGATGACTCAAGCAACTTGTATGCAGACTGTGTAGAATCCTTTTAAAAGCCAAAAAATATGTAATATTTCATCCATTGTCAGATTGACCAATTCTTTTTATGCTTTTAGGATATGTCTCACAGTCACAACAAGGGCCCTTGTGTTTTCTCTTTTACATACAACAGGGCGAAGACCATGCTACTAAACACCTTTTTTTAACCAGCTTCCAGGACCAAAACGAATGTCCTTCGTGGTGTGTATAAATTAATGTCATAAATTCCATTTGCTTGCTTACTAAAGACATAGATGAATCCAGTGAGCAAGACCTGGTTTCATGCAGTCACAGCCCAGTTTTTGACTTTGTCACTGTGTGTTCTCCTGTCTTGTTCACAGACAGTGAGAGCTTAATGATCTCTTGCATTTAAGTAACTGTTTCGACGGCCAGAATCTCACCCTAATTGCTCGGGATAATAGGGCTATGTTCAAGATTTGTGTCTGATCTTTTAGAGTGCTTGGTACATAGAACACTGATCTATCTGTTCTTATAAAGGAGAAATGCAGATACTAAAGCGCTATTTTGACTGTATTAATGGTGACCACAACGAGTGAGGTCAGGGCTGCAGTGGTGGAGGGAGTGAACGCTCTCTCCAACCACATCGCACCCTCATGAATCATTCATTAAGGAGTTAACTGTTTCCAGTGTGTCAACAGCTTGTCTTTGAAGTGATAATCTTAACATTGAGAGAGCCCTTGAATTTTTGCTTTTAATTACATTGGTTAATGGGAAATGATCTCTATAATTCAGTGAGGAGGAGTCGCTTGAGCCTCCTGTTAGCTACGTCTAGTAAATTCTTCAGGGGAGCCAACGTGAGGGGAAAGAGAGCTGATTCTGGAAGCGTTTTCCTTCTGGTGTTAATCAATTTTCTGCAAACAGAGAAATAGGACTGCAAATCTGTTTCTCTGAGCTATTTTATTCATTTATTTTTTTAAATATTTTAGTTATTTTAATGAGGCATTCATACTTTAAGGACAGGCAGAGGGAGGAAATAATGTCTAACCTTGAAAATGAGATTCATACCCAGTTATATTAATTAATGCAACTGAATGAGGAAAAGTTCAGTGTGCATTATTCTCTTTCTGTTGTGGCTGTGGCTGTTGAAAAGTGCGCTGAGATTCAGCAAGGTTTTTAGTAAAAACCTTTAGTAAAAATGTAGTGCTGCATATTTCAAGGAGTCCCGTATGAAAAACTAGGACAATTTCTGAATGAGTAATGGCAAGCTTTTCAGCATATATTTCAGCAGATCAGAGAATGCACCCAAACCCCTTGATTTTGGAAGATGCATAGTTTCTCAGTGTATCGCAAATGAAAATACTTCAGGTATGTGAGATGGGTAATTTCCTCAGTGACTTTCAAAGACTGCGGCCAGAAATCTATCACCATCATACGGTAGATAGAACAGAGTTCTCACCTCCTGTCTGTAGTAATAGGGTTGGTTTTAATATTTACCTGTCACATTAGCTTCTTCAGTATTCTATATGCAGATATAACAATGCCATTTTCTTTCTCTCCCTCTTTTTTTTTTTTTTTTTTGGATATGGAAGTCATGGGACCACCATACTTAGTTAATATGATCTGAGACTTCCAAATGGCCTCAGCCATTTAATCCTATTCTTGGCTTAGCTTGTAACGACATTACAATCCAGTGATTTGTGAGACTCAGACATATGCCAGCAGATTAATATGTTCCGATGTCTCTCAGTGGGGGGTATGATCAAATAACAGTCACTTTTTTTATGTGTAAAGCTCTGGTGTTACTGCAGCAGAGAAAATTACCCCTTAGATGCCATAGACAAGGACGGACACAGATTAAATGTTAATATACCGAGGACAGCCTTGTTTACAAACGAGCACTGTCACACTGCACTTAGATTAAATTTAGATTAAACCTAGATTAAATTGTGTGTATTTGATACACTCAGGATGTTTGCTGTGCAGATAAGCACTGCTCTTCATAACGGACCCTTCCTCCCCTGTGCCATAGCCCTTTCTACTCCAAACAAACATATTATTTGCTGTGACCCCAGCCTGATCAAACAAACACTTTGTAATCTCCACTAATGAAAAGGCTAATCCAAGCTCTAGAAAGAGGCTACAGAGGATGCATTGTGGCTTTCTATATGCCTTTATGGAATACGTTCTGGCTTGTAGCTTGTTCATTAACATCTTTATTATTCATTAACACCTTATTAAAAATAACATAATGCACAAGATAATTCTACAGACTAGTTAAATAGTTCTACTGCTAGTCGTTGATTTGAACCATTGTTGTAGAGAGTGATACATAAATGCATTACCATTCTGATACACCAACTTGTAGACAGACCTGTATAACTCTCTCTTTCTCTTTCTGAATGTATGGAACACATTAAAATATGTCATTTTGATTACCAAAGATGAGTTTTAAAGGGATAATATGTACCTTTTATGTATTTTATTATTTAAAATCAATATTTTTATTCATAAATATGCCCTCAATGGTGTACAAATACCTATGAATTTATTCTCTTTTCATGGGTCGGGTAAGTCCACGGAGGCTTCCATCAGTGCCGTCGTAGATGGGGTGTGAGGCCCTGTGCAAACTTGGACTTGATGTGTTGTTGGCTTTTATACTAACAGATTGGCGAGCGTTCCTTGCCCGCTAATCCCCCACGGTTTGCACGTGATAACACCCTGACCTGTCAACGAGCTCAACGATTTGCAGAATCGGGCGTAAATCTGGCTTAAAATCATGTAGTGTGAACTAGGCTTTAGCTCTCCGTTTTCGGTGAAATGCCATGTTTGTAGTTCGAGCAGCGATATGCAAACTGTTGCTTGCAAACTTTGCATTTGACATTTTTTCCGTTATCTATTTCGAGAAATTCTACCACACTGCCGATGGCTTTGACATGATAAAGGAGGACTAACAGTAAATTAAATGCTCATTAAATTAATATTCAGCAAACCACCAGACCAAGGCCTTCTAGTACTTTCTTCAATCTGTCTCCAGTGGGTTGGACTAATCCAAAAAAAAGACACAGAGATTTCGGAAGTTTTACCTTTCACTGTGAAGATCTACACATATTTCGATATACAGGAAATCGCAATGGAAGATGATTTTCGATATATCTAAATATGTTTAGTGAAAGGTAAATCTTCTGAAATCTCTGTGCAGAACAATGAGTGACGGACATACACACACGATCACTTCCGGTGTAACGTTAGGACATGGTTCAGTTCGGTTCAGTTGGACATCTGATTCAGATCAGTTGGACATGGCTGTTAACAAGAGGTAAAAACGATATAAAAACTGTTCGTTTTCTCACACAAATCGTTCGTTCGTGTCTTTAGGCCATCAATGTGTACTTACATTTACGAGTCATTTTTATGTTTAATTTTGACTTCTCTGTGCATGCTCTTTGCCGTGGACCCCAGACAAACATTGTATGACTGACAGACAACAATGGTTTGACCAGAAAAATGTCAAAATTGAAAATACTGTGGAAACAAAGAAACCTACATCTTGGATGCCCTTGAGGTAAGCTAAAACATAAAAAATTAATTTCAAAGTGAACTGTCCCTATAAGGCTAGCGGAAATTCGGAAAGTTGTATATAAGTAGCGATATCAAAGCAATCCGATTTTTTTTATAAGGAATAGTATCGAACATAAGTTCACATGCTGTAAAAATAGAAAGTGCTTGTTTATAAATGAGTGGTAAAGAAGAAAATCAAGGATATGTGAATCAATTTGACGGAGACTCTAAAACACAAACCATGTTCGGCACGTGCATGATACTTTAACAGTATTGTTCTGTAAAAATTGCATACATTTCAATTTTACATCATACTGGTGAATAAGCAAATATAGAACAAGTATTTTCATAATTTTAAAAACTTGTCATGCTTCATAATGTGGCCACAATAATATTTATTATTATTATGCCAGTGGTAAAACATCTGCTTTAATATAATGAAATATTGGCATTTATTTATTCTGTGTATTTGTTTCAAATAATGGTGTGTTCGCGATTAGCAGGTTTGGTTCAATTAAAACAAACCAAACAAGCAAACTGGTGAGATTCGCTATGAATACAACAATGACCAAAGACATGTAAATGAACCAAAAACAGGACATGATGTCACAAGATGTGACCCTACTTTCACTGAAAAGGCTGTATGTGCTTTGTTGCATAATAAAATAATATATTTGTTAAGAAGACGCAAGTGAGTAAAGATCTTTTATTCTTTATTTTAAATTATTACAAGATGCAACAACCCTAAAAATTAACATGGTTGAACCAAACTACAAGTGTGAGCACATCCTAAATTGATATGTTATACTTTTTAAGCCACTTTCAACGTTATTTTGACATCCTTTGTAAGTGTTCTGATGAGGTGGGTCAGACCCCAATACATTATGTAAAATGTATTGGTTGTAGACAATTGTAATGAATTTCAAAACATAAATGTTTAAGTTCTTAAATCCTTTAGGGATCCAAAAGAAATATTTTTATTTAAGAGCTTTAATATCCCATATGCAGTTCCCAGGGTGAGCCAACACCCTGCCAGTAGCATGCAAATAAATTCTCTATATTAGAAAAGAAAAGCTTGGATTTTGCACGGAACACATTCTCTAAATTGAGTCAGAATACTCTTCACTCAGCAATCAGGCGTTTTTAAAAGCATTTGGTGTCCCAGAGGAGGCCTGCTTGTGTAATTAAACTATATTTTTAGGAAAATGCCAGACTCGAGAATGTTGCTGTTCAGTGTTAGGGTGATTGGAGCAGCTGTTTGCTGGAGCCTTGGGATCTGATGTCGAGTTGAATGCATTCTCCTGTCAGAAGGTTCTCACCTCCCAAGGCGTCTATAAAAACATTATGCGTGGCGACACGTCTGCGTCATCACTCTTCCGCAGAGAATGGTGGCAGTCCGTCACCATATCACACCCAGCTGTGGGGACTGCAGTTGTATTTGTGCACCTGGAATGTATACAGAAGATGAGACAGGACACATTAAATTAAGAATAGAACAGATTGGTAACTCAGCGGCTGCTAAATGGTTCATGTCAGAGCAGACAAGATTCAGACAGATGATAATGTAGCTAGTTTCACCTGTTCAGACATGCAAAAAGCTAAATTCTCTTTGATAGAAAAATGAGCCATCCTGTAGATGACTTGACTAGTTGAAATTTGATGTCATTGCAAGTCTTTATATTTCTTAAAAGTCCTAATTTAAAGTAATTATTTCACTCTTGATTCACTACGTTTCAGCCAAAAGTGAATTTTGTTCTTTATGTTTTCAATGGTTGCTGTCATTTATCTCATGACGTTCTATTTAGGAGAAAAAAAAGCTATTTTAATCTGCACATTTTGACTCACCTGTCCCGTTGTGTGTTATTCTTTTGTGTCCTATCCCTTCAGAGAAAGGGATATTGTGACTTCATTGTGACATTCTGCATTGAAAATGGGGAGCCATTCTGAATAGAATGGCAGTAAAAAAGGCTGTAGCCTTATATTAGCAGAGCTCACCGTTGCTATGTAACAGGGGATTGGTTCTCAGTTGAGTGTGTTTATGGTCTGACAGATCTTCCATACAGAACTTGATCAGACTCTGTTGCTTTCTCCCGTCATCAAAGAATATCTCCTCTGCCCCGTTTGAGTCTGGTATCTCCTTCAACACAAGCCACCTATGTTTACAAATCAAATTTCTGAAAGGACCTCATAAATATAGCTCTAAAACATTAGTGATTAAGTCCATCTCATTTTGCACAAAAAGCCCAATCCATCACATAAATCAGTGCAGTTTGGAGGGGTTTCTGATTTATGGTTGCTGTTATTTCTAGGTTCACCTGGTTTTTAGTGCATGTGTTACATGTCTCATGTGAGGAGTTGTTCGTTTTTATAACGTGCTATTAATTCCGATGTTGGAGGGATATTGGGAAATAGTCTTGAGGCAAAGAAAATTGGTTGTCGGTCGGATTATATGAGCTGATGGTGTTTTTCACCTCTGCAAGATGCAGAGATAATTGTATAGCTTATGCTGTTTCCCTGCTTAAAATTCTTGAAGTGTTCAACAAAAAACGGTCAAGTTTTAGTTTGTTACGGAATCAGACTCACAAGAGGGAGATGAAGGTAACAGGAAGTTTATTAAGACAACATCTGAGCAGATGAACAGAATGAAGTTTGGTGGAAAACTGAGAGGGAAGATGTGGACATAGAACACAGGGATCTGTACACATTGTAAACACAGAGATGCTGGAGGAGAAACACTGGAGAGAGTGGAGATCAGTGATGGAGTCTCGAGTCCTACTCGAGTCCTTATTCTCTGGTCTCGAGTCACGACTTGAGACTCCATTCTCTGGACTCTGATGACTCGACTTGGACTCATGGACTGATGACTCGTACTTGGACTCGGACTTGCATTACAAACCGAACCATTACAATTAGACCAATTTTCCTCCCGACCAAAATCTACACTGGCGCGACCACCTAACATTGTGCAACATCAAATGGCAAACGTAATGAAAGCGGAACGAAACTCATTTTGTGCTTAATGGACCTTCAGTTTGGCGAGCCGATCTTGATCAAGCGACACTACTACAGCTAATTTTAAATGGTATTGAATTTATTTATTAAAAAAAACAATAATAAAACATATTTGTACAATATTTCAAATACAAAATAAAATAGCACCTAGAGGAAATATTTGTTTGGAGCTATTGATAATATTAATTGGAAGACTGCTTGGTTAATCCCCTTTACATACTGTATTGCATTAATAATAAAACCAAATAAATACATTTTAAAATTTTGCATATTTATCCTGTTAAATCACTAATTGCAAGATACTCTGATATTGATGATTTATGTTCCTTTTGTAAAAGTTGTTCCAGACAGAGTTAGCATTGATTAAACATCTTTTAAACCAATTGACTTTAAAAGCTCTATTAACATCTTCAAAGAAAAGTACCTCCAGTCCTCCAAATTTAACCAACAATATAATCATGACATGGAGGTGCCGGCACGGTCACTTGCATTGCGCGTGAACTGGAACGCATCTCGTCATAAATTAATATATCTATAGAAAGCTTGAAAGGTCTTTAAACGAAACAATTCAAAACGAAAAGAAATAGGCTACTCTTTGATTATCTAATTCATTAAATCCATTATGTGCATTTCTCTCTATTGGCGTGTTTCACTAGGCAAGGCAAGGCAAGTTTATTTATATAGCATACACAATTTCATACACAATGGTAATTCAAAGTGCTTTACATAGAAGAAATTACAATAATCAGAAGAAATCAGAATAATTAAAACTATTTAAAAATAATAAATAAAATAAAATACAGTAAATAATTAAAACAGTTTAGAATAAAAATTATAAAACGGATAAATTCGAATCCTTGATTCTGATTGGTCAGAGAGCTGTGCTTTATTCACGATAAAACTCGGCTACGACCGCTTCACCCAACGGTTCTATCTGATCGCTGCGCAACACTGCGGTTCTATGTTGTTTTTATTTGAGCTTTCATGCATTTTACACATTGGAACGTTGTTGCTGTTCACACTCGGGGACTATTTTTTCCAGCGGAAGGTAGGCTTTTAGTGATTTTACTTACAAGAAAGTTGCACTAACATTGTTTTTTACTTAAATAGTGTGTGGCAACCGTTTTATAAAAGCAATAAGATACTCGAGGCAAGTGCTGTATCGTGAATAAGTAACGGGCTCAAGGAGTTGCAGGCACGGCACAAGCGAGTCAACAACGCTCTGAGCCGTTACTTATTGACGATACAGCACAGCCTCTCGTATCTTATTGCTTACATAAAATGAGGTAACAGTCGGACGAACAGAGGCACAGTGCTCATTCAGTAAATGTACTGCTAAACAGAAGTGTTTTGAGTCTGGATTTGAATGTGACAACTGTAGGAGCACATCTGATCTGATCTCCTCTGGAAGCTGGGTTATCCAGCTGCGGCTGGCATAGTATCTAAAAGTGGACTCTCCATGCTTAGAGTTGAACCCTTGGGTATTTCTAGCTGATGTGTAGGGATGTAGTATTCATGTCAGGTCTTGAACTCGAGACCGGTCTCTAGAACCGATTTCTGCTTCCTTGGACTCTGACCCTTCAAATACTCAGTCTTGACTTCGGACTCGGCATAGGCCACTACTGATGTGATCCTAATGATCTGAGTGATCTGTTAGGTTTATATTCAGTGAGCATATCTGCAATATATTGAGGTCCTTGCTCATTGAATGATTTATATACCAATAATAATACTTTAAAATCAATCCTAAATATAACGGGGAGCCAGTGGAAAGACCTGAGGACTTGTGTGAGGTGTTCATATTTTCTGGTACGACTTCATAATCCTGGCAGCTGTGATTCTGTATGAGCTGCAACTGTCTTATGTTATTTTTAGGAAGGCCATTGCAGAGTCAATTACAATAATCCACCTTGCTATAGTGATGAAAGCATGCACAAGTCAGAAACAAAGCATCCAATTCTTGTAATATTTTTCCGCACAAAGATTCCTGACTTGATTTTTAGTTGTTAGACCCCTAGCATCAAGGAATGCATTCACCTTGAGAACTTCATCTTTGTTTCCAAATGCAATGACTTCAGTTTTGTCTTTGTTTAACTGAAGAAAGTTTTGGCACATCTAACTGTTTACTTCCTCAGTGCATTGGCACAGGGAGTCAATGGGGATGTAGACGTTAGGCAATACGGCTAAGTAGAGCTGTGTGTCGTCTGCATAGCTGTGGTAAGCAATTTGGTTCATTCACATTATTTGGCTCATTGGGAGCATGTACAAGTTGAATAGGAGTGGCGCAAGAATTGAGCCTTAAGGGATGTCATGGATGTCCTTGTGTCATGGATCTTGCTTGTTGCAAGCATACATATTATATCAAAATAACGAGATTGTTATTTTAACATACTTTCTTAATAAACATAATTTTTTAAGAATATTTGATTGAATGCTGAATGATGTGCTTGTTCAGTTAATACATTTTTTAATTGTGATGATTAAAATAATTGAATATTAGCTAGGTTTTGCTGATTTTTATTAATAGTACTTATATATAATATAGAAGTACTATTAATAAATTATTGTAATAAATTCTTTGAATAATTTAATTATTATACGCTAAAGGTAATATACCTTTAGCGTATATTACCTTTACCGTATATAAATGTAATATACCTCAGTCAAATATACGCTAAAGGTAACTAGAGTTCAAGAGATTTCCACGACGCATGCGGGATAACTGAACAGAAGTAGTTGTAGAAGTAGTAGCGATTCGCAATTCTCGCGCATGCGTCGTGGAAATCTCTTGAACTCTCATCTCAGGCCTACAAGGAAGAAAAGGAATAGTCCAATAAAGTCGATATTTTGTTTTTTTGTTTTTTCGCACAAAAAGTATTCTCGTCACTTGATAAACTTATACTGGAGCCACTGTTGTCACATGGAGTATTTAAACATTTTCTTCATTGACTTTCCTGGCTGTCAAGTTTTGACCCCATAGGGTGCCTATGTAGCAGTGATCCACCTCTCTAATTTAATCAAAAATATCTTCATTTGTGTTCCGAAGATGAAGAAGATCTTAGGGTTGGTACAGCATGGGGGTGAGTAATTAATTGACTTCATCTTCATTTTTGAGTGAACTAACCCTTTAACTAATGTTAACTAATTATGCTGTTAATGTGAATTGATGCATTAGTACATGTGTGAGTTAACGTTAACAAATATTAACTAAATCTGAACAGAGATGTTGTTTATGGTTAGATCATGTTAAAGCTGCCGTCGGCAACATTTTTTTATCATATTCAGTGAAATTGACACTATAATCCAACAGAACAACATAAATAAAGTGGTTTTAGAAAAAAACAGAGCTTCTGACTCCATCTGGAGCGTGTTATTTGTTTTGCAAAAATCCAGCGCTCCCTGTTAACTGTGTCCAATCAGCCCAGGGGGCTGTGAGATCTGACTGTCAATCACAGATCGGGCACACGCCACCTCTTGCGCACATTACAATCACATGCACACGCCTGAAGTTCGCGCAGTAAGGAAGAGTGATGGCGGAACACTAACAGACCAAGTAAGCTCATTTAGAGTATAAATGACGTTAGCAATTGCAATATATTGGTAGATTAGCCAGGGCAGCATACCTCCAAATAATCCATGGTGTTGATAAATGCTGATGAGACCGTTGCGTTCACAGATATCCTGGTGCGCACGCACTCGAGCACGAACTCTGTTTGAGGGTATTCGTTGATAGTGGGGGAAGGGAACATGAGTTGTAAACATTCAAAATGTTGCCAAAGTCCACTCAATCAGCCATAGTTGCCGACCGCAGCTTTAACTAATGCATTAACTAATGTTAACTAATAGAACCTTATTGTAAAGTGTTGCCGAATTGGGGTTTTTGGGTGAATTAACCCTTTAACAACCTAATGTGTAATAACATTAATATGCTGCAAATTCACATTTAATGAATATTCAGCAGTCTTGGTGTTGATTTGTGTGGTGACAAGCATGTGAATAATGGGACTCTAATGAGTGGGGCTGCCCACTCAGACAACAGCACTCTAATGAAGGTGGATAATAATAAGAATCTTAATTTCACACCTGTTGGACAGGGAAAAAAAATACATACTGCTGGAAGGTTAAAAGATATAAATAGTGTAAATAAAACATATTTATATATATGTTTATATACAAGTATATATATATATATATATATAATACAATATATATATATATATATATATATATATATATATATATATATATATATATATATATATATATATAAGAAGGAAAAATGTTCCAGAGGTATTATTTTTCAAAAGTAAAGAAATATTAATTTGACTGAATCGTTTCACCTGCATGAATGTTTAATGAATATTGTTTTCATTAGGATGATGCTAATTAATGCTGTGAGAAACACATGGCAATACATTGGGTGCCACATTGCTGCATCAACTCTATTTTACAGTGATATATTTATTCTGCAACACCCCAACATTTATTTATTCTGCAACACCCCAATTTAAACTGCCTCTGCACCCTTTTCCAGTCAAATGCTTTTTGAACAGAATTGCAGTCAGTTGCTCTGTAATTACTGAATGTGTTATTTATCCATACAGGTTGTTCATCTCTCAAGCAGATACAGTAGATGACCACTTTCTTCCTTTGCATCTCTGCACCTAAAAAAAGGTAAACTTCCTGTTCCACAGGGTTGAGTGCTTTGAAGGAGCAAGATTGGTTAAGAAAGGTGAGGCTCAGGGAAGTGGGTTTTGGGAAACCTAGCTTTGAGGTGGAGGTTAAATGGAATCATTCTCACCGTGAATCATTTTGATGACCTATAGCAGCTGAGTCTGCAGCTTGTCATCGCTGTTGTAAAGGGTATCATGTAGTGAGAGCAAGTATTCATCAGCGCTGCAATGCCAAATACTGCTTTCACAATCCTTGTTGGGTGTCAGTGAGTCGAGATGTGGAGTGTTCTATCAGACACAGTTAAATTAAATTGTGTGCTAAAATACATTTCAGTGCTGTTGTTCCTAAGGAAATGGGGTAAAAGAGAGAGGCACGGGTCACAGCCTCAGATTTAGAGTCAGTAGGTTTCCTGCAGACAGCAGGTTGGAGTTTTACTTACTGAAACATGTTCTGAGGGCAGAGAGGAAAATGATTGGGTTACAGCTTCAACCAATGAAACTGAAGCAAAGGCGGGGTCAAGACGTTTGAATGTGCGGAGGGATTACTAGTCCCAGGCTGCGTTCCAGTCCACTTTTAGACACGCACTTGCGAACTTCCCTAAGCACTTCCCCTCGGAGGAATCCCTGCCGCCATTTTGAAGTGCGTTCCACTTCGTGAAGTGAACGAGGGAAGTTTACATGGACAGACACTCGTTCCCTCGATTTAGACTGAGGGAGCGAGTCTACTTCATATGTGCACTTCGGGCATCTATATATCCCACAATGCAGTATGATTGTGACGTAACCACAGATCGTCTAATCAGCACCACAACAAACACTCTATGATATATTAATTATAATTTATTTATTTATTTTAAAATAACCCAAACACACCTATATACATGTGGATGCTGTAATAAATCAACTCATAGCTGATTCAAAGTGATCAAGGGCTTAGGGCGTTCCAGTTCAGCTCATTGCGGTTTCCGCCAGTAGTGGGCACTCGTGCAGACGTAAGCAATGACGTACATCCGAGTGAACGAGACGGAGGGAAGTTGAGCGAGTGAAGGGCATGGCAATTTTGGACTGGAACGCAGCACCAGAGAATGTCTAATTGAAGAGAATTGGCACTGGCTGGTTACTTCCGGGTCCTGGACTGGCTTGCAGTAACACGTCTCTGTCCATGCGGGGGCGCTCGCGGTCGAGTGCAGAATGAATGGGAGTCAATGGGGTTTCACCCCCAGAAATCCACTTTTCTCAGGATGTAATTTTTTGTCAAGTAATTTGAAAGTTGCATTCAAAAGGGAGGGCTAAGATAATACACTCAGCTGAAAATTGCATTTTTAAGTTCACTTATCTGTTCTAAAAATCCGTTCAAAAATGTGATGACGTCACACAATAGCAGAATGCTAGCGTGTTCCGGCCAACAATGGCCTAACCTGTAAGAAATCAAAAGGACATAAGTACTCGTTCATTTGACTTTTGGCCTATAATCTATATTGAACTTGCGGAATCAACAATAAAATCTATGTTAATTTAACGACAAGCAGGTGAAAGAGACACATTTAGCCGTTTAGCCCCATAGACTCCCATTCATTCTGCTCTCGCCCGCGATCACCTCCAGTGGAATTCTAATGGAACTGCAACCAAGATGATACACAATGGGGCTAATAAGAAGTGCCAAGGCTCTCCGTTAGATGGGCTCTGGTAGTCCACTCGAACTCGGAAAAGCGGACATCCGTAGGAGAAAGCCTCATTGCTATTGCAAGGTCAGTTAATTTAATAGTTTGTTCAAATTCATCATCCTTTAACATTTATTAAGATAATCAGTGAACATTAAAATGCACAGAACTAATAATCATCGTCAAAATATCGTATAGTATGCATTTTGATTCGACTGTTTCATCAGTCCACCAAGACAAAGCTGCTTATGGTGTAAAAAAATGCTTTCCCAACACCTTGATGTGTGTAAAATTGATATGCGACAATAGCCTGGCTAACGCCATACAACATATCATTGAGAATGAGACATGGCCTTTTGGATTTAAGAGATTTATGGATACACAATGGCTGTATCAAAAGGTAACTTCGAGTCCGTTGCCAAGATGGATCCATAGACATAAACAAACTGCTTCGGTGTGTCGCATGTATGTCGTCATCATCTTGCTACTCCATCCCCGTTGTGTGATTGGTTCCCTATCTCATGTGAAAATTTGGTTCATGGTGTCCAGGCTGCCTAGCAGTGTGAATAAAATTGTGCTGCGGCAAGGCAGCATGGGGAAACCCAGGCTAATGCGACAACAGAACCCATTCAAATCTCTGTGTCATTTCAACAGTCAAACTGATACATCTCCCACCCTGGCACTGCTCTCAGGGCAGGAGTACTAAATACATTCAAATCACTGTTAATTTAGGATACTATGCGCTGTTGTCAGGACAGAACTGCTCAATAGATTAAAATCGCTGTTATTCTAGTATACTACACGCTGCTCTCAGGGCAAGAGTACTCATATTCAAATCGATGTTATTTTTAGTGTAAAACTAAATTTCACTTTGATCTATTTTTGTATGCACTGGCAGAGAAGAGTAGTGATATGCTTATTTTAGCTTAAAGATCTTAAGGTTCCTACTACTTATTCAGTTTTTTTACATTGGCAACACTTTACATCTTTATGTATTTTATTTGGTATTTCGATATTTTAGCAGGAACTGGCAGACATTAGGTCAGGCGACCCATGGCCTTTGGACTGTTTAATGGACAGTACATTTAACTTCAACGAATCCTGTCTAAAAGAAAATGAAAGCACTTCTAAGAATGGTGATATGAACTAGTTAAATGCAGTTGAATGATATATCTTTGGTCTACGTTTATTATTTACAATCAATGTTTGTTTTAATTTTGTTCTTATAAAAAGAATCTCCACAGTAGTCATTGAATGAAAAGACAGTAACGTAAAACAGGGTTCCTTCATATGCATTTTCCATTTTAAAAAAATCCATACTTTTCTAAGGGTGGATAAGGGGTCAGGCTTCAGGACTGCCGAATGACTACTGGAGTGGTATCTTGATTATCAGAAAGATAGAAAACGGTAAATTTCTTATCTATTACCACCCATTTTCTACTTATACCACAGACATAAATAAGCACAGTTACAATAGCTAAATATGTTGTGTGACGATATTGTATTGCATTTGTGTGACAATATTGTATTGTATTAGGTAGCCCTTCAAAATCAATACCACAGCAAAACTAGTTAGCACATTATTTGCAATTGAAAGGCTTTAATGACAATATATGGTTACACTAAAAATAGATGAGATAACTTCTACCATTAATTGTACCCAGTATATATGTAAAATGTTACTTGAAAGAGAGGGGAGAGAGTTTCGAGTAGAGACAAAGAGAGAGCCAGAGCAACTGTTACAATCTTCTTTTATTCATTCCTTGACTATGTGACTGTTACCCAAATGTGAGACGTTCAAACTGACCAATCAGATAATGACAATTTTCCCCAATGTACTAAAGGTGTGACAAATCGTAGACACCCCAATTTACACATTTCAGCCTACAGGCCTTCAGCACTTGTTAAATTACAAGTCCTTGTTTCTCTGCAATACTCAGTGAGAAAGTCAGTGAGTGTGTGCACATAGATCCACATTAGAATCTTTTGCAATCACATTGTCACTCTTCGAAAAGACAAAGGACCTTGCTGGAAATGACCATTTGAACTCCCCATTTGAGACAAAAGTCTCATCGTATCTACATTTCTTTCCCTCATCCCCCATTTATTCTATCTCCAAAACTCACACAAGAATAATTTCACGGTTTAATGTGAATGATTATCATCGAGTATTATACATGTTTAGTATAATTTGAAATGTCTCAGGGTGACTTCCAAATAAATTCCAAAAACAAAAGGTAATAAGGTTTTTAAATAGTTTAGAGATGACACACAAAAGAGGGTGGGATGCTTAAACCCCACTGTTCTCAGAAGGTGTAACCTCTGAATGCAAATTACCATTGTTAGCACATGTTTCCATGTGAAAGAAGTTTATAATGAAATGCAGCAAGGGGCTCAGGGCCGTCTACTTCAGATGAACCTGTGAGGCTGAGAGCAGCCGAGTCTCTGAGCTTCATGTATTTCCTAATGTCTGGTTTCAGATTTGAATCTTTATTCCAGAGCATTTAATGTTTTGTATTGATTATCTTTGAACTGATTATGAAATTGCTGGACATAATACATTGTAAATATATAGAACAGTGTAGCAAGGTTCAGGGAAGAAGGAGGCAGGAACCGGATAACAATCAAAAAATTAAACTTTATTTAAATGAAACAGTCCCTCGCGGAACTGCTGGCTACCCAAATAAAACATTACTTCCGAACAAAGAACAAAAGACTCGTCCCGAACACGAAGACGAGAGAGAGAGATGAACTAATAATTTCTATTTCTAGGACAGATTCAGAACCCATTTGTTGCGCAATGCGTATGCGTCAACACAAAATGTACAAATCACTCTAGGAGACAACTCGGTAGTCCCGAGTTGTATTAAAGATTTGTTCAAAATAAACGAATCGTTCGTGAACAACTTCTTTGCGGCCGTCATCTTGTTCTGGGTCGACTGGGGTTCAAACTCGATACGGTTGCACATGTGCGCTCAGAGACTCCAGCTACCATTCTCTCTTCCAAAATGTATCCTCAACTGTTGTCAAGGCAACATTCCATGTGCATTGTATCAAAATGCCAGCAGAACAGAGGGTCGGGGTCATGGATATCCACAATAAAGGCTAGGAATCTTGCCCACGCTGCTGGCCAATGGAGGTTGACGTCTGCACCTTGCGCCATCTTGTCACAGGCAGCTCACTCACTCATAACATTGTGTTTTAATGGTGCATGTACTTTTTAAATAACCATAACTTGCTAAATTTACTACTGATTTTCAAACGGTTTGGTTTGTTATAAACATTAGAGATTTAGTTATGACACTGCATACTTATGAATAATAAGTGTATAAATAAATAATCATCCAGAATTATAGACACGTTAATAACGTTTGTAAGAAACCAAACCGTTTGTAAATCCGTAAAGGATTCAACGAGATAAGATTATTTGTGTTTGTGCTGATCACTCATCTTACAACACCTTGCCTGTGACAAGATGGCCACCGGTAATGACGATAGAAACTCCGCGTAAGACATCTAGCCTTTATTGTGGATATCTGTGGTTGGGGTGACCAAAACTCATTTTCATTTAAAGGCATATTCACTGAAACAGTGTGCTGAAAACAGAGCTGTTTTTGTTTAGGTAAAATTAGTGTTTTCTTAAAATACTAATGAGAATTTTTAATAAAAGTATATCACAAAGTTTTCATTTAGACCCTAAACATTCATATTAATTTGTACAAAAATTGTATTAAATGACCCCTTTAAATGAGAGCAGCGCTAGGGCGGGAGGTGTTTCAGTTTGACCGTTGAAATGTCACAGAGATTTGAATGGGTTCTGTTGTGCATATTAATTTCACACCCATCGAGGCATTGGAAAAGCATTTTTTACACCATTTACACCATAAGCAGCTTTGGTGTGGTCAAATGATGAAACCGTCAAAAAAAATGCATACAATACGATTTTTAGACAATGATTATTAGTTCTGTGCATTTTAATGTTCGCTGATTATCTTAATAAACGTTAAAGGATGATGCATTTTAACAAAATATTAAATTCACTTAGCTTGCAATAGCAATAATGCGTTTTCCACGAACATTTGTTTGTCCAACTTTGTCGATGACTACTAATCCCTTGGCACGTTCAAACGTCTTGACCACGCTTTTGCTTCAGTTTCAGCCCATTCTCATCCCAAGGCATCATGTACTGACTCTTTTGCCAATGCATATAGATCTTATGCACCAGAGAAACGTGGGCGCCGTCATCTTCAGAATATTGTCTTTGAACTTTCGGTTTTGCAGTCGCTCTGTATATTTCTATGGCATCGCTGTCGCGGAGTAATTAGCTGGTGAAGTGGATTTACTTATTGTAGAGTTAACAAAAGTTATCAGGAGCATTGTAATGTTTGTCATAAGCATTGTAAAGCAGATGTCTTAACAAATGTCAACCTGGAAAATTTTTTACAAGCAGTTCATTCATACCTATGCAAGATCGCTGTGGAAATACAGACCAGAAGTCAAAAGACAGACGAGCGCAGCACTGAAAAGGGGCGGGGCTACATAAGGTCTATACCAACGCAGTCTCATCCGCAATTCGTCATATAACTGACGTTTTGGGACAATTCGATCAATATACGACTTTTCAGGCCCCCTTAAACGTCGGTAGATGACGTTATGGGATCCTAACTCTACCCCAGACCTAAACCTAACCCTAAACCCAACTCGTCACCTAACTGACATTAAAGGTACAGCGGTCAGTTGTATGACGACCCGGGATCGATCATCTACCGATGTTTAAGGGGGCCCTAAAACGTCGTATATTGACGAATGGTCAAAAATGTCCCAAAACGTCAGTTATATGACGAATTGGGATGAGAATGTGTTGTCTATACATCCAACGCACATGGCACCCTTTAGCGTCAATATGAGACACTAGGCCAGAAGGCACCTCCTAGTGGTCTAACCCTAACCCTACCCCAGACCTAAACCTACCCATAACCTAAGCGTGTTATATTGACGCTAAAGGGTGACATGTGTTAGATGTATACGCATTGTCAGTTTCATTGGTTAAAGCTGTAAACCAATCATTTTCCTTTCTGCCCTCAGAACATGTTCGAGTTAGTAAAACTCCCATCTGCCATAAGGCACTGCTGCAGATTTTATGTTGCTTTCACTCACAGCAGGCTTACATGAAACCAGTGCAACAATCACATGATATTAATAAAAATGCTCTTAATCAATCAACCCGTAGAGCGAAAAGAGAAATATAAATAAGGGAAAGCAGTGGTGCTGATCATGTGCCAGTTGACCTACATAACTTATCTCTTGATACTGCTTTTGCTGAAGTGAATACATTTAAAGTAGTAGAACTTTGATATCCTAAAATAGCTCTTAAATGTAACACTTTGTTGTTGTAGTTTTATATAATAGCAAATATGCTACTCCAAATGCTTCAACAGTGGCATGGCTTTGGGGACAAAACAATCAAGATGGCATTGGATCCTAAAATGAAACATTTTAGAGCCGAATTACCTTTTTCTTGACAAATTACAGAGTTGTTCAGAAAAAACACATAACAGCTATACTGTGGTCACATCAGTGAAAATAATGTAAAAATGCATGTAGCACTGCTGCTCACACAGAAGTCATTTTAAAACCAAGCAATTTTCCGATGGTCAACATGGTGAATTTGTGTGACCGACTCCTACACAAGTGGAGAACGTTTTCACCCTATCACGAAACTCACAATCGCACAGATTCCTGTTGAAATGAATTAATTTTGCTTAGAAAATGTACACACTCAAGTGACAACCACATTATGACGCATATGGAGTTTTCCAGATAAGATTGCAAATTTTGTTACATTTTCAAACATTTAAGTTGCAGTCTGAAGACCATTTATAGGTAAAACATACCACATTGTAAGAAAGGATCTCTTTCTTTCTGCAACAAATGTAAGATATGAGTGATGCAATGCACTTCTTTGGCTTGAAAAGACAATTTCATCTTTGATGTCATGAAACCACGTGTTTGTTTTTTTACCTCATCTTAAGCTTCTTCTGTATTGACCTCTGCAACTACTGGCAGTTTTGTAGCAGAACTACAGAGCTGAGAATCGTTTTCTATTGAGACATGCAGTTCTTGAAGATTTCACCGTCGTAATAAATGACAATTTTTCCTTCCTTTTGTTTTGAAAGTCCAAGACAGTTCATGTATCTCTTTCCCCTCCAGCTGATGCTTCTATAGCAGGTGCTCTACTGCCATCAACAGCTGCAACACAGACTGTAAAATCACGCTGAAACATAGTGAAACTCAGATGTGGCCAGAGGCTGCTCGGCAATGCATTTGAATATTTCCTGATTGAGTTCAAACACTATTGAAGTCAAAAGAGGACAAGTCTCTGAGAAACGTCTGCACCCACACATTTCTCATTTCACACATGAGGCCCCGATATATGAGACTACAAGAGTAGTTAGGGGAGTGCATTAAATGTATCTCTATTTGTTGCAATGTCAAAATTGTCTGCATCTATTCAAATAGAATATACTGTGGTCAAAACTAAATAAAAAGCCCATTTTTATTCAACCACTTATAGCTTCCATGCTGACCACTATTGTGTGCTTGAGACACAGAAACATGTTTTTGTATATTTTACACGGAAGGTTTAATTAAAACACTAATATAGGCATTTTAACTAAATTAAAACAGGTGTAATATTAAAAAGACAACGTGATCTCATGAGAATACGTTTGTATTTGTACGTAAAGTGTCGTTTCTATCATACGTATATATAATTACTTTTTATATGCGCAGAAACGTATAATACAGACGTATTTACAGTTCTAAAACGTATAGCCTCTATGCACGATCGCTTCCGGGTTTGTCTCAGCACGCCCAGTTACATCCGGTGCTGCGTCAGTCTATGGTCAGAAGCCGGTTTTGCGTTAGGTGGAGATAGTGTCAAATTACACTTGCTGTTTATAAAAACGTCCTGCAGTTAACGTAAATGATATTAACAACACTGTGAGCTGTCACACAAGAGTGAAAAAGAGAAGTTATTTAAATTATATATTTCGAGCTACATCAACAACTTTGAGGGTTAGTATTCTCTCATATTGTACGAAATTCGACTAGCGAATCAGCGTTTGTAAAATCGTTGTGTCCGTTTCTGAGAAAACGGATTTTATTAAAGTTTTGCCTCTATACACTTGGCCTGCAGAACGTGCTTCCGAAAGTAGAGACGCTGACTGAGATTCTTTCAGACACACGTCATCAAGGTTCATGCAGCGGCCATTGACAGCACAAAAACATAATTTATTTACGTATGAACAAATCCACCGACTACACATTTGTACGTATCACAATTATGCATATTAATATCATAGCATTATGTTTTGACTCTATTGCATCCGACTGTCTAATTAATTAAGTTTTCAGTCACATTTATTGATATTATACTCAAACAATACAATATAAAACCTTAAAAATACATTCTTTAACATTACTCGTTTAACCGTTCTGTAATAGTTTATTTACCTTGAGACACATAAAGCATTTTCTCCTATAAAACACAACAAAATTCACAAAAGACATCAATTTTATTAGTTTGATGTAATCCAAATCTTTAGAATCCATAGTTGTTTGCAAGAAACAACTCCTAATTCAGCCTCTTATCCTGTCGTGATCTTCGTCTCCTCCATTCTCAGCAGTGACCGTACATGTCGAACTCCGGGCTGGTGATGAATTCAAATGAAAAAATTGCTCCCTTGAGAAGCGATACGTCATGTTTTACGGCAGTGATATCAAACGTTCATTGGCTCTTCCCTGCTTTGTCACAGATTGCGACATGAAGGACTGTGAGACGGTTGGCTTTTAGTTCATTTGAAATGGAGAAGCGTTAACCGAAGCCAGATTATCATTTTCATTGATTAGTAATTTAATTTCTGCTCTGTACTTCATACACAACTATTACAATACTGCCAGAGAGGACTGCGACTGCAACGCTTCATCATGTGAAACAATTTGAATTATTCTTTTTACAGCCTGGTCTCATTGTTAATACATTTTACGTTTTTACAAATATAGGAAACATACTTTTTCGTGAGTTTGGATAGATGCTGAAACGTATAATATCGACGTATAATATCGACCGGCTTTTGGTATTGAGTTTTAACATTTTCGCAATAAATAAATTTTTGTGATAATACTTGTCTGTTAGTTATGTTTTTCTTCATAATTGTAGTTTGTTACGTAGTGTTAAGGAAATGTTATGGGTAGGTTTAGGGTAGGACCACAACACATCTGTCCATTACGTTTTATTATTTTTTTTATATTATGTATAAAATGGGTATGTTTGGGATTAGGGTTATGCGATCTTACATTTATCTATAAAATGGTAAAAAGGGAAATTATACAGATATCTGTATGATATAGAATATACGTAAATAGTTTTACGTTTTTTAGCTGTAAAAACGTAATAATGTTACGCTTAAATGTTGCAGATACGTCGATATTATACATTTCAGCATCTATACAAATGCACGAAAAAGTACGTTTCCTATATTTGCAAAAACGTAAAATACCTACATATTAACAATGAGACCAGGCTGTAAAAAGAATAATTAAAATTGTTTTCTATTATTCGATAGATTTCGTTAATCATTTAGAAGTCGTTACTTGTGCCGAGCAAAGTATTTGGCTTCAGGCACACCCCCTTTTAGTAGTACCATTTAAAAGTTTGATCATTTTTCATTGTGGTCGGTTTATAACCACTGGCAACTAGATGAAAATCTGCGGACTGTTGAGAAGCCTCGGCAGTACAGTCATTTGCTCGTTGGTACAGAAGCCCCTTTAATCTGCTTGAAGTGATTTGGTATCAGCAGGTTGCATTTACTGACTGGGGTGCCACACATGTTGCATCTATTTAAACACTGCATGAGCTCCATCTGGAGCTACGCCTCTCACTGAAAACACTCTGAATTTACAAGCATTTTGTGTGTCACCATTATAGAGGTCCCTTTGGATTGATTTCACGCTGATCCATTGTGAACGCGCATGGCATGTGTGTCGAGTGAGGAGATTAATAATATCAACCTCAGTCACTGTTCTAATGTCATTCTGTCTTCAATACGGGCGTTATCACTCAGCCGTGATGGAGGGGAGATATTTCACAAAGCAAATGTTAATGCACAGTGTCACTGGGAAGCCAAATCCGAAGGCTTTGTAATTATCTCACAGCGATCCTTACAGTTGTAGCACAAACAGCCCCACGGATGCGCAAAGAAACGCACTGAATGATTTTCATGCCCGATTGCGCCGTAGCTGAGAGTATGTAACTATTTTACTGACATGTCTATGAGCTACCTGTAAGGGCAGGGTAAGGGGGTAATGGAGGTTTGCTTGGGTACTGTCACTTCATGCTCCCTGACCCCAGGGAATGGTAGTGAGAAAGTAATGGCCACGGCTGCCAGATGTAGCAGTCACATTTAATCAAGTCTGGTGCTGTCACTCCCGCTGTATTGATCCCTGTGAACTCCCCAGGCAGCTGGCAATCTCACTAGTTTTTGCCAAACAACAACTTTTCGCTTGCCTTTCAAACAACTCCTTGTGTGGCAGCACATCTCGGCCGCCTTAATCACATGCTATTCCAAGAAAACCACCAGCCATGGTAAACAAGACCAGGCGAGGGGAGTCACCATCCCGTGTGTTTATTATATCTATTGACTTCTGCCTCTTTGAAAGTGGATTTTTGGACATCAGATTAGTTTATCTTCGTTCAGTTTAATGATGCAATCCACAGAGAATTGTTTTTTTTTCTTTGACCACTTAATCTGTAAATCCAGAATATTTAAAGTGACTGAAAGCAGCCAAGCTCCAATAGTATATTCCACAGCACTAACTCGGTCATTAGAGTACGTCACAAAGCCAGACTTTTAGTCATAACTCAGCGAGACGGCAAATCCTGGGGAGAGAGATATGGGAATCTGTTTCAGATTTCCGTGAATTACATTTCCGCTGATGATAATTGGAATTCGCAATCTTATGAATTGTATTTACACCTGTGAGAATGAAATATGAACTGTTCAAAATTCACTTTGAACCTACAGTATAAGAAAAATGGATCAGTGTAAGGCCTCCGAACCATGAGCCAGCGGAAAGGTCCAGCTTCATATTTTGCCCTGGGCAAATCCTCTGACCGCTAATGTTGTGCCCCTGAGCAAAGCGCTTAAATCCCAGCTGCTCTGTGGTTGCTGTGGTCTGGTTGAACCTGTGCTCTGACTAATCTCAATGTCTGCATATGTCTGATAACGAATAAGCTAAATTAATTAAAGGTGATGTGTCATTTTTTCCATGACAGAATACTTATTTTAGTTTAATTTGCAAGGACTATAAATAAGCAATTCATAGGTTAATTTCTCCGAAAAGTGAAAACATTGTGTCTCTGTTGCGCTTTCAGCATTGCTGTGCTGGTTTAAGAAAGCTTTAGACTGGACTATTTGTTTGTTTGAACAATGGTTGATAGGAAGAGGGAAACCTGTTTTGAAAGTAATCAGTATATTATCAGTTTATAAATCAATTAATGCCTTATTCTGTATGACTATTCTACATCCCTAATCCTACCCAATACCTAAACTTAAAGGGATACTTCAGGAATTAGCATTAAGATTTATGTATTTTTTGTCTGAAAAAATCCTCAGATGGTGCAAAAATCTTAATTTTTGCGCCATCTGAGGATTTTTTGGCCAGAGGCTAAGGTCAGTTAGTAGTAGGGGCTGTCCCGCATGTTTTCAACCCACCCATGGGGGATCTCACTCACAGAATGAACACATAGTGTCAGCCATCTTTTTTTAGAAGCTAAGCTAGCAGGCTTTTGTTCTGTGGAGAAAGCTGAGTAGTAAGGGTTACTATCCTCTTTTCCCAGACATGTCCGGCCGCCGATGTCCGGGATTCAGCTTTTGCTTTCTGCAGTCGCCATTCATTGTTTACATGTACGCCTTTTGTTTCAATCTAACTGAATTCATTCCGATTGGTGAATTCAGTGTTTACATGAGCGCTAAACAAGTGATCTGTTGATGTGTGTTTTAACATTGCTAACAAAATTCCCGCTCCTCTGTGAGAGATACGAGACTGATGCGCTCATTGGTAATCACACCACCGGCCTAATGCCGTTCTCCCGCGGCCTAGCCTCGTCCTGCTCGCCACAGTAAACATAATGAATGGCGACTGTAGAACGCAATTCACGGAGACTCACTAGTAGCCTAGACTTGTTGTTTAACTATTGCACTCTGTTACCAGATAGGCATGGCCTCCTAGGGCAGTGAAGCAAGTGCATTCTGGGAGTTGTTGTCTTTGATCCACATAAGCCAAAAGTAAATTTTCTGTCTTTTCTCAGTCTAGAAAGATCATTTCTTCTACATAAATGATGCATTTTAAATACACATTCATCTTTCCAGAGGTGAATTATCCCTTTAACTACTACCTTACTAACTATTAATAAGCAATTATTAGGAGTTTGAGGCAAAAATTCATAGTTAATAGTTAGTTAACTTTGTGAATGGGACCTTAATCTAAAGTGTGACCAGAATGGTATTTCAAATAAACACAGTTTTCTTTTTCTTTTTTTTTTTACTTTCTATTCATCAAAAAATCAAAATATGTATCACAATTTCCACAAAAATATTAGACTGTGACATTGATAATAATTGATAATGTTACTTGAGCACTAGATCAAATCAGCATATTATTAGAATGATTTCTAAAGGGTAATGTGACACTGAAGATGTAATAGCTGTAATAACAAAAGACTTCTTTGAAAAGAAACAATAATATACTGTATATAGTATATATATATATATATATATATATATATATATATATATATATATATACCACCAACTTTTGAACATTAATGATAAAAATGTGTAAATTTATTTCTATTTAATTTATATAAACAATTGTGTGTTGTATTATAAATTGTATATAAACTTTTGTCATATGTTTTTGCATCTTCCTTCTTACGATTACCTTCCCTCTGCCTGACATTATGCTTTCAGTATCTAAGCAGCTTCAAGTGCATGTCAACTGGAAGGACAACAATGAGAAACTGGCAATTTTCTATTCACTAAAATTCTTGCATCGTTTTTGTTATACAGATGTGGCATTCTGTCGGCAGAACGATTTGAAAGAGAAATGAATGTGTTTTGTGAAATTGCAATGTGTGACTACCAGAGATGTGTGATGAGCTGCTGTGTGAACATGTTGCTGGCTTTCTTTTGCTTTGCTTCCATCTCTCTTTGCTGTGCTCTCTGGGTCATTCCTGTTATGCATGCACTACCTTTAAAAAAACTGAGCTTTAAAAAAATGCTTTAACAAGTAATTTAAGCAAATGTTTCTATAAAAAAGTATATAATGCTTTCATACATCAAATATGCTGATTAATTAACTATATTAAATATTACTTTTAAATATTATTGTATATATTACATATATTTTTACAAGTTGGAACTAGAGAGATAAAGTAAAGCCCCAGTAATGATTTGTTAGCGTTACCTAGAAGACATCTAATTTTGTGACCATCAGTTTCTATATTTTTTATCAGGCAGGATGGAACATTTTTACACAAATAATTAATCAAATCATGCCAATGCTGATCTTCATGCTGTTGTTTTCCTATCACCTTCTGACGAATTATAATTTTAAGGACATGTTTTGTTTAAAAGTGAAAAAAAATAAAAGTAACCTGAAATTTTTCTATTAGAAGCACCAATGCAACATCTGCTCGAACCAAAGTAGTGAATTATTTTAAAATTCACCCTATGTTTAATTTATTGTGATAAAGGAAAAACACTATGATTTCCATCTTTGGACATATGGTAGGAATAGGGACAAATATATAGTGCATAACAGCAATGACCCATCTGGCTCATAATATATGGATTGAGAGAGCAGGAGAGAAACAGCTTTTTCTTCTCTTTCTTTTGCAATGAAAACGGGGAATGGTTATTAAATCCGAACCTCACATATTCCAAAAAAAGAAAAGAAATTGTCAGATTTGTCTCTTTCAAATGACATTTCTATTAGAAGCTAATAAAAGTTGTTGGCTGAATGGGGCCAAGTCACATCAATGCAGTGATTTATCCACTGAGATGAGACATAAAGCCAAAGAGAATATTTCTATGCTCTCCATAAGGACCCCCCCACCCCAAAGACTCGCCCATTTTGCTCTTATCACAGCAGACTGCAGCTTCTTGGGATCCTAATCGATAGAGTAAATGCCAAAATTGGGGTTTGGAGGGACTGAGCCCAGCTGTGACTGATGCCTTTATCTGTCCAGCAGATGCTGTCTCTATCTCAGTAGAGGCCAGGGAGTTAACAGCATTACCTTCCTCATGGCCCGATCCACATGTCTGCTCTTCCAAAAGAAGCATGCTTATTTCATTGGACTCACACAGGGTGCTTTGTGTTGTGTTCCACTGTTTACCGCAACATCAAATAGCTCACACGCCAGTGAAAGAACATGCCAGCAAATATGTTTTTGCTGTAAACAACCATTTTAAAATGCTCTGTAAAAATAATACAGCATCACTTTTACTGTTATGAGAGATGCATCCATGAGCACCGCACTGCACACTATCTGCAGAAGGTGGAGTTGTTTTGTCAGAGTCTATAGAATTATTAGTACAAGTATAGCAGTGCTGTTCAAAGTCAATTAATGGTATATACTTTATTTAAATCACTTCAATTGGCCCACCAGGAAAGGCACCTAATTATCCTCTAAGATGAGCAAAGGAGAGTTCTTATAAAGCGCAGAGCTAATACAGTATGTAGTGCTAATATATGTACTATTGCATACATAAGTCTATATTAATCATGCAATGCACACCCAGTTCTTAAGCATTCATTTAAATCATTCTAGAGCATCTATAGCTCTACACTCAAAAAATGAATGTTGGCCTTTTGTTAAAATAATTAATTAAAATAAGCAAAAGTAACATGATTGTTTAATATTGTCACAACTTAATTTAATTGTGTTCAATCAACCTAATTCATTTGTGTGAAATCTACATGAATCATTGTTGTTGACATCTAACTGGGCAGTGGATCTGTAGTTCCCAGCATGCTTTGCAAGGGACTGCATTAAGAGGGTCAATTTATGGAAAAAGTGTTATTTTATGTGTTTTTCAGTGAATGGAAAGATGTTGTTAGTTAATATTAGTGTTTAATGTTCAGTTATGTTAGAAACTTAGAGTACTTTCTGTAATGTTTTTGAATTTTGTGGTTACCATTATGCAGATGAGTGGTGACTGTGTTTAGGTCAGTATTGTGTTCAGACTCAATATTACACAACATGTGCTTTAAACCTCCTGTTCAGGCTGTGGGCACTCAGTAGGCACTATGTGCAAACCTCACTCGCAGTCCTGCACAAGTAATGTTATATGTAAAAAATTGTATCTTGGAAGTGACCATAGAGTCAAAATAACTATAATTATAATGTTGGTGAATTAAGGCAGGACAAAAACTAAATGTAGTTAATCTGACAAAACTTTATCTAGTAGGAATGACTAAATTAATTTAAATTCATCCAACAAGATTACAACAAATTATTTCAAACTAATTTGAATTTGTTGGAATAATGTAATTAATTTCGTGTAGAACCTTTCCTTAATTTAATTTAGTTCGTTCAACAGATTATTTTTTGAGTGTAGATTCATTCTAGAGCATTTATAGCATTTATGGTTTTGTAGTTTCATTCGTAAATAAGAAATAAAAGGGGAAATAATACACTCAGTTAATATACTGAAATGTTTTGTTTTGTTTTTCAGAGAAATTTACATTTTTATTCTGGAAGGTAACATTAAATTGCTACAAGAGATAACAAATTAATGTTATTCTTTTCAACCTTCAAATTTCAAAGAATCCTGAACTAAACTGATGATAATTAGAAATAGTTTTTGAGCACCAAATCAGCTTAATGGAACGATTTTGGAAGGGTTGTGTGACACTGAAGACTCGAGTAATGATGCTGAAAATTCACTTTTGCATTACAGTAAATGTTGCAGTCCTGCCAATTTTCAAAGAAAAGCACTGTCTGCTTTGGTAACTATTTTTAGAAAATGTTAAGAAATAATTTGTTAATTATAGCCAAACCCTGATACCTTTTGAAATCTTCAAATGTCCAGGATGTTAACTTTAAGAAGCACCTACACCAAGAATAAAACTGTGGCATGTATAAATAAGGGGTCAAAAATGCTAAATCCCAGGAGCGTTTGTCTCTTGTTAAGTGTCAAATAATGCATGACAATTATTTAATTTTGCCTATTTAAGTATAGTTATCAAGTCTTTAAGCTTTAATCATTTAGGTCACTGTGATTTTGCCAAGGCATGTTCCTCCATATTTTGTTGATCCTGGAACAAGAATCCTGTCTGAAATAATCCCAACCCTACCCCAACTCAGCCCTTATATCAGAGGGAAAAAGATAGGTGAATAACAAGTGTTCCTCAAATCTGATTGGTGTTTTCCAATGTTGTTCCAGGATTGACGATGTTTATCCAGGAACATGCTGTGCTTAGTAAAATCCCATTCACCAATCAGGTCGTATTCTTCTTCTTTTTTTCTTTTTTTTTCACAGAAACATCAAAGTGAGGCACCTCAATAAACACCAAACTTATCAAACACAGATTTCCCGTAGACTTCATCCGTGATGCGTTTAAACCAGTAACACCCTGACCTACCCTGGCATCTGCTGCCTAATGAACAGACCCCCTGTCAGTGGCCGTCTGCCTGAATCCCCTGGGCCGCTCACCTCCGCGTGGCTGATGGCTACCTGTGACATGCACTGGGACCTATGGACCATGCATTATGCATAGCCAGCCCCCCAGTGAGCAGGGAAGTAAGGAGAATGCCCAGAGAGAGCAGACACTGGCTGACTGGAGGCCTTGTTACACAGCCTCTCTCTGAGATGTCCTCATTCAGCCTGAGCTCTGCAGCAGATGTCCAAGGCCAGAGCTAGCTGCTGAATGATGTGTCTCTCTCTCTCTCTCTCTTAGCTCTCTCTCTCTCTCTCTCTCTCTCCAGGAGGGACCACTGTGTGCCGTGTAAGACAGGTGCTTTGACGTTTCCAGTGCATAGAACGGTTAGATTCATGCTCTGTCCTCTTTCTTGTTGCCTAAGTTTCTGCCTTCTCTCTTTTCTCCAGCTTATACAAGTAAATGCATGCCTATGTATAAACATTCTGTGTGTGTGTGTGGTGTTTGCATGCTGCTACATTTCTGGAAATCAAATTTCTACATCTGGATAGAATAACATATTAACAGTAGGAAACTGTTATTCAGTTTGTTAGTTAGTTGATGCAGCATGACACATCCATATTTATGAAACATTTGACTGGTTATTGAATAAATGAAGATGAGCATTTTATTTACCTGGAACATAATTGAAATGAACTGGATATTTGCATGAAGAGCTTTGATTTGTACTGTTGTAGAGAGCTCAGAAGTGCAGAGGTTTTCATAGTTGTTGGTGTTTTTCAAGGGTAATGTGATCTTTCACAAATGCTGAGTGATGGAATGTAATCAATTTTAGCAAGCTGTCTTTGTTTGGCAAAACATTTCTCATTTAAGTTGGTTTTATATATTATACATTTTCTGTTAATAATTTGATTTAATAGTCCTAACAATGTCAAGTGGTGTTATCAAGAAATGAAATATTTCCTTGATGTCTTGAATACACATCCTAATCATTATTGTAATTTCATTTTTTGTAAACCTTTTATATTTTTTTTATATTTTATGATATTCTAAATTGTATAATATTCTAAAAATATTTTAGAATTTTGTTTTATGATGATATAAGTATTTTTGACCTGAACTCGGCAAAGGCCAAAATATATCATATTTGTAATAATAATAATAACAACAACCATAAAATATATGAATAAATGCATATTCTCTGTTTATTACAGACTCTGGATTGCACCTAGACTTTTCTTTTACATTTTGAAAACGTTAATCATAGATGTGTCTTCAAGTCAATATAATTATTTGTGTGTTTTTGAATAACTTATTAGATCTGGACCAATAAAAAAAATCAAATCATTTACCCATAAATCAATGGTTCTCTCTGTAATGGATAGTCCCCTCTTTTTAAATAACCTTTCATTTATGATTTTGTTGTAAAAGCTGTAATTGTTTTCATAATTCTCTTAACAATTGAAACATGAAGTGAATGTAATATTCTCAATTCTAGGGAGTAAATTGCGCATGCTAAAGCAAGTAAATTTGTCAAAGGTAGTAAACACACAGATTAAATACAGTCATGGAAAGTCAATGCAGTCGTGGAAAGCAAATAAGGTGAGGAAAATAAGCTTTCCTTATTATACCACTGGGAAATTTCCAACCATTTCTGTCGACAGAGGAGCTCAGTTATAAAAGCTAAATTCTTATACATTTAAGAGTATTTTATTGTGCTCGCTCTCTCTCTCTCTGTCTCCAACGCAAGAGGGGCTACAGCAGAACCTGGACACCCTGCATCAGTTCTGTCAGACCTGGGCCCGGACCATTAACCCAACGAAAACTAAAATTCTAACATTTCAGAAAAGACCCAGATGTCAGGGAAAGAGACACAATTTCACCCTTGGTACAACCAAAATTGATCAGGTCACGAGTTACACATACCTCGGGCTGAACATAAGTGCAACTGGAAACCTAAATTTGTCCGTGAATGAACTGAAAGAGAAAGCAAGAAGGGCCTTCTATGCCATCAAAAAATCTATCCAAATCGAAATACCAATCCGAATCTGGCTCAAAATATTCCAATCAGTAATAGAACCAATTGCATTATATGGCAGTGAAGTCTGGGGTCCTCTCCTAAATCACCAATTTGACAAATGGGACAAAAACACGATTGAAACCCTGCATGCTGAGTTCTTTAAGAGTATCCTGGGAGTACAGAGGAACACACCAAACAACACATGCAGGGCAGAGTTAGGCCAATACCCTCTGCTAATACACGTTCAAAAACGAATCATGACATTTTGGAAACATCTAAAGATGAGTGACCCCAACTCTTATAATTTTAAAGCCCTTAAAACCCATGAGATGAACCCTGAGAAGAGTGGGCTCCTTCAGCTGGTCCTGCGGCTACACACACACACTAACACCACTAACCTTACTCCGCCAGAACACGGACACCATCACACACACAATCCGGCCCAAACACATCATACAAGCACAACGAGAGAATTACCTGACCTACTAGACTAAAACTACAGAGAAACAAAGTAAACTTGAATGTTATTTGGCCCTAAATAGAGACTACACCACCGCAGAATACCTGAGTGCAGTGAAAGACTGTAAACTGAGAAGAAGGATGACAAGGTACAGACTGAGCAATCACACACTGACCGACACAGACAGAACTGGCGGCCCAGAGAGAGACGCGTCTGTCCGTACTGTGAGCAGGGAGAAGTGGAGACCGAGCAACACTTCCTCACCAGCTGCCCCAAGCTATGAGGACATTAGAGAGACTTTTTACACAAAATTCGAAATACTTTGCCCTAACTTCATGCAATTAAATAACAAAACACAATTCCAACATCTATTAGGTGAAAAAAGAGATTGTATCACACTGGCAGCCAGATACATTGATGCTTGTCACAAAAAGAGAGTCAATGATCGATCAGTGATGCGCCAACACACACACACACACACACTCATACACCACACACTCATACACACTGTTTTTTTTTTGTTAATGTTCATAAACTGTTCTATATTATTTATTTTACACTGTTAACTTGTATAATTAATTTAATTTGTACATTTAGATGTTATAATGCTATATTATTTTACTTTTTTATGTCTTTATAATTATTCTATGTATTCCAAGCTTTGGCAATATTGTTTAATGTACAGTCATGCCAATAAAGCAATTTTTTTAATTGAAAATTAATTAAAAGCTAAATTCTTATACATTTAAGAGTATTTTATTGTATCTCTCTCTCTCTCTCTCTCAGTGAAAAAAATTGCACTGTTTTACACATTGTGAGAGACTGAAATCTCTTTTTGTTTTATTGGAGAGTTTGTTTTCTTCTGTCAATGAGAGGTTTACAATGTCGGTGTATATTTTGGGTTTTAAAAATGGAAAAAAAAGAAGAGGAAATGACTGTTGTTAAACTTCATTTTGGGACAAGCAAAAATGGCTACATATGTTAGTAGAAGATATAAGATTATTTATGATTCCAATTGTGTAGTTGAATTGTGTTTCAAAAGGCTTATAAAAGCAAGAGTAAGGCATGATTTATTTTTTATCTATCTATGAAGAATGTGAAAAAGTTTGAAGACATTTGGAGTGTAGAAAAATTGCTGGGTTGACAATGATGTGTTGACTTGCTGAGATTATGGGATAATCTAATGAAGGTTTTTGTAATGTTTTTATTTTGAATTTTGTATTTAATAAAGGTGTTACAAAATCAAATCTCTCTTTCGCTCGCTCGCTCTCTCTCTCTCTCTCTCTCTCTCCCTCTCTCCCTCTCACCCCCCTCCTCTCTCTCTCTCTCTCTCTCTCTCTCTCTCTCGTGTGTGCGCATGTGCGGAGCGATTGGTGAGAGTGTTGGGTGAGTGCGAGGTGTTTGTGCCCGCTGTGGCTTATTTTTCAAACTTCTGTTTTATATGTTGTATGTGTTTTTGTGTGTATTTTTTTGGTGTTTAAACTGTATGTGTTGTTATTGGGTGCTAAATTTGGTGTGAGTGCGTTTTTACGCCGGTGTTTTTATACACCATGGCGGCTCATACAGGTGGAGTTTTAGATTCACTCACGCGTCGGCATGGAGTTAAAATCGTGGCGGCGGGAAGTGTAGAGGAATGTTTAGCTGTTGAAAATGTGATTGGGCATGAATGCGTTTTGGCTGCTTCAAAGATGAACAATGCAATTGTACTTTTTTTTTAGCACGGTAGAAAATGTAAACGAGGTTGTAGAAAAGGGCATTAAATTGCTGGGTTCATTGCATCTGTACTCCCTCTGTCCACACCAGCTAAAAAAGTGACGTTGTCAAATGTTCCACGATTTATCAAAGATGAAGCGCTAGCAAGAGAGCTTCGCGTTTTGGTAAACCTGTCAAGAAGATCGCGATTGGTAGTAAGTCTGAACTGTTGAAACATGTCGTTTCTTTTAGAAGGTTTACAACCATTTCACAAGATGTAAACAACACTGGTCCAGAAGCACTTCCTGTTTCAGTTTTTTAACACTGCATAAAAGCTGGGATAAAATACAACCAACAGAACATTTAAAACTGAATCAAAAAGTTAAACAAACGTCTTTAAGATGTTTTCTTTACATGTGAAATAAGGAAAAACCGTTACAAACTGAAACAGGAAGTGTTTCTGGACCAGTGTTGTTTACATCTTGAGTTGACGTCATTGTACAGAGCCCCTCCCTCTCCGCCAAGTTGGTTGGATTCCCACAAACAGTATTGTTTACGTGTGTTTTTAGCTCGGTAGCAGAGGAGTTTCTCCCAAAACCACGGTGAGTTTAAGATTTATCAATATGGACGTTGGCGTACGGCACGCTCAAATCCTACACCAGCTCAGGAGGTGGTGTACGCACGTTTTGCGTTAGTGAGGAAATGCGCAGAAAAATTCCTAACACCACAAAACACACTGACAAACTAAAATATATATTATGACCCATTGTAACAAAAAAACAAACAAAAAAACAACAACATGGTAATTATAAACTTCAGTGTTTATTTTTGTGCAACGTGGACTTCAATGTTTAATTTGTGTGACTTTACCAAAGCATTTGATTTATAAACATATGTATTCCATCAGTTGCGAGCCCACTTTACCCTGACGTTTCAGGAATAACCCCCGGCAGGTGCGCACGGACTGGGTTCGGTAGCCTAATGAAAGGCTTTCAATGACCAAAAAATAATTCAGACTGACAAAATAATAAAAAATACATTCTTCTTCTTTTAAATGATAATATTAATACAAATAATAATAACGATATCCTTCTTCTAAATAACAATTTAAGCATCATTAATACAAATCATAATAATAAGAAGAATATTACAAATTGTCATGTAATTATTAATGTGAATGAATGGTACTTCACATCACATCATCATCATCACTGATGCTAATTTTAAAAGACGTGCTGTAAAATAATGCATTGTGAGAGGTCATTTCGGCTCCACGTCGGAGAAGTTTCTCTTCTTTGCCGTCTTCTGTGTGTACATGGTGTAAAATGAGGGCGTGGGGGGAGCGGAGACTTGGGCGTGTCAAAGGTACGCACAGCTTCATAAATCTGGCGGTGAGAGGAGTGTAAGCATAATATACACCCGTTTCTACGCAAGATTGATAAATGAGGGCCAATGTGTTTTTTTGGATACTCTTTGTAAGACTCTGGAAGAGTGTAAAGAGGAAAAATACATTTCTGGGGAGTGATTTCAATTGTACAGTAAGTAGAAGACAGAAATCATATTGAGCCCCATATGCCATCACGCAGGAGAGTCATTCAAATGATTGAAACGCATGAGCTAAGTGACATGGAGAAATTCTAACAAAGATGTTAGGCAATATACCTGGGTGCATGCTCGTGATAACTTCTTGTCATTAGCAAGGCTGGACAAGTTATATGCCTTTAAACACCTCACTTAATATTTTTAAAAGATGTTTTATTTCTCCCGTTGGTATTTCAGATCATAGTTTAATAGGATATGAATTTTCTATTAATTCTGTTAAACCAAATAGTGCATATTGGTACCTTAATACAACACTTTTAGAAGATAGTAATTTCAAAGAAATTTTAGACTGCTTTTGGATTAATTTAGAGAGGAAAAAAATAACTTTCAATCTTTAAAGAACTGGTTGGAGTTTGGAAAAATTCGAATAAAACAACTATGTCAACAATACACCCTTAATGTCACTAAAGAATTAACTAGATCTGTTCGGATTTTAGAAGCTGATGTTTTAAGAATTCAAAGTTCAACACAAACTGGAAATCAAGACCTTATTGATGACCTTAAATATAAAAAATCTGCCTTATCTGATCTGTTGAACTTAAAGCACAAGGAGCATTAATAAGATCACGGTTTCAAAGTTCAAATGAGATGGATGCTCGATCTAAATTTTTCTTTGGGCTAGAAAAGAAAAATGGGCAACGACGTTTCATTAATGTTTTACTACAAGTGGGGTTTTACTTTCAGACCCAATTGAAATGCGTAAGAGAGCAGTCAGTTTTTATGAAAAGTTGTACAAAAATGAGTTCAAGGAAGATCAGTGTACAGAACAATGTTTTTTTTAGAGACTTGCCTCAGATTTCTGGAAAATCTAATGAGGATCTTAATAAACCCATAACATTGGAAAAGTTGTACAAGAATCTTCAAAATATGGAATGTGGTCGAATTCCTGGAATAGATGGACTTCCAATTGAATTCTACAAGTCTTACTGGAATATAATAGGAGAGGATTTATTGGAAATTTTGAATACTAGTTTAACTGAAGGATGTCTACCTTTAAGCTGTCGAAGAGCAGTTCTCACTCTTTTGCCAAAAAAAGGTGATCTAACTCATATTACTAGTTGGCGACCTGTCTCTTTGTTGTGTTCTGATTATAAAATTCTTTCGAAAGTGTTAGCAACAAGACTTGGAAAAGTCTTAGAAGAGGTTATACATCCAGTTCAGTCTTACTGCATCCCTGGCAGGTCAATATTTAATAATATTTCATTAATTAGGGACATTTTTGAAGTAGTCAAGATGTTTGGTTTAAAGGCAGGCTTGATTTCCATTGATCAAGAGAAAGCTTTTGATCGTGTTGAACATGATTACTTATGGAAAGTTTTGAAAGCATTCGGTTTTAATTCTATTTTTAGTGATAAAATCAAAACTTTGTGCAATGACATTGAGGGTGTGTTGAAGTTTAATGGTGGCTTATGCGCTCCTTTTAAGGTCAATCGTGGGATCAGACAAGGTTGTTCTTTGTATGGAATGCTTTATGCACTGGCAATAGAACCTTTTTTACATAAATTAAGAAAAGAGCTGATTGGTCTAAAAATTCCAAAATGTGAAAATGCAATTAAGGTATCAGTGTGACATTGTTGTAATGATTGAAGGCCACAGAGACTTACAAAGTTTAATAAGAGTAGCCAATAGTTTTGAATCTATTTCTTCTGCAAAAATTAATTGGAAAAAAAGTGATGCGGTGTTGCTGGGAAAGTGGAAAGTATATGGAATTAAATATGGAATTAAAATGGTTTTAAATATCTGGGAGTGCATCTGGGTGATGAAGTTACTGCGCAGAAGAATTGGGAAGGAGTAATCGAGAAGATAACAGGACGGTTGGATAGGTGGAAGTGGCTGGAATTAACTATGTCTTATAGAGGAAGGGTGATCATAATAAATAATTTGGTTGCATCATTTTTGTGGCATCGGTTGGCTTGTGTTCGAATCCACCAACTTACTTGTTAGCAAAGATACAATCAATTTGGTTGAGTTCTTTTGGGACAAATTACATTGGGCGGTACAAAATATTTTGTATTTACCAAAAGAGGAAGGTGGACAAGGACTGGTCCATCTGCAAAGCAGAATTGCTGCATTTCGCAGTAGTGCAGTTTTTTAATAAGCTCTGAAAATGCAAGTTGGAGAACAATAACCAGTCTTATTTTGAAGTCTGTTAATTAGATGAACCTCGACAAATCCTTGTTTTTAATGGATCCTAAAAAGATTGACACTTCATGTTTACCTGTTTTTTATAAAAAGGTTTTTAAAGTTTGGAGCTGTTTTATTGTGAAGAGGTCTGAAAGTACAAACTCCTCATTTTGGTTGCTGGAAGAACCCCTGATAAATGGTGCGAGGCTGGATGTTATGAGCACAAGCAGCACATTCACTGAACTTCTTATTCAAGCTGAAATCACTTGTAACTTTGGCAGGGGCTGAACTTGCAAATGCTGAGGAAGTGACTGCTTGCTTGAAGATGAAATCTGTGCGGACAATGACTCTAATTTTTCAAAGGTTGATATCCGTTCTTACATCAGAGGAGTCAAATATACTCAAAGACTATTGTGAAGGACTTATTTGTCCTAATGAGTTGGATCCCTTTCCTAAAATTGTTATATCTCCCGGTTTAAATGATCATGTTGGACTCTTCCTACAACTGAAGAGTATGTGTTTAGCTTTCAATGATGTGAATGGAAAACAGCTATATAAGGCTTGTGTAAAGTTTTTTAACAAAAAGGGTTTACATCAAAAAGTTGACACTCCTTGGTGTGATGTTTTGAGTTTGGATGAAAATGTGAGACCAGAGTGGAGAGCGCTATAAGCCACCATTAACCAAAAAAAACAGCTGACATTCATTGGAGGGTTCTACATGGAGTAATTCCTGTTAATGCTTTGTCTAAATAATGTCTCTATTTTGAATTCTGAATCAAGCCATGATTGCCCTTTTTGTTCTAAAAGAGAGACTGTTTTCCACTGTTTTGCTTATTGTTTTAGGCTAAAGCCGTTGTTTGACATGTTAAAAATAAATTTTAATTGTTTTAATGAAGTGTTTTCTGTGCAGACTTTGATTTTTGGTTTTAAATATGTGAGAAGTAGAAGTGTTGAATGTCAGCTGTTGAACTTTGTACTTGGGAAAGCAAAAATGGCTATATACATGAGAAATCATATAACAAAGGAATGATATGTGGTACGGGTCTTTAAAGTAATGGTGAAATCTTGAATTGTTGATTTTCGAAGTATGAGATTTTACAAAGTAATGAATCATTTATTGAAGTTTGAATCTATATGGTGTTACAGAGAAGCCTTATGTTCGGTTGAAAATGGAGAGTTGTGTTGTTTTAAGTTTGTAAACAATAACTAATTGTGAAAAAATGTTTTAATGGTTAATAATTTCTATTGTAATAAAAGTAATTGTGAAAAATCAAAAAAATTCTCTCTCTCTCTCTCTGATACCAGTTTTTATTTAATTGCTTAATAACTTATTTAGATTCACCGAGGATTATACACAATAGACTATGTGAGAGGTATCCATAGATTCCACTGTTGTGACAAAAAGATAATCCAGACATGGTAGCTCACATAAACCTCTTAAAGTAACTGAAAAAGAACATTTAATCAGGTTTAATATGTGATAGTATATTTCTTATCCTTGAGAATGATAGCCTACAAAATCATACGTTCTGAAATACACATACATTGAATAAGATAAATAAATCCCATAAGTAAATAACAGATTCAAAGGTTCTGGTCCTTTCAGCTCTTATAGTAAAAGCACTTATGCCCACAAAAGAAAACTGAAGAGTATTATTGAATCAGATCAGATAAGGCTCTTCATGTCTTTGTATCATACTTTATAAATCTATACATGAATCTTCCTGAGTAAAATGGAGCTGGATGAAAGAATGTTAGTGTAATGATTGTGATCGCTGATGTAAAACTTGAGGACTGTGGAGACAGCTGGGGTAACTGTCCATGAAAAGGGCTTTTTTTGTTATCTGTACACAATGAAAATGCTTTGATAGCAGCTCAGAGTTGAAGTATTTTCAGCATGAGTTCATGAAGGACCAATATAGGCTACACACAAAATGAATCACAATATACACGTTGGTGAAGAAATCTATTGTCCTGTGATTCATTCATGCACGTAACTCTTAAAGGTTGGGAGTTCTTTGTATGCTGTGCACCCATATCCTGCACTCTGCAAAAGACTAACATATATTAAAGAAATGTATGTGCTAAGGTATGGTATGTGAATAATATTTTGCCCTTAAAAACCATGAAGCATTCATGAATATAAGAAATTAATATTTGTGAGGTTTGCTTTTAGCATTGTAAGATGAGTCTTTTTACACACACACACACACACACACACACACACACACACACACACACACACACACACACACACACACACACACACACACACACACACACACACACACACACACATATATATATATGCACGTGCCTTTAAGAACTCCCAACCTTTAAGAGTTATGTGCATGAATGAATCACAGGACAATAGATTTCTTCACCAACGTGTATATTGTGATTCATTTTGTGTGTAGCCTATATTGGTCCTTCATGAACTCATGCTGAAAATACTTCAACTCTGAGCTGCTATCAAAGCATTTTCATTGTGTACAGATAACAAAATAAGCCCTTTTCATGGACAGTTACCCCAGCTGTCTCCACAGTCCTCAAGTTTTACATCAGCGATCACAATCATTACACTAACATTCTTTCATCCAGCTCCATTTTACTCAGGAAGATTCATGTATAGATTTATAAAGTATGATACAAAGACATGAAGAGCCTTATCTGATCTGATTCAATAATACTCTTCAGTTTTCTTTTGTGGGCATAAGTGCTTTTACTATAAGAGCTGAAAGGACCAGAACCTTTGAATCTGTTATTTACTTATGGGATTTATTTATCTTATTCAATGTATGTGTATTTCAGAACGTATGATTTTGTAGGCTATCATTCTCAAGGATAAGAAATACATTTTAGTCCAAAAATAACAAAAACTACTACTTTATTCAGCATTGTATTCTATTCCGGTTCTGTTGTCAACCTGCATTCAGTTCAGTTCGATGCTCCAAAACATTCTAACTAACCCACTGGTTTCACATGGACTACTTTGATGATGATGTCTTTATTTCCTTTCTGGACAAGGACAGTATATCGTACATACATTTTCAATGGAGGGACAGAAACAGCTCTCGGACTAAATCTGAAATACCTTAAGCTATGCTCTGAAGATGAACGGAGGGCTTACAGAGCTTGGAACGAACATGAGGGTGAGTCATTAATTACATAATTTTTCATTTTTGTGTGAACTTTTTGTGTGAATTGTTGTTTGGCTCCTCTCTCATGGCAATGTTTCCATATTTGGTTTCTAAACATTTATTTATTAAGGTTTTGTACTTCACTCATGTCCCAAAATCCATGTAAAACAGCATCCAAGTTTGGAATAATAATACCAGTGAGAGGATAGGGCGGTGGTAACGGTGAACACTTTACAATCGAAAATGTAAATGATTTTGCAGTGATTTGCAAAAGTTTCTGTTTGGAAAAGTATCGATTCACTTTTGAAGTAGCGATTCTTTTTGAAAAAGTAGCTTTTTTTTTACTGATTTAACTGAATCTGTTAGTCAGCTACACAGTTTAATTCTGAAATTCTATTTTATTCTGGTGCACTTAACGTTATCTTTTTCTCAGAGCTTAGGCTCCTGTGTAATAGTAGCCTAGGCTATTAAGCAACTCAAACATGCCAAACCAACAATTACTAAAAACACAGAAAAACTGATTTTGCACAAGCATTGCACTACAAATTGTTCAAATTGAAGCAGAATCACAGTGGCTTATGAAACACTGTTTGCAAGACATGTGAATCCTGATTCAAGTGTTTACATTCTCTTTTCCATAATTCCACATTCTCTGCCACGAAATAGCATTACCACAGTTCTGCTAAATTATGTATACAGTGAATACAAGCGTGAGTGAGGTTCTGTGATATAGAGATAGGACCAATTATTTTCATAACCAAGAAAAGGTTTCTTTTATGCTTGTCTCTGCAGTCTAATGTGGAATGGAAAGCAGGAAGCATCTTAATAAGATTGAGAATTAGCTCTGTGCCACCAGGGTGAGAGATGCCATCGAAAACATTGTGCAGAGGAACATTTTCATTTCACTGTGCTCACCCACTGTTTATCTCATTTTAATTGACTTGTGTTCACAACCACTGGACCCTAATAAACTGCAAAGTTGGATTCTTAGATGCGTAGAGTGGATAGCAGTAGATAAATTACTGAGGTTTTCACCATTTCAGGCAAATAAACGTTCAGATATTCATAGATATTGCTAATAATGAGTAACAAACCATCAATCGAAAGTCTAAATTCTTAAGGCTTGGTGTTAAATGTCATTTTAATGGTTTCTTAGTGAGCACTATGCATTAAGTGGGTCTAACTTAAAGTCGTTGGCTTTGTCAGTTTAGTCTCAATATATTTTAGATGTGTGAAAAGAGGATTTGGTTTGATGGATGAGTTTGCATTTATTTTGTACTTTGATTGATTAAAAATATCACATTCTTCAGCGAAAAGGTCAAAAACCTTCCTACCTTGAGGGTAAATATTCATGTTTGATGTTGATGTTATTGTTTCCTTATGACAAAGGGAGCATTGTTAGTGCTACTATACTGCCACAAATATATAATGTTTGGTAAGTCATTTTTCATTTGACAATCTTTCAGCTTGTCAACTGACATTCAATCTGAAAGATTTCATTGTTAGTTAGTACTGTAGGAACCCAAAAACTAATACATTGTCAGTTTCATCTTTCAGTAAAAAGCAGTTTCATTAATAATAATGTGTATTCAAACAATGCAGACTTTTGGTGGTGAAATTGAGTTAGTCGCCCCTGTGTGTATCAGCATATCTGACACTCTAATTCAATAGTGCCCCCATTTCCGCTGCTCTCCCAGACCTTGTCACTTCGGATGAATCTCTGACAGGCTTGAGATCTGACAAGCCACCCATCTGCACTGCTGAGAAGCTCAAGTTTGAGACTGTTATCTTTCACTTTATCACAAAATCAAGGTGCGACTTCAAGAGCTGAGACGTAGCACAGTTATTATGTTTAGATATTTCATCACTGATTGATGGTTTTGATTTTACACTGAATCTTATTAGAATCATTCACCAATGAACAATGGCAATGGTCTAATTAATGTTTTGTGCCACTGTAATGTACGTCCTGTCAAATGATAATGAATGTGTCTCTCGTTGTAATTTTAGTTTGATCTCTTTCTTGAACAAAGTCTCAGTGCATTTTTAAGACTTATATTTTATGTTTTTTTTTTTTTTTTTTTTCTGTAGGCTTTGTGACCAGATGGCGAATCTTGGGATTGGCAGCCGAATGCGTGAAGGTGTTGATTGTGTGTTCTGGGTCATGAGGAAAGGTGACGAGAGAGAACTTGCATTTCATTCAAAATTAAAAACTTGAAAAGGAAATCTAAGGGGTGAACCAAAACAACAGGTCAACAAAATGAACATGCACTGTTTGGGAATGCAGCATGGTTTCTGCACAAGGTAAACTCGGAAAGCTATCACAAACACCTCACTTTTATTCCTAACTGTACGACTAAAACTTGATCTATTTAAAGAATGTCTTATTCTTTTTAGCACTCATTTTAATGCAGTGTATCCATATATGTTAATGAAAAACAAAGCTACCTGCTGCTACAGTAATGATTGTTTCCTGTTTCATTAATACCAGTAGCATTTAATGACTCAGATTCACCCAGCTAAGATTCACTCTGTGATTTTTCTAATGTGAGCTTATCCTGCATGTTTCGTAACTCATAAATTCACCCGCAGTATCTTTTAGTGGGATGCTGTGGCAGAGATCATTGATATATTCATTGCACATTTCCTAGGCAATCAAACTCACCCAGCCTCCCTCCTAGCCCCAAGATTCATCCCTCTCTCTTTTCTATCATTTAATCTTTCAGGGAGTTTGAACACTCAGGCGAGGGATGTGCACAACCTCTCAAGTACTGCCAGGACGCAAGTGAAGCAGTACTGTGTTCATTTCGTGTAATCCATTCTTATGTGGCAAGTCTTTCGGCACTGTGAGACAGGTGAAGGGACGCATTTAAACTCCATTGTTGAATAAGAGGAATAATATGACAAGCAGCACATAATGGCATGTCTCCTGCAATCAAATTTAGAGGAGATTGATGCATAATTAAAGCGTAAAGCTTGGAGACCCTCTCTGGTTCTTAATGAGTTCTGATCAGGCTTCAGCTCAAACTCATTGAAATTACTCTGCTGAAATTACCAATTTCCTTTTTTTTATGCTCTCTTTTTTTAATGAACACAGGGGATGGCCTTTTGTATTGGTGAGTGGTATTGATTAATGACTCCTTGCTCAAGGTTGTGTCCAATGTATCCGTCACACTACTAGAAGGATGAGGACACTCTAAATACCGTTAACAGACTTACTATACACTCGATGCGATATCTGATCCAAAGACACATGAACAGAGAGCATACTCTGAATAAACTTGAATGCAGAGAGGAGATACATGGTCTGTAGATACACCGAAGAACTTTGCACCGCCACACACAATGACTGCTTGGAAATAACCACAGGCGAGTAGTTAGTGATAAACTTGAGATTACTGCAATCCTGGAAAAGAAGTTTGATGAAAAAGGGGAGGAACATGCGTCGAGAGATGAGAATCGGACCGTGTCGCTAGGTGTATTCAGTCCAGGGAGATGCATGATGGGAAATGAAGTCCGTAATCACCCAGGGAGTGCGTGGCTAATCGTGACCGTATCAGTCAAGACTTTATTCATGACATGAATTAGGTTTATTCATTTTTAAAGTCTTAAATGTGCTGTACAGGAACGCGTTTCTTTGAGAAAGTATCCTCCAGGAATAGATAAAGGGATAGTTCACACAAAAAATAAAATTTTAATCATTTTCTTACTCTCATATTTTTTGTTCTGCTGAACACAGAAGAACATTTTGAAGAATGTGGGTAACCAATTAGTTGATAGCAGCAATGGTCTTTTAATCACATTAAACCATTATCAATAATCGCAAATCACTGGTCAGGAAATTAGTAATAATTGCAAATACTATAGTCACTTAAGGCCCTGTTTACACGAGAACGCTCCCGGGTGAAAACGTACAAATATTTTATCGAATGTGCCTTTCGTTTACACGGCGACCATGTTTTTGAGGCTTAAAAACGCAAAAAAGTGAAACCACCCTCCAGAGTGGAAATCTTAAAACGCTCCACCGTCGCGTTCCCGTGTAAAGGGTAAAAACGCAAAAGTCTGCTTGACAGTGAAGGTTGTGCGCAGGCGCGTGGACTTGGTGTTGCTGTAGTATGCACTCCTAGCCACCTGGAGTGCATACTACATTGAATTTCTCAGACATTTGCATTACCATTTGCACTGAATTTCCCACACAAAACGCTCGTCTAAACGCAGAATAAAAAATGATGACGTAACGCCACTTTTTCCGTGTAAACATAGCCTAAGATAACATATTATAGCCTTCCCCAACGTGTACACAGCTTTTTGCAGGAAGAAGGGTCAATGTTGATCCACTCAACATTTAAAGCTGCAAACTGTTCATGAGATGTTAAAAAAACAACAACAAATATTTCACTACATGGTTCAAATCTGGACTTATTCATTCAGACCAGACCAAAACTTGAGCCTGATGGACTTGTTCTCAAGCTACTTCTTTGCAATTTGGGCAGGCACATTGTCTTTTTGAAAAAAGAACATCTGATTATTCCTCTTTAGATAACAACTTTAGATTTTTTGGAAGCAAGCCATTGTGCAATATTCTCTCCAAAGCATTAAATGACTTTTCACAGTGAAGTAGCTCACAAATACCAGCAGCTAAAAAGGCTCCCACACAAAGACACACTTCACCGTGGTAGAGATACATTTATTATTGTATTTTCTCAGCAGATTTTTGAAGATACTGCTCTGAAGTATATAGCAATAAAGTATTTTATTGTGATTCATCACTCCACACACAACTTCTCATATTCTGCCAAAAACTTTATTCTGACCTTGATGGTTTCCTGAGACAGCAATGGCTTTTTCAGTAGTGCATTTGGTTAAATTTAGCTTATTTCATGACCAATGATTTATGGTTAAAAGTTAAAACACTTAGAATTTAGCCTTTTAGGGCTTTGCTTTTTTCTAATTTTGCCCAGGAGTATATAGGGGTTAGACAATGAAACCTCAATAATTTATTAGTATGGTGTAGGGTTTTCTTTTGCGGCCAAAACAGCATCAATTCACCTTGGAAATGACATACAAGTTCTGCACAAAATTGTCTACATTTTTGCTATATTGCCTCAATCCTTTCTATGTAAACACATATTTAAACCTTATTGTGTTAGCTGGATGTTCACTAGTAGTATGTTAAGGATAGATATTGCAGTAAACAATATTTTATAAGGAGGATAGGATAGCGCAGAGGATAAAGCAAGGTTGTGCTAACCCCTTGACCTTGAAAATAATATATAGTGGCTCACTAGTTGTTCTTTCCTTATGAGATAGGACATGTACACGGAACACACATTCTCACTTCTTTCTGATTCCTCTCCCTCTGCCTGGCTGTTTGCCAGAAGTCTCTGGTATTAAATCCAACTTCTATGTTCTCCGAACACACAAATCCCATCGCCTAAACCTCATACTAATGTGTCACAAATGGGAAGTTTTAAACTTAAAAGTGCATGTTTTAGCAGGCTCTTTGATATCATGTGGCAGAGGTCTTTATGCAGTTGGAGAAAGTGACATTGACTCCGAGCTTGTGCGAATTCCTCAAGACATGCTGGAAGTGTTCACCAGATCATAGTGGTGTAATGTATGCAAAGCTGTGTCCTTATGAAGTGGGAATTAATGGGTGGAGCCAGTGTAACTGCCTTAAACAAGGGATTAGTCCGCGCTTGATGAGTTTGGGCAGGGTGATGGGATTATTTACATTGCTCCAGTGGCAAGGGCCAGGTGTCATTAAGAATACAAATCCCCTAATAAATTTCAAAAGTGTGAGGATTGAAAAGGGCATCGTCAGGAACAATGCCGAAGACATAGCCTTGGGATTTGACACATTAATCTCTCTATATTACCAAGTTTGGAGAGAAAAAGTTTTACCTCTTTGTCACTGTGTCTTGATCATGCAGTTCTCACAGAGGGACTAGAATTGGAACAATGACTCAATCAAAAAAAGAAATAATATCCCTCGTATTAAGAGAATTGGAGACGTTTGGAACAACCTGCTTTTAGGGATCTAAATTAGACAGAATCCCATTAAAGGGTTATCAGAAAATACACTAACAAGTTAGAAAATACACTATTTTGCCCAATACGTTCCATATAGCCTTCACTGTATACATGAAAAGTATTAGGCAAAATAATATATTTTATATTTTATATCATGACATATTTTTGGCATATATTTTTCAAAGTGTGTCCTTAAAGCTTCTGTTAAAGGTCATCTTGACCCTACTTATCAGTAACAAATCAGCCTGAAACTTCATGTCATTCTGTATTACCGCCCTAAACAGTTCACTCTTACATATAATCATATAGTAAAGAGTATGCATATTTGGCAAGATGTCTGACTTATATATATATATATATATATATATATATATATATATATATATATATATATATACCTCATCTTATGCTAAAAGTTACATTATCTGAATGTGCTCCTCCCAAATTTTGTTAATAAAAGACCATAAATAATTTCTGTGAGAATAATAAGTACATTTTAGAATGAGGTTGCAGTTATTTTCTCACAGAGGGACTGGAATTGAAACAATGATTTAACCAAAATAAATAATAGCCCTGGTATTAAAGGAGAACTCTGGAGCATCGGTACCTAGTCAACCGTTCTCTGAGATTTGTTTTCATGATAATCGAATGTAAAGAATTTTATCTCAATAAACTGTTTAGCGTATAATGCTAGTTCTGAGGGCATTTACTAAGTAAAAAGAAATCGCTAGTTTATACCACTAACAAGGCTCAAAATAGCCCCACACTAACACAGTAACATGAGGGTCCATACATGCAAAACAAAGCATTGAGAAATTTGATAGAAAAAAACTTTAATAGATGATAATAGAAAAGACTATTGTCATCCAGCCATACCTGCAATACATCTGACTGTTACATTTCCACCTGCCATTCTCGTTCACTGCTTCAAACTCCCCTGCATTGTAAATAAACCTGTTATAACCTGATTTTTCGCTCCATTGTACTCTTCTGTTCCATGACAGGTACATCATGTTTAAAACCGAGGAAACGTTTGTACTGTTTGGGCATATGAAAACTATGTAATACCATTGATCCTCTGACTTGTTTATAAAACAAAAAATTAAAATAATTCCTGGTGTTGATATTGCATTGTTTTTAATGGAGGACATGAGGAGTAGCATGTTTGACTTTTAACTAAATGTGTTATTGTGTCCTTAGACAGAGGGGCAAAAAAGTAAGTTAAGAAAATCTTGGACTCGAGCACTGAATGCAGCACCAGTGGCACTGATGAGGAGTCTCATGAACATTCTTCAGAAGAGGAAAAGAGGTCATACAAAAGAAGAACAAGGGCTCTATTCAGTCAAATACCCAGCACAGCTCACGTGGTAAGTGCATGTTCTGTTTTTGGATATCATCTTTCTGTTCATGTGCCTTTACTCCTTGTAACACATGGCAACATATTGGTTATCAGTCTCCATGACTACTATTGGAACTGATATTGTCCCTGAAAAAGTCAGTTGACCCCTAGCTTTGATGTATTCAATGAGTTGAAGTGTGAATAGAAGGCAATTGGATTTGGAAGCAAAACTTTCTTATATTAAATTAATTTTATTTCTTTCATCTTTTATTAAATCTTATTTCCAATATTGTTAGAACATTAACATATTTAGAAAATGTCTGACAAATGCAAACATGATTTTTAAGAAACTAATAGGAAACTAATTATAAAAAATGCTAGCAGTTTAAAGGGTTAGTTCACCCAAAAATGAAAATTAAGTCATTAATTACTCACCCCCATGCTGTACCAACCCTGTAAGACCTTCGTTCATCTTTGGAACACAAATGAAGATATTTTTTATTTAATATGAGAGCTGGATCACTCCTACATAGGCTGCCTAAGGGACTGGCACTTGACGCCCCATAAAGTCATTAAAGAAAATGTTTAAATATTCCATGTGCCTACAGTGGCTCAATTATAAGTTCATCAAGCGAACGAGACTACTTTTTGTGCGAAAAAAAAACCCCATAAATAATGAATTTATTCAACTATTCTATTACTTCCTTATGGGCCTTGAGACGAGAATTGAAGAGATTTCCAGAACGAATGCGCGAGAACTGAGATGAGGACGTTCTTCTTCGACTACTTCTTGTTACCGGCTGCTCACCGCTTAGGAGTATTACCGCCCCCTACCGTATAAGATGATGATCCAGATATAAAGCGCTCCAGATTATTGTTTTTTGAGAAGATTAAAGGCTTTTAAGTGCACCTTATATTGCGGAAAATACCGGTAATTGAAAAGCGTTTGTACAGCGCGCATCTTCCTCTGCTTGTAAACAAAGTTTTGCGCTTCCAGCTATATCAGCACGTCATCTTATACGGTAGGGGCGGTAATACTCCTAAGCGGTGAGCAGCCGGTAACAAGAAGTAGTCGAAGAAGAACGTCCTCATCTCAGTTCTCGCGCATGCGTTCTGGAAATCTCTTCTACTCTCGTCTAAAGGCCCATAAGGAAGTAATGGAATAGTCGGATAAAGTCGTTATTTATGGGGTTTTTCGCACAAAAAGTAGTCTCGTCGCTTGATAAACTTATAATTGAGCCACTGTAGGCACATTGAATATTTAAACGTTTTCTTTAATGACTTTATGGGCCGTCAAGTGCCAGTCCCTTAGGCAGCCTATGTAGGAGTGATCCAGCTCTCTGATTAAATCAAAAATATCTTCATTTGTGTTCCGAAGATGAATGAAGGTCTTACATGGTTGGTACAGCTTGGGGGTGAGTAATTAATGACTTAATTTTCATTTTTGGGTGAACTAACCCTTTAAGAGCACCAATATTTTTTTTGTTTTACAATAGTATATGTCTTTATCTGGAAATTTGATCAATTTGATGCAAGTTCTTGTTTTTTTGGGGTTTTTTTTTGGTTTTGGTTTGTCTTAATAAAGGAAGCTTTGATCTTTCTACAGCAACAACCTCAACGGAATGCTAAATTGTACGATGAATGTAGATTCACTACATTTTTTTACCCACTTTTTTGCAGTCCTCTATACTTGATTTACTGATAAGTAATCAAGGTTTAATATTTGGACATTTTACACATGCAATTGTTAAATTAATTTCAAGTGGACTTTTCCAATGGAATCACAATTGGGAAGTGTGAAGTTTTGTATATTACACAGTAAGTTAAGGCCGTTTTACACTTTATATTAAGTGGACAGTTCCTGAAGATACAGAGTAATTGCTTAACACTTTCACGCGGTAATCGATCACACTGGTGTGATTGGAACGGTCAGTGCATCACGTCATCAACTGCTAAATTCAAACTTGCTCTTGCCGCGTTGGCTGCCGCTAAGCTCAGAGATGAACGCACTCAGTGCTGTCATATATCATAACTATTGAGTGTTTTCAATCACATAATGTTTATTTTAGGTTTCAGACATTTAAATACACATAAGTACTAGCAAAACAATTATTTTTAGTTTGTAACATACACACTGATGTCTATCGAAGCGGCAATAATAATCCTTTCAATTATAATAAGATGACATGTTTTATTAATTTCAGATACACATTGTGTAAATAGCTTAACATTTGACCCTATTCCACACCTGCGACTTCAATGAAAGAGGAGGGAGTCTCCTGCATCTGCAGTTGCCATGCTATCCTTTGAATGGCTGTAGCTAAGTTAGAGGAGGTTGACCATAGACTCGCAGCACTTCAACACACTTTTTTTTTTCGCCTGGAAAGCCGAATGGATCGTGACATGGGGGCATGGCAGCATCGACGATTCCATTTTTTTAATTAGAAGTTCGAGATTGTGAATTAATTTCGATCCACACTTAAAGGTAGTGTAGGTCAGAATTTTATAAAAACTTTTTTACAAATTTGTTCAAACTTTCTATATATATCAATGCATAATTAAAATCTAAGTACTCTGAAAAAAAAGAGTATAAAAATCGAGTGACTCTAGACCGTTTAATCTGCACTAAACACAGCTCATTATTTCGAACCGGGACGAAACAACAGATTGGCTTAGGCGACTGTCACTCTCTCGCAACCATGGCAACCACCCTTTTGCCACACAGGACCTGCCCACTTGCGCATATCCAGATCGTACCTGTTCGCATGCCCTTGTTTGAGCTTGAAGATGCAAAACTCGACGCAGGTCCTCTTGTCTAAAAAGTGCTCCTTGCCCTGCACTTCGACTACCCTGTCCTCGCCCTCTACTTCCTCGGACCCTAGTTGCACGACCTCCTCTGCTTCGCCCTCGACCCCGGATCTGTCCTCGAGCTGACGATGCGGTACTTGCTGTCTGATACTGTCTATGGGTAACTTACTTGTCTCGGGAGTGTAGTCCTCATCAGAATCCACAATGCTTTCACCAAGCAAACTCTTACATGCAGAACACCATATATGTTATGAATCTTACACGAAATTCATCTTCATCACAGTGTAAATGATGGCAATTGAAAAACGTGTATCATGCAACCTGTTTTTAGCTTTGCCTTATAGATAACTAGCTCGTTAGCGAATATATATTGTAAACTTTACCAATATCAATATGCTAGCTTGATAGTGAGTAATAAAATTTCAACATTTACATGTGTTTCTGACATGATGTCACTACATGCACTCCTTCCTCTCCTCTCCGCTCGTCTCAGGTAAATAATGCATCTACAGCTCAGCTGTCGGAGTCGCGCGTTCTGTGTTCATGTGTTTTGGGGGCGTGGCTTTGGAAGGAGCACAGAAGGAAGGGGGTTAAGTGAATTGAAATAATGAGCTGTCTTTAAAACAGTCGTGAGAGGTCTACAGACACTCGATTTTTATACTTTCTTTTTCAGAGTACTTAGATTTTAATTATGCATTGATATATACAGAAAGTTTAAAGAAATTTGAAAAAAAAAAATTAAATTCTGACCTACACTACCTTTAATATGTAATATAATAAATATATCTAATACATATATACATGTATATAAAATGTAAAAAAAACACACAAAAAAATTACTTGCTTACAACATTCAGAAACTTATATGTAGGACAGACATTTGACACATGACAGTTGAAATGTCCTTGTGAAGACATCCCTGAGGGTGATTGGAGCGCTGGTAAGCACCCACTCAATCGCTCAAATTAAACTCCAAGGATTGTGCCTATCAACCAGAGGGTCTACAAGTGCCTGTAGCTAATTGTTAGTTGTGATTAAGCTTGGCTATGTGAAGTGGGACAGCCTGTTAATTAATGAAAACAAGAGGAGTAATGAGAGAATGGACAATTGAAAAAAAAAAGGATGATGGGAAGTAAGTGTATGGAAATATCCTCTGATTGTTGCATTCATTCCATTTTGATTATGATTTTGCAATCACACAAATAGAGGGACAAATTTATTCTGTTGTGACAGGTGACTAAAATAAAAAATATGAATTGTAAGTGTATTTCCCTGTACCACCCTTGGGATGCGATAGTGTGGTGTCAAAACAACATGCAGATTTATAGTGTGTCAACTAGCTGTGGCAGTCTGCATCGGGGTGCTAGTTTTGTGTGTCAGGTATATTTAGAAAGCACACAGGTGTGCCCCACATTTGGGCTAGGCACTGATTTAGGGTTATTAACCTCCATGTGTATTATCTAATTTATCAACCCCACACAGAGTAGCCAATTATCCAACACTATGCAAAATACCTGGCCAGCATTGTTTGCATTTTCACCAAGGGTGCTTTTAAGAACAGGAACAAATGTCATTCCCCACAGAAGTGAAGCCAAAGGCTGACTTCTTGTGACACCACTAAACTGTCACATGTATGTTCCTGTCTTGTGGTGCAGATGAGTGTTTTGTTATTTTGTGCCATGTGCTCTTGTCATTGTCTGATCCCTCCCCCTTCTTATCTGATTATTGGTTTATTTGTTGCACCTGCCATCCTCCTCACCCTCCTTTGTTTGCCTGCCTATTTAGTCTTCCTGTGTTTGCTGTTCTGTGCTCATTCGTTGTATTTGTTATCGCATGTTCGTCGTGTAGAGTTCTGTGCCCGTTCCTGCCCTGCCCTGCCTGCTGCCCTGCCTTGTCTGTTTTGGGATTTAGTTTACTGAGACCTCTGGTTTTCTTTTGTTGGTTTGTTTATTTTATGTTTTTGTCTTATTATGTTCTCCTCATTTCACTCCGCACCTGAGTCCTCTGATCCATTCCCTACTACCCACTGTGACACTTACATGCTGATCAACCACAGATTTGTGTCACAAAAATCTTTTGCACTTTCTCGGTGCAAAAAAAAAAAAAAAAAAAAAAGTTTCTCTGATCTTCTTGAAACTCTAGATTCTGATAGAGAGCCATTAGACTTAAACCTGAGTGCAATAATGGAGACTCTAGACCCTTCCAGAGCTGAGATATTGAGATCCCACGTAGCATTTATCCCACTGTTTTTATAATGGCATAAATGCTACCGTGGGATGTCCATATCTCAGCTCTGAAGGGTCTAGAGCCTCCATTTTTGCACTCAGGTCTAGTCTCATGGCCCTCTATCAGAATCCAGAGTCCCAGGAAGATCAGATAAACTTTTTTTTTGGCACTGAAAAAGTCGCCAGGGGTACCCCTATGATTTTTTGAGACTCGAAATTTTGAGTTCTACATTATTGCAGAAATTATACTTTAATCTTTCTTTTGCTTAGACAGAAAACAGCCACTGTAATACATCCGAGCAGGACTTTATTCCAGCTAAAGTGGGCCAGGTAAAATGGCTTTCTCTCTAGACCTCAATATGGCAGAAATAACATGCAAACGTTTATTGTTGTAATTAAGACCCCATTAATTAAATTGTTAAATATTTGACCTATAAGCCTTAATATGGTAAAAATTAACACATTTTAAGACTTTAAAAACTGCAAGATAGTTGACATGCTTCAGCAAATTAATTCATAAAGTTTAATAATCATTGAAAAATTATTCACTGATATAATTGTCACAGACTTCTTCTGCACCATTCTGTCTTCGTCATCTTCACTACACTTCCCAGCATCCTCTTGTCTCCACACCTGAACTCACTCCCTCAATCATCCACCTGTTTATCGTCCTGATCATCTGTGTCACCTGTCGTCCCCTTGTTAGTGTTCATTTTGTATCTGTATTTAGTTCTCTCTGTTTCAGTCTGTGCTTGTCGGTTCTTGATTGTTTCATGGATAGGCCTAGTCGTCCCCTTGGAATTATAAGGTTCTATCTGACATTTTTGTCAAAATTGAGTTATTCGCATATTCTTATTCTGTGACAACTTATTTACGTTATGTGATGTGCGTTAAGTTGTGTTCATTGTGGGACTTTTTTGATTGAAAAAACAAAAAGGTTCTATCTACAAAGTTGAACTCTAACTTGGCTTTGTGAGGTTCTATCTGCATGAGCCAATCAGCACTTCGAATGCACAGAAGAGGACCAATCAGAATCATCTGGGAAACTGTCATCTGGGAAACTGGTTTGAGGTACCAAATCCAGGAAAACCTCCAGGTGTTCCTAAAGAGAGCTGTTTCCCTGCTCAAGGAACATTAGTCATACTGCAGGGAAATCAATGTTTGATCAGTTCTTCTGTCACGGTGTAGTGTGGAATGAAGACAGGCTGAGGCTGACACAAAGCTCCAATACAAAACATTTACTCAAACTCCAAACAGGTACAAGGAAGACTAGCAGAAGATTACACACACTATCCATGAAACATAATCAAGAACCGACAAGCACAGACTGAAACAGAGAGAACTAAATACAGAACACTAACAAGAAGACGACAGGTGACACAGATGATCAGGATGATAAACAGGTGGATGATTGAGGGAGTGAGTTCAGGTGTGGAGACAAGAGGATGTTGGGAAATGTAGTGAAGATGACAAAGACAGAATGGTGCAGAAGAAGACTGTGACAATTATATAGTCAGTGAATAATTTTTCAATGATTATTAAACTTTATGAATTAATTTGGTGAAGCATGTCAATTTTCCTGCAGTTTTTAAAGTCTTAAAATGTGTTAATTTTTTACCATATTAAGGCTAATAGGTCAAATATTTTACAATTTAATTAATGGGGTCTTAATTACAACAATAAACGTTTGCATATTATTCGCGCCTTTGTAAAGGAGGGTGTTCTGTCACAGTCTTCCCCTGCACCATTCTATCTTTGTGATCTTCACTACACTTCCCAGCATCCTCTTGTCTCCACACCTGAACTCACTCCCTCAATCATCCACCTGTTCATCGTCCTGATCATCACCTTGTTAGTGTTCATTTTGGATCTGTATTTAGTTCTCTCTGTTTCAGTCTGTGCTTGTCGGTTCTTGATTGTTTCATGGATAGTCGTTCCCTTGGAATTATAAGGTTCTATCTGACATTTTTGTCAAAATTGAGTTATTCACATATTCTTATTCTGTGACAACTTATTTACGTTATGTGATGTGTGTTTAAGTTGTGTTCATTGTGGGACTTTTTATTGAAAAAAACAAAAAGGTTCTATCTACAAAGTCGAACTCTAACTTGGCTTTATGAGGTTCTATCTGCATGAGCCAATCAGCACTTCGAATGCACAGAAGAGGACCAATCAGAATCAACTTTATATGTCGGGTCGCCGGCTTTTTCCTTGAAGACAAGAAGAAACCCTATACATTTACAGTAAAGTGAATATTCACTAAATTGTGTAGTCTTATGAAGTGGCTTAACTTTGTATTTAGTCATTTTCTTTATAGTGTATTGGTTAATTATGTATTAATAACTATTATTATTATCTTTCTGAATTATACAAATATGCAGTGAGTAAATTGAATATTTTAGAAAACCATTTAACCTGCAAGTGTGCGTGTGCCTGTGTGAAAGAGAGCAGTGTGTGATTATTAGAAAGGGAGTCTGACATTTTTTGTGATTGTCACAGTGTAGTATGGAATGAAGACAGGCTATACAAAACATTTACTCAAAAACTCCAAACAGGTACAAGGAAGACTGGCAGAAGATTACACACTATCCGTGAAACATATCAAGAACCGACAAGGCACAGACTGAAACAGAGAGAACTAAATACAGATACAAAATGAACACTAACAAGGTGACAACAGGTGACAGATGATCAGGACGGATGAACAGGTGGATGATTGAGGGAGTGAGTTCAGGTGTGGAGACAAGAGGATGCTGGGAAGTGTAGTGAAGATGATGAAGACAGAATGGTGCAGACGAAGACTGTGACAGAACGCCCCTGTACGAGGCGCGGACCTCGGCGCCGCAGGGCGGAGCAGGCTGAGGGCGTGACCAGAGCGGAGCAGGACGAGGGCGTGGACGGAGCCAGCTGAGGGTGTGACCAGGGCGGAGGAGGATGTGGGCGGTGACGGAGCAGGCTGAGGGCGTGACCAGGGCAGAGCAGGATGTGCACGTGGTAGAGCAGGCTGAGGGCGGTGGCCAGGGCGGAGCAGGATGTGGACAGAGCAGGCTGAGGGCGTGGCCAGGGCAGAGCAGGAGGTGGACATGGCGGAGCAGGCTGAGGGCATGGCCAGGCGGACAGGGGCGGCAGAGCAGGCTGAGGGCGTGGCCAGGGCAGAGCAGGAGGTGGACATGGCGGAGCAGGCTGAGGGCGTGGCCAGGGCGGAGCAGGCTGAGGGCATGGCCTGGGCAGAGCAAGGAGGTGGACATGGGCGGAGCAGGTTGAGGGCGTGACCAGGGCGGAGACAGGCTGAGGGCGTGGCCAGGGCGGAGCAGGACGTGGACATGGCGGAGCAGGCTGAGGGCATGACCAGAGCGGAGCAGGACGAGGGCGTGGCAGAGCAAGCTGGAGGGCGTGACCAGGGCAGAGGAGTGTGGACGTGGTGGAGCAGGCTGAGGGCATGACCAGGGCAGAGCAGGATGTGCACGTGGTAGAGCAGGCTGAGGGCGTGGCCAGGGCGGAGCAGGAGGTGGACATGGCGGAGCAGGCTGAGGGCGTGACCAGGGCGGAGCAAGCTGAGGGCGTGGCCAGGGCGGAGCAGGCTGAGGGCGTGGCCAGGGCGGAGCAGGACGTGGACATGGCAGAGCAGGCTGAGGGCGTGGCCAGGGCAGAGCAGGAGGTGGACATGGCGGAGCAGGCTGAGGGCGTGACCAGGGCGGAGCAGGCTGAGGGCATGGTCAGGGCAGAGCAGGAGGTGGACATGGCGGAGCAGGCTGAGGGCATGACCAGGGTGGAGCAGGCTGAGGAGGGGCGTGGCCAGGGCGGAGCAGGACGTGGACATGGCGGAGCAGGCTGAGGGCATGGCCAGGGCAGAGCAGGAGGTGGACATGGCGGGGCAGGCTGAGGCGCGTGACCAGGGCGGAGCAGGCTGAGGGCGTTGCCAGGATGGTGAAGACCCTTCAGGCGGTCTCGGTGGGATGGGACTCTGGCTGGGCGGCTCTCGGCAGGACGAGTCTCCGGGCTGGGCGGCTCAGGGCTGGGCAGTGAAGGATGATCCACAGGATACCAGCACCCACTCCACAAATGGGCAAAGCTGGCGCACGGTGGAGCAGGATGTGCACGTGGTAGAGCAGGCTGAGGGCGTGGCCAGGGCGGAGTTAGGACGTGGACATGGTGGAGCAGGCTGACCAGGGCGGAGCAGGCTGAGGGCGTGGCCAGGGCGGAGCAGGACGTGGACATGGCGGAGCAGGCTGAGGGCAAGGCCAGGGCAGAGCAGGAGGTGGACGTGGTGGAGCAGGCTCAGGGCGTGACCAGGGCAGAGCAGGCTGAGGGCATGGCCTGGGCAGGAAGCAGGAGGTGGACATGGCGGAGCAGGCTGAGGGCAGAGCCAGGCTGGAGGGCGTGGCCAGGGCGGAGCAGGCTGAGGGGCGTGGCCAGGGCGGAGCAGACTGAGGGCGTGGCCAGGCGGAGGGCGTGGCCAGGGCGGAGCAGGAGGTGGACATGGCGGAGCAGGCTGAGGGCGTGGCCAGGGTGGAGCAGGAGGTGGACATGGCGGAGCAGGCTGAGGGCGTGACCAGGGCGGAGCAGGCTGAGGGCGTGGCCAGGGCGGAGCAGGCTGAGGGCATGGCCAGGGCGGAGCAGGCTGAGGGCGTGGCCAGGGCGGAGCAGGAGGTGGACATGGCGGAGCAGGCTGAGGGCGTGACCAGGGCGGAGCAGGCTGAGGGCGTGACCAGGGCGGAGCAGGCTGAGGCGTGGCCAGGGCGGAGCAGGCTGAGGGCGTGGCCAGGGCAGAGCTGAGGGCGTGGCCAGGGCAGAGCAGGACGTGGACATGGCGGAGCAGGCTGAGGGCATGGCCAGGGCAGAGCAAGAGGTGGACATGGCGGAGCAGGCTGAGGGCGTTGCCAGGATGGTGAAGACCCTTCAGGCGGCCACGGTGGGATGGGACTCTGGCTGGGCGGTCTCGGGCATGGACGAGCTCGGGCTGGGCGGCTCTGGTGCTGGACAGTGAAGGATGATCCACAGGATACCAGCACCCACTCCACAAATTGGGCAAAGCTTCCTTGAGGTGGTTCCCCAGACAACTGCGCTAGAGTGGTGTTGTTCAGTCCCACACGTAGAAACGTGCAGAGGCAGTCATCTGGGAAACTGGTTTGAGGTACCAAATCCAGGAAAACCTCCAGGTGTTCCTCAAGAGAGCTGTTTCCCTGCTCAAGGAACATTAGTCTTACTGCAGGGAAATCCATGTTTGGTCAGTTCTTCTGTCACGGTGTAGTGTGGAATGAAGACAGGCTGAGGCTGATGCAAAGCTCCAATACAAAACATTTACTCAAAAACTCCAAACAGGTACAAGGAAGACTGGCAGAAGATTACACACACTATCCATGAAACATAATCAAGAACCAACAAGCACAGACTGAAACAGAGAGAACTAAATACAGATACAAAATGAACACTAACAAGGTGACGACAGGTGACACAGATGATCAGGATGATGAACAGGTGGATGATTGAGGAGTGAGGTGTGGAGACAAGAGGATGCTGGGAAGTGTAGTGAAGATGACAAAGACAGAATGGTGCAGACAAAGACTGTGACAATTATATAGTCAGTGAATAATTTTTCAATGATTATTAAACTTTATGAATTAATTTAGCTGAAGCATGTCAATTTTCTTGCAGTTTTTAAAGTCTTAAAATGTCTTAATTTTTTACCATATTAAGGCTAATAGGTCAAATATTTTACAATTTAATTGTCTCAGGTCTTAATTACAACAATAAACGTTTGCATATTATTTCATCCATATTGATGTCTAGAGAGAAAGCCATTTTACCTGGCCTACTTTAGCTGGAATAAAGTTCTGCTCGGATGTATTACAGTGGCTGCTTTCTGTCTCAGCAAAAGAAAGATTAAAGTATAATTTCTGCAATACTGTGTTTAATTAACCACCAAATTGGTATCAAAAATGAAGATTATGCACTGGGGGAAATATTTAGACCTATCTTGCTTAATATGACATGTCCTAAATACATGGTAGTGCTAAAAAATATTAAATAAATGTCATATAAATCCCCATTAACAAATTTGAGAGGATTTTGATATTGTATGTTTAGAATAAATTTAGGGTCCCTGTTATTTTCATGTTTGAATGAAACTTGTTCCCCATACAAATTTTCCTATATTTAAGGCAGAAACGTTGAAGCTCAATATCTCAAAACTGCTCAGAACGCAGATAGAACCTTATAATTCCAAGGGGATGATATTGAGATCCCACGTAGCGTATTAATCCACTATTTTTGTAATGGCATAAATGCTACGTGGGATCTCAATATCTCAGCACTGGTAGGGTCTAGAGCCTCCATATTTGCACTCAGGTCTAAGTCTCATGACCCTCTATCAGAATCCAGAGTTTCAAGAAGATCAGCAATTATTATTTCTTTCACTCGAAAAAGTCGACAGGGGTACCCCTGCCGTTTTTTTTTTTGTGTTCGAAATTTTGAGTTTCTCTGATCTTCTTGAAACTCTAGATTCTGATGGAGGGCCATGAGACTTAGATCTGAGTGCAAAATTGAGGCTCTATGCCCTTACAGAGCAGAGATATTGAGATCTCACGTAGCATTTATGCCATTATAAAATTTGTGGGTTTGTGGAATCTCAATATCTCAGCTCTGGAAGGGCCTAGAGCCTCTATTTTTGCACTCAGGTCTAAGTCTCATGGGCCTCTATCAGAATCGAGAGTTTCAAGAAGATCAGAGTAAACTTTCTCTTTTTTTTTCTTTTTTTGCACTGAAAAAGTTGACAGGGGTACCCCTGTTGTTTTTTTTTCGTGGTGAAATTTTGAGTTTCTCTGCTATTTCTTGAAGCTCTGGATCCTGATATGGGTTCGTGGGATCTCAATATCTCAGCTCTGGAAGGGCCTAGTGCCTCCACTTTTGCACTCAGGTCTAAGTCTCATGGCCCTCTATCAGAATCCAACGTTTTGAGTAAGATTGGAGAAACTTAATTTCTCACCCAACAAAAAAAAAACTAAAGGCGTACCACTGTCGTTTTTTTGCGGTTCGAAATTCCGAGTTTCTCCAATCTTTTGAAACTCTGGGATTCCTGATAGAGGGCCATGAGACTAGACCTGAGTGCAAAATGGAGGCTCTAGACCCTTCCAGAGCTGAGATATTTATAATGGCATAAATGCTACGTGGGGTCTCAATATCTCGGCTCTGGAACGGGCTAGAGCCTCCATTTTTGCACTCCAGTCTAAGTCTAATGGCCCTCTATCAGAATCCATAGTTTTGAGAAGATTGGAGACACTCAAAATTTCGACACCCCCCCCCCCCAAAAAAAACAGAAAAAAAACGAAAGGGGTACCACTGTCGTTTTTTTTTTTTTTTTTTTGGTGCAAAAAAATTACGTTTTTCTCCAAACTCGGGATTCCTGATACAGGGCCATGAGACTTAAGCCAGCGTGCAAAAATGGAGGCCCTAGACCCTTCCAGAGCTGAGATATTGAGATATTTATATATATACTATATTTATAATGGAGATATTTATAATAAATGCTACGTGGGATCTCAATATCTCAGCTCAGGAGGGGTCTAGAGCCTCCATTTTTTCACTCAGGTCTAAAGTCTAATGGCCCTCTATCAGAATCCAAAGTTTTGAGGAGATTGGAGAAATGTAATTTCTCGCCCTCGAAAAAGAAGCAAGGGTCGAAATTTTGAGTTTCTCTGATCTTCTTGAAACTCTGGATTCTGATAGAGGGCCATGAGACTTAGACCTGAGTGCAAAAAATGGAGGCTCTAGACCCTTCCAGAGCTGAGATATTTAGATATTTATAATGGCATACAGAGCTGAGATATTGAGATATTTACAATGGCATAAATGCTACGTGAAAATCTCAATACTCAGCTCTGGAAGGTGTCTGAGCCTCCATTTTTGCACTCAGATCTAAGTCCCATGGCCCTCTATCAAGAATCCAGAGTTTCAAGAAAATCAAAATTTCTGACCCGAAAAAAAACGTAAGGGGTACCACTGTCGTTTTTTTTTTTTCGGGTCAAAATTTTGATTTTTCTTGAAACTCTGGATTCTGATAGAGGGCCATGGGACTTAGATCTGAGTGCAAAAATGGAGGCTCTAGACCCTTCCAGAGCTGAGATATTTAGATATTTATAATGGCAAACAGAGCTGAGATATTGAGATATTTACAATGGCATAAATGCTACGTGAGATCTCAATATCTCAGCTCTGGAAGGGTCTAGAGCCTCCATTTTTGCACTCAGATCTAAGTCACATGGCCCTCTATCAGAATCCAGAGTTTCAAGAAAATCAAAATTTTGACCCGAAAAAAAAAAACGACAGTGGTACCACTGTCGTTTTTTTTTTCGGGTCAAAATTTTGATTTTCTTGAAACTCTGGATTCTGATAGAGGGCCATGTGGACTTAGATCTGAGTGCAAAAATGGAGGCTCTAGACCCTTCCAGAGCTGAGATATTGAGATCTCACGTAGCATTTATGCCATTGTAAATATCTCAATATCTCAGCTCTATATGTCATTATAAATATCTAAATATCTCAGCTCTGGAAGGGTCTAGAGCCTCCATTTTTGCACTCAGATCTAAGTCCCATGGCCCTCTATTAGGAATCCAGAGTTTCAAGAAAATCAAAATTTTGACCCAGAAAAAAAAAACGTAAGGGGTACCACTGTCGTTTTTTTTTTTTTCGGGTCAAAATTTTGATTTTCTTGAAACTCTGGATTCTGATAGAGGGCCATGGGACTAGATCTGAGTGAAAAAATGGAGGCTCTAACCCTTCCAGAGCTGAGATATTTAGATATTTATAATGGCATACAGAGCTGAGATATTGAGATATTTACAATGGCATAAATGCTACGTCAAATCTCAATATCTCAGCTCTGGAAGGGTCTAGAGCCTCCATTTTTGCACTCAGATCTAAGTCACATGGCCCTCTATCAGAATCCAGAGTTTCAAGAAAATCAAAATTTTGACCCGAAAAAAAAAAAACGTAAGGGGAACCACTGTTGTTTTTTTTTTGGGTCAAAATTTAGATTTTCTTGAAACTCTGAATTCCTAATAGAGGGCCATGGGACTTAGATCTGAGTGCAAAAATGGAGGCTCTAGACTCTTCCAGAGCTGAGATATTAGATATTTATAATGGCATACAGAGCTGAGATATTGAGATATTTACAATGGCATAAATGCTACGTGAGATCTCAATATCTCAGCTCTGGAAGGGTCTAGAGCCTCCATTTTTGCACTCAGATCTAAGTCCCATGGCCCTCTATCAGAATCCAGAGTTTCAAGAAAATCAAAATTTCGACCCCGAAAAAAAAAACGTACAGTGGTACCCCTGTCGTTTTTTTTTTTGGGTCAAAATTTTGATTTTCTTGAAACTCTGGATTCTGATAGAAGGCCATGTGACTTAGATCTGAGTGCAAAAATGGAGGCTCTGAGACCTTTCAGAGCTGAGATATTTGAGATCTCATGTAGCATTTATGCCATTGTAAATATCTCAATATCTCAGCTCTGTATGCCATTATAAATATCTAAATACTCTCAGCTCTGGAAGGGTCTAGAGCCTCCATTTTTGCACTCAGATCTAAGTCCCATGGCCCTCTATCAGAATCCAGAGTTTCAAGAAAATCAAAATTTTGACCCCGAAAAAAACGTAAGGGGTACCACTGTCGTTTTTTTTGGGTCAAAATTTTGATTTTCTTGAAACTCTGGATTCCTATAGAGGGCCATGGGACTTAGATCTGAGTGCAAAAATGGAGGCTCTAGACCCTTCCAGAGCTGAGATATTTAGATATTTATAATGGCATACAGAGCTGAGATATTGAGATATTTACAATGGCATAAATGCTACGTGAAATCTCAATATCTCAGCTCTGGAAGGGTCTAGAGCCTCCATTTTTGCACTCAGATCTAAGTCACATGGCCCTCTATCAGAATCCAGAGTTTCAAGAAAATCAAAATTTTGACCCGAAAAAAAAACGTAAGGGGTACCACTGTCGTTTTTTTTTCGGGTCAAAATTTTGATTTTCTTGAAACTCTGGATTCTGATAGAGGGCCATGGGACTTAGATCTGAGTGCAAAAATGGAGGCTCTAGACCCTTCCAGAGCTGAGATATTTAGATATTTATAATGGCATACAGAGCTGAGATATTGAGATATTTACAATGGCATAAATGCTACGTGAAATCTCAATATCTCAGCTCTGGAAGGGTCTAGAGCCTCCATTTTTGCACTCAGATCTAAGTCCCATGGCCCTCTATCAGAATCCAGAGTTTCAAGAAAATCAAAATTTTGACCCCAAAAAAAAAACGTAAGGGGTACCACTGTCGTTTTTTTTTTCGAGGTCAAAATTTTGATTTTCTTGAAACTCTGGATTCTGATAGAGGGCCATGGGACTTAGATCTGAGTGCAAAAATGGAGGCTCTAGACCCTTCCAGAGCTGAGATATCTGAGATTTCACGTAGCATTTATGCCATTGTAAATATCTCAATATCTCAGCTCTGTATGCCATTATAAATATCTAAATATCTCAGCTCTGGAAGGGTCTAGAGCCTCCATTTTTGCACTCAGATCTAAGTCCCATGGCCCTCTATCAGAATCCAGAGTTTCAAGAAAATCAAAATTTTGACCCGAAAAAAAAACGTACAGGGGTACCACTGTACGTTTTTTTTTCGGGTCAAAATTTTGATTTTCTTGAAACTCTGGATTCTGATAGAGGGCCATGGGACTTAGATCTGAGTGCAAAAATGGAGGCTCTAGACCCTTCCAGAGCTGAGAATATTTAGATATTTATAATGGCATACAGAGCTGAGATATTGAGATATTTACAATGGCATAAATGCTACGTGAAATCTCAATATCTCAGCTCTGGAAGGGTCTAGAGCCTCCATTTTTGCACTCAGATCTAAGTCACATGGCCCTCTATAGGAATCCAGAGTTTCAAGAAAATCAAAATTTTGACCCGAAAAAAAAACGTAAGGGGTACCACTGTCGTTTTTTTTTCGGGTCAAAATTTTGATTTTCTTGAAACTCTGGATTCTGATAGAGGGCCATGGGACTTAGATCTGAGTGCAAAAATGGAGGCTCTAGACCCTTCCAGAGCTGAGATATTGAGATTTCACGTAGCATTTATGCCATTGTAAATATCTCAATATCTCAGCTCTGTATGCCATTATAAATATCTAAATATCTCAGCTCTGGAAGGGTCTAGAGCCTCCATTTTGCACTCAGATCTAAGTCCCATGGCCCTCTATCAGAATCCAGAGTTTCAAGAAAATCAAAATTTTGACCCGAAAAAAAAACGTAAGGGGTACCACTGTCGTTTTTTTTTCGGGTCAAAATTTTGATTTTCTTGAAACTCTGATTCTGATAGAGGGCCATGGGACTTAGATCTGAGTGCAAAAATGGAGGCTCTAGACCCTTCCAGAGCTGAGATATTTAGATATTTATAATGGCATACAGAGCTGAGATATTGAGATATTTACAATGGCATAAATGCTACGTGAAATCTCAATATCTCAGCTCTGGAAGGGTCTAGAGCCTCCATTTTTGCACTCAGATCTAAGTCCCATGGCCCTCTATCAGAATCCAGAGTTTCAAGAAAATCAAAATTTTGACCCGAAAAAAAACGTACAGTGGTACCCCTTCGTTTTTTTTTCGAGGTTCAAAATTTTGATTTTCTTGAAACTCTGGATTCTGATAGAGGGCCATGGGACTTAGATCTGAGTGCAAAAATGGGAGGCTCTAGACCCTTCCAGAGCTGAGAATATTTAGATATTTATAATGGCATACAGAGCTGAGATATTGAGATATTTACAATGGCATAAATGCTACGTGAAATCTCAATATCTCAGCTCTGGAAGGGTCTAGAGCCTCCATTTTTGCACTCAGATCTAAGTCCCATGGCCCTCTATCAGAATCCAGAGTTTCAAGAAAATCAAAATTTTGACCCGAAAAAAAAAACGTACAGGGGTACCACTGTCGTTTTTTTTTTCGGTCAAAATTTTTATTTTCTTGAAACTCTGGATTCTGATAGAGGGCCATGGGACTTAGATCTGAGTGCAAAAATGGAGGCTCTAGACCCTTCCAGAGCTGAGATATTTGAGATATTTATAATGGCATACAGAGCTGAGATATTGAGATATTTACAATGGCATAAATGCTACGTGAAATCTCAATATCTCAGCTCTGGAAGGGTCTAGAGCCTCCATTTTTGCACTAGATCTAAGTCACATGGCCCTCTATAGGAATCCAGAGTTTCAAGAAAATCAAAATTTTGACCCGAAAAAAAAACGTAAGGGGTACCACTGTCGTTTTTTTTTCGGGTCAAAATTTTGATTTTCTTGAAACTCTGGATTCTGATAGAGGGCCATGGGACTTAGATCTGAGTGCAAAAATGGAGGCTCTAGACCCTTCCAGAGCTGAGATATTGAGAATCTCACGTAGCATTTATGCCATTGTAAATATCTCAATATCTCAGCTCTGTATGCCATTATAAATATCTAAATATCTCAGCTCTGGAAGGGTCTAGAGCCTCCATTTTTGCACTCAGATCTAAGTCCCATGGCCCTCTATCAGAATCCAAGAGTTTCAAGAAAATCAAAATTTTGACCCGAAAAAAAAACGTACAGGGGTACCCCTGTACGTTTTTTTTTCGAGGTCAAAATTTTGATTTTCTTGAAACTCTGGATTATGAATAGAGGGCCATGTGACTTAGATCTGAGTGCAAAAATGGAGGCTCTAGACCCTTCCAGAGCTGAGATATTGAGATTTCACGTAGCATTTATGCCATTGTAAATATCTCAATATCTCAGCTCTGTATGCCATTATAAATATCTAAATATCTCAGCTCTGGAAGGGTCTAGAGCCTCCATTTTTGCACTCAGATCTAAGTCCCATGGCCCTCTATCAGAATCCAGAGTTTTCAAGAAAATCAAAATTTTGACCCGAAAAAAAAACGTACAGGGGTACCACTGTACGTTTTTTTTTTCGAGGTCAAAATTTTGATTTTCTTGAAACTCTGGATTCTGATAGAGGGCCATGTGACTTAAATCTGAGTGCAAAAATGGAGGCTCTAGACCCTTCCAGAGCTGAGATATTGAGATTTCACGTAGCATTTATGCCATTGTAAATATCTCAATATCTCAGCTCTGTATGCCATTATAAATATCTAAATATCTCAGCTCTGGAAGGGTCTAGAGCCTCCATTTTTGCACTCAGATCTAAGTCCCATGGCCCTCTATCAGAATCCAGAGTTTCAAGAAAATCAAAATTTTGACCCGAAAAAAAAACGTAAGGGGTACCACTGTCGTTTTTTTTTCGGGGTCAAAATTTTGATTTTCTTGAAACTCTGGATTCTGATAGAGGGCCATGGGACTTAGATCTGAGTGCAAAAATGGAGGCTCTAGACCCTTCCAGAGCTGAGATATTGAGATTTCACGTAGCATTTATGCCATTGTAAATATCTCAATATCTCAGCTCTGTATGCCATTATAAATATCTAAATATCTCAGCTCTGGAAGGGTCTAGAGCCTCCATTTTTGCACTCAGATCTAAGTCCCATGGCCCTCTATCAGAATCCAGAGTTTTCAAGAAAATCAAAATTTTGACCCGAAAAAAAAACGTACAGGGGTACCCCTGTACGTTTTTTTTCGGGTCAAAATTTTGATTTCTTGAAACTCTGGATTCTAGATAGAGGGCCATGGGACTTAAATCTGAGTGCAAAAATGGAGGCTCTAGACCCTTCCAGAGCTGAGATATTTAGATATTTATAATGGCATACAGAGCTGAGAATATTGAGATATTTACAATGGCATAAATGCTACGTGAAATCTCAATATCTCAGCTCTGGAAGGGTCTAGAGCCTCCATTTTTGCACTCAGATCTAAGTCCCATGGCCCTCTATCAGAATCCAGAGTTTCAAGAAAATCAAAATTTTGACCCGAAAAAAAAAACGTACAGTGGTACCCCTTACGTTTTTTTTTCGGGTCAAAATTTTGATTTTCTTGAAACTCTGGATTCTGATAGAGGGCCATGTGACTTAGATCTGAGTGCAAAAATGGAGGCTCTAGACCCTTCCAGAGCTGAGATATTGAGATTTCACGTAGCATTTATGCCATTGTAAATATCTCAATATCTCAGCTCTGTATGCCATTATAAATATCTAAATATCTCAGCTCTGGAAGGGTCTAGAGCCTCCATTTTTGCACTCAGATCTAAGTCCCATGGCCCTCTATCAGAATCCAGAGTTTCAAGAAAATCAAAATTTTGACCCGAAAAAAAACGTACAGTGGTACCCCTGTCGTTTTTTTTCGAGGTCAAAATTTTGATTTTCTTGAAACTCTGGATTCTGATAGAGGGCCATGGGACTTAGATCTGAGTGCAAAAATGGAGGCTCTAGACCCTTCCAGAGCTGAGATATTTAGATATTTATAATGGCATACAGAGCTGAGATATTGAGATATTTACAATGGCATAAATGCTACGTGAAATCTCAATATCTCAGCTCTGGAAGGTCTTAGAGCCTCCATTTTTGCACTCAGATCTAAGTCACATGGCCCTCTATCAGAATCCAGAGTTTCAAGAAAATCAAAATTTTGACCCGAAAAAAAAAAACGACAGTGGTACCCCTTACGTTTTTTTTTCGGGTCAAAATTTTGATTTTCTTTGAAACTCTGGATTCTGATAGAGGGCCATGTGACTTAGATCTGAGTGCAAAAATGGAGGCTCTAGACCCTTCCAGAGCTGAGATATTGAGATTTCACGTAGCATTTATGCCATTGTAAATATCTCAATATCTCAGCTCTGTATGCCATTATAAATATCTAAATATCTCAGCTCTGGAAGGGTCTAGAGCCTCCATTTTTGCACTCAGATCTAAGTCCCATGGCCCTCTATCAGAATCCAGAGTTTCAAGAAAATCAAAATTTTGACCCGAAAAAAAAACGACAGTGGTACCCCTTGACGTTTTTTTTCGGGTCAAAATTTTAGATTTTCTTGAAACTCTGGATTCTGATAGAGGGCCATGTGACTTAGATCTGAGTGCAAAAATGGAGGCTCTAGACCCTTCCAGAGCTGAGATATTGAGATTTCACGTAGCATTTATGCCATTGTAAATATCTCAATATCTCAGCTCTGTATGCCATTATAAATATCTAAAATATCTCAGCTCTGGAAGGGTCTAGAGCCTCCATTTTTGCACTCAGATCTAAGTCCCATGGCCCTCTATCAGAATCCAGAGTTTCAAGAAAATCAAAATTTTGACCCAAAAAAAAACGACAGTGGTACCCCTTACGTTTTTTTTTCGAGGTCAAAATTTTGATTTTCTTGAAACTCTGGATTCTGATAGAGGGCCATGGGACTTAAATCTGAGTGCAAAAATGGAGGCTCTAGACCCTTCCAGAGCTGAGATATTTAGATATTTATAATGGCATACAGAGCTGAGATATTGAGATATTTACAATGGCATAAATGCTACGTGAAATCTCAATATCTCAGCTCTGGAAGGGTCTAGAGCCTCCATTTTTGCACTCAGATCTAAGTCACATGGCCCTCTATCAGAATCCAGAGTTTCAAGAAAATCAAAATTTTGACCCAAAAAAAAAAACGTAAGGGGTACCACTGTCGTTTTTTTTTCGGGTCGAAATTTTGATTTTCTTGAAACTCTGGATTCTGATAGAGGGCCATGGGACTTTAGATCTGAGTGCAAAAATGGAGGCTCTAGACCCTTCCAGAGCTGAGATATTGAGATCTCACGTAGCATTTATGCCATTGTAAATATCTCAATATCTCAGCTCTGTATGCCATTATAAATATCTAAATATCTCAGCTCTGGAAGGGTCTAGAGCCTCCATTTTGCACTCAGATCTAAGTCCCATGGCCCTCTATCAGAATCCAGAGTTTCAAGAAAATCTAAATTTTGACCCAAAAAAAAACGACAGTGGTTACCCCTTACGTTTTTTTTTCGGGTCAAAATTTTGATTTTCTTGAAACTCTGGATTCTGATAGAGGGCCATGTGACTTAGATCTGAGTGCAAAAATGGAGGCTCTAGACCCTTCCAGAGCTGAGATATTGAGATTTCACGTAGCATTTATGCCATTGTAAATATCTCAATATCTCAGCTCTGTATGCCATTATAAATATCTAAATATCTCAGCTCTGGAAGGGTCTAGAGCCTCCATTTTTGCACTCAGATCTAAGTCCCATGGCCCTCTATCAGAATCCAGAGTTTCAAGAAAATCAAAATTTTGACCCAGAAAAAAAAACGACAGTGGTACCCCTTACGTTTTTCTTTTTAGGGTCAGAATTTTGATTTTCTTGAAACTCTGGATTCTGATAGAGGGCCATGGGACTTAGATCTGAGTGCAAAAATGGAGGCTCTAGACCCTTCCAGAGCTGAGATATTTAGATATTTATAATGGCATACAGAGCTGAGATATTGAGATATTTACAATGGCATAAATGCTACGTGAAATCTCAATATCTCAGCTCTGGAAGGGTCTAGAGCCTCCATTTTTGCACTCAGATCTAAGTCCCATGGCCCTCTATCAGAATCCAAGTTTTCAAGAAAATCAAAATTTTGACCCGAAAAAAAAACGACAGTGGTACCACTTACGTTTTTTTTTTTGGGTCAAAATTTTGATTTTCTTGAAACTCTGGATTCTGATAGAGGGCCATGTGACTTAGATCTAAGTGCAAAAATGGAGGCTCTAGACCCTTCCAGAGCTGAGATATTGAGATCTCACGTAGCATTTATGCCATTGTAAATATCTCAATATCTCAGCTCTGTATGCCATTATAAATATCTAAATATCTCAGCTCTGGAAGGGTCTAGAGCCTCCATTTTTGCACTCAGATCTAAGTCCCATGGCCCTCTATCAGAATCCAGAGTTTCAAGAAAATCAAAATTTTGACCCGAAAAAAAAACGACAGTGGTACCCCTTACGTTTTTTTTCGGGTCAAAATTTTGATTTTCTTGAAACTCTGAATTCTGATAGAGGGCCATGGGACTTAGATCTGAGTGCAAAAATGGAGGCTCTAAGACCCTTCCAGAGCTGAGATATTGAGATTTCACGTAGCATTTATGCCATTGTAAATATCTCAATATCTCAGCTCTGTATGCCATTATAAATATCTAAATATCTCAGCTCTGGAAGGGTCTAGAGCCTCCATTTTTTTGCACTCAGATCTAAGTCTCCATGGCCCTCTATCAGAATCCAGAGTTTCAAGAAAATCA